>JAQQAC010006904.1:72242570-72334172 GCA_029783875.1 Phataginus tricuspis | reverse complement strand
ACACACACACACACACACACACACACACACACACACACACACACACGAATGATGGCTTCATTACAGGTACATCTACCCTTACAAAAACTGTGTATAAAAAAATACAGAAAGAGAGAAAGAAACTGAAGGAGGATATAAGAAAGAAAAAAAGATGAGAAAGAGGGAAGAAGAGAAGAAGGGAAGATAAAAGTAAAGGAATAGAGAAAGTAATGGTATTAAATGCTTAGGAAAGTCTCGCAAAATCTCAGTTTTGGATATTAGAACTTTGTAAATTGTATTATCTGTTTATATGCATGTCTTCTCTTCTCTTCTAGACTATAAGCTTTTAAAGGCAAACAGTAGCTTTGCTAGACGGATCTTTGTAACTTCCTTAATGTGTAGCATAGGCTGTGTACTTAATAAACGAAAGAATAAATAAAGGAATAGTTGATTAATAAATGAAGGCACAAAAAGAAGCAACAGATTATAAAATATAAGGAATCAATTTTCTAAAAAGAAACTTACTATATAGGGATAGCGAGGTGAGTAGGGCCAGGGGCCTTTTAGGTCTGATCTGACCTCCTTCTCCAAGTTTCTCCAGCTCAAAAAATAACTACTCCACTGCCTATCAAAAAGCCTGAGGTTTTCTATTAGAATTCATTGCTTTGGCCTCAAGGGCTTTTCTGCCTTTAAGGGTTGTCTGTTAAATTACAGATATCTCTGCGATATATAAAATGTGAAGCTATTATCAGCTCCAATCTCAGGGGGTATTAGTGGATGCCTGGTTGTTGGGAAGGTGTGCGCCTAGGAAAAAGAGAAGACAGAAAAGGAAGGGGCCTACATTAGCTGGAAGTTTAATACGATGGATGTTTTACATGTACTATTCTCTTTAATGCTAAAAATAAAAAAAAGAAAAACAAAACATTGCACCGTAGATGTTCACCAGCCTAATAACTGCCGACAAGGGCAGAGCCGGGATTTGAAGGGAGGCGTGTCAGGCTCTTTCCTTTCACTGGACAGAACCCCCACCAAAGGCCAGAAGGAAACTCCAGGACCTGAGAAGCAATAATTTTATTCAGTGCTGGAAACATTCTGGCATTTCCCAGCTTTTCTGAAAGGCACCTAACCATCTGTACTAATTTCCTAGGGCCGCTGTGTAACAAAATACCACAAACTCAGGTAGCTTCAAACTATATAAATGTAGTGGTTCACGATTCCGGAAGGTAAAGGTCCAAAATCAGTGTTGACAAGGCCGGGATGCTCCCTCTGGACCTCTAGGGACAGATTTTTCCCTGCATCTTCCAGCTTTTAGCAGCCCCAGGGCTTCCCTGATTTGCCACAGCATAACTCCCTTCTCTGTCTCCTCCTCCATCTGCAGGCATCTCTCTGTCTTTCTTTGTCTTCACATGGTGTTCTCCTCCCCGTGTCTGTTTTCTCATTTTACAGAGGAAACCAGTCATACTAGATTAGAATTCATCCTACTGACTATGACCTCATTTTAACCAGATTGTATTTGCAAAGAACCTATTTCCCAATCTGATCACATTCACAGGTAGGGGGGTTAGGACTTCAGCATATCCTTTGAGGGTCCACAATTCAACCCACAGAACTACTTATTTTACTCAGTTTCTTCTGCAATAAAATGAATCTGTTTCAATGGAAGGCAGAGAAAGGTAGACACAAAATAGAGACAAAGGGTAGGGTGTGTTTCTTTAAAGGTGATTTTATTGTCATGCTGGAAGCCAGGGTCTCCTTCATTTGCATTCAATCTAGGCAAAAAACTCCAGAGGGATTATTGCCTCTGAAAAGCTTGACTGTGTTTACAGCCTGAAAGGAATGTTGAGCAAAGACTTCTTGATCATATTTCCAAACCAAGCAACTCAATATGTTGTCATTTTGGAGATGAGAATGCTTCAAATGAGATTACCTCTGCAGTTAATCTGGGTTGCAATTGGAGGTAAATTATCCTTTCAAATGACCAATAGATTTGCAAAACCCTCTAGAGTGACTGACTTTCTATTGTACATTTGTTATTTTCTTATTTAGATAAGCCAGTAATTTAGGGAGCAAAAATACTTTCAGTTCTGCATTCGAAAGGTAGTTTTAAGGAGGCCTTAGACTTCTTGAATTTTTGTTTATGAAGCTTCTTACTTGTTTGTGTTTTTCTTTGTGACACATAGATTTTAGAGTCTTGACTGTCAATCCTGGCTTTACTATTTCAGGAGTAAATTATTTACACTCAGTAGCTTTGGGTTATAAACTTGGGGGAATAACAGGATGGAGGAGTTATTTGCTAAGTGGTTCTTTAGATAAGGAATTAGTTACGGCAAACAGGGAGCAGGTTCTGGGGGACCGTCTGGAAGGCTCGGCACACTGTCTCCACCCGCCGCTCCTTTCCCTGCACAGGCGTGATTTCTAAGGCTGACAGCTGAGGAAATGGTGGAAGGTCCGTCTCCTGATCAAAATGCATTCTTGGCATTTCTACACAGATTACCTCGCTTTCCTTCCTCTTTTGACACAGGCTTTCCGTGAGAAAATGACACCTATTCCAGAGAAATGTCAGCAAAATGAGCAATTAATATGAGTTGTCAGCACATCTCAGGGTCAGAAGATGAGCATGAGTCCTTCAAGCATTATCAGAATTCTGTCTCTAACACTGCTCATCCTTGAGGGCAAATGAGCTCCACAAAAGGGACAATAATAGGTTGAATTCAGAAATAATCCTTTTACCAACGCACACACACACAGACACATGTACACACAATAATCATTGCCTAGTATTTACTTCGATTTAATGCATATTTTCTTATTACCTTTTAAATATGATGCTCCATGCAAGAGGTACGCATAGCAGCAAGGCAGGTCTCTCAGGCCTTCCCAGCACCCACAGTGCAATGCACGGAATATGACAGACACATAAATGGCTCCAAAGAAGACACAGCACTGACCGAGATGGCATTGACATTCCCCTCAACTCAACTGCACTTTAGACAGGCTTCTTTTGGTATCTATGCCCTTGAACTCCCTCTCGCCTGGCCCTTGCAGAATCCAGATGGCCTAAACACAGACGTCTTTCCCCTCTCTTTTTTTGAGCATTTACTCTAGAAAATCTGTAATTGTAAAGTCTTTTCTACCCCAGAGATGTACCTCTTGTTAAAAGTCTCTTGCCACTTTTATAACCCATGGCTGTCGCCAGGTCTTGGGGGCCATGATTTTGAAATACAGTCATCAAGGAAGATAATGTCCCTTTTAACCAGAAAATAAAGACCTGCAGGGAGAGGCAAACAAGCATTTATTTGGATTTAAAGAACTGCAATTAAGGGAGCACAGATTCAGGTAGAGACCCCAATTATGTTCCTGCTCGTAGGGTGAGAGCAAGGGATTTTTGTGAGGAAAAAGAAAGTGGCAATTACAGGATTTGAAGAGAAAAAAAAGTTTTTTTTCTGTATGCGTGTTAACAAGCTTTCAGTGGCTCATACATTGATTACTGATCGCATCTTCAGAAAGTCCACGTTATCAGTCATGATTAGCACGTCCTCCCTCTTGATTTCTCAAGCAATTGCTGGTTTGCCCAGTCCAGAGGTTTGGGCCCAGTAAAGACAAAGGTGGTTTAAAGAAGTTTCTCTCCTATGGCAACTCTGACTCCATTTTAAAGTAGCTCTAGTCATGTTAATTTTTCGCATTCGTACCCCCCAATCTGTATGGAAGAGTAGGAGCCTAACTCCCCTGCTCAAAATCGTAAAGTCCCTACTGTCCCCAAAGTAAATGAAAATCCCAGAAGTAAATGAAAGTTTACTTTTCCTTGGGTAAGGCCCACTAACAAACACAGATGGGCTATCGTCTGTCCCTCCACTCCAGGTCTTAAAAAACTCCCCATCTTCTGTTTCAGTGGAGTTGAGTTCAGACTGCATGTTTTCTTTCTCTCTTTGCAGTATTCTTCCATTACATCATCCTACCTGTTTGACTTTGTCCAGTGAAATTTTCGCTCTGATCCCATTAAGGTACAGTCCCTGGGAAGTTCGATGTCAGAAGAATGTACATATTATTAGGGGAAATCATGGAAAGTTTCAAAGCACTGGAGGAACTCAAGCCACATTTATGAATTTTAGTTAGTGGTGTTTTCAGAAGGAAAAGCAGTAAAAGAATAAAAGAAAGAAAAATATGTAAACATTAAAAAGAAATCATCAATAGGTCAAACATCAACTCAACAAATGATTTTTACCAAATGAAAAAGTGGATTCAAGCTAAGTTTTGAGTTTGTAGCCATTGTTCTACATCATTGGTTTGGGGTTTTTTTTCCCCCTTTCTTCATCCCTTTTCCCCCTTTTCTGCCACTTTTCCTCCTGGAATTAAAGGGTGGTGGAGCAGAGAGACAGGAAGATGAGCTCATGGTCGAGTGTCAGCCCTGTTCCCTAAGGAAGCTGGGAGACACAGAGCAGAGGAGAGGCAGGAGACAGGCGCTGTGTGAGGATGTGGAAGGGCTGTGCTCAGCAAGGAGAAAAAAGAAGGTACTTCCAAACTAGGACAAAGCAAAAAGGACCTTATAAAAAGGAGCTATTCCAAAGGTGTCAGTAGAGTATAGGGAAACAAAGACTATTCTAGTATCCCAGGACTAGCACCCCAAGAGTACAGGGACACCCTAATCTTGAAAGTCCAGTGGGAGGCAGAAGTTTCTGGAATCTGTAGATGAGAGAGCTGTGGAAGGAGCCATCTGACAGGAGCTTTTGGTCTGTGGACAGTGCCATCAATAGCACTGCAGAAGAATAAATATCCCATTTTTTTTCACTTTCTTGCTAATGTTGCCCATTGGCTAAACCCACCTGAAAGCCAAAGGACAGAGAGCCCTTTGGTGCCATCCATACGGTCGGCCTCGTGGCACAGGGGAGGATAGAGAAGGAGTGCTTTTATCCGAAGGGGCAAATGGAAGATGTTTGTATAGATAAGAAAGAAGGAAAACAGAGGCAAGAGAGGAAGAAGGGAGTGCAAACTCGGAGGGCTTAGGGCAGAGAAGGCAGACTGACGCTTGAAACCAAGATGAACAGGGGTCTCGACATAGAGTTCTAACTGGGCAGCCCCCTAGAATCTATCAAACCATTAAATAAAGTATTATTAATGGAAACAAAGAAGAAAGAAGCCTTTGGAAGTCAGTATCTTTGTTGAATTTGGCATATTATCATTGACAAATTGATCTTTTGGCAAATGGAACAGACTTTCAGTAAGTTGACTTTCCTCCTATTGGCTTGCTTCCAAGTAAAGCTGTGTGATTACAGAAGTTTGGGGAACAGTAAATTTGGTTTGGCTGAATGTTTACTATTGAATAGAAAATGTTCATATGTTATAAAGAAAGATGGGGGCCCACGTCTATTAAGAGTTTATCAATTTCTGAGTACTTAACCTACACACAGCCTCACCACCTTGATCACAGCTAATTGGATCAAAGATAAGTGCAGAACTTAAAAAAAGTTTTGTTAATAATAATAACTAATATCTATCAAGTACATACTAAAAGCCAGATACTATGCTAAGTGCTTTACATAGATTCATTTTTCATTTAATATGCATAGACGTGTTATTCTTTTCAGTTGGCCTGCCCCATCCCAGATCAGTCTTCCACCTTGCTCTTTTTCCCACAATGATTGACACCCATAGATTTCATCTCTTGTCCTAATTTCTGATTGGGTTTTGATCATTGAGAATCACTGGTATGAGACAGAAAAGTGAGAGAAGAATTCAGAGGTGTAGGCTTGCCTCCATGGCCCCTGCTCCCTGATGACCTCAGCACCTTCCTGGCGGTGGCTGGGCTGTCAGTTCTTACGGTGTGGCCATTCTTCCAGACCTTCAAACTCTCCACGCAGCTGTGATTACATCTTCTTACAGTAGGAATAGGAGACGAAGTGTTAAAATGAAGTCGGGTCGTCGATTTTGGTCCCTGGGCTCTTCACTATTCTCTGTTGATTCCCTCCTATAAGAAGTCACTTTATTAATCTTTCCTTTGAGTGTACAGTTTACTTCCTGCCAAGGCCTTGAAAGATGCATAACCCAATAAAGACGATAATCTGTAGATCTTATTTCACATATGAAGAAACCAACAGTTAAAACTAGTGTTTTTTCCAAGACTATATTGCTAGTAAGTGATAAGGCTGAAATTTAGCAATAAGTGGATCAGTCTTCAGAATCTTCTATTATTATTATCCTACATTTATTCTCAACAACCAAGTTGTGATGTATGGGCTCCTGCACTATTCCATCTGGCTGTCAATTATTATCTAAATCTTTACTAATATGGTAGCCACAAGGCACACATGGCTATTAAGTAGCTAGTATCACATGTTGAAATGATAATACTTCATATACAATTTAGATACAGTATCATATCTCTTTCTTTTCCCTTTTTTTAAAATGAGGGTACTAGATTTTTTTTTAATTACATATGTGGCTTGCCCTATATTTCTATTAAACAGCATTGAAAAGGCTGCCTACTGGCCTTTGAGGTAGTTTCGCATAGTAACAATTCTCTGCAGTGTGAATAGTCCAAATTAGGCAGAAATTTCATCGACCAGACCCTGTATCAGCGTTTTGTGTGGATGACATATAGAGCATAACAGAATTAAGTAGCAAAGGTGAAAATCAAAAGACACACAGAGAGAAGACAGTAAGTAAATGTGAGCGTAGTTGCAATTTAATAGACACACGTCAAGTATTGCCTATGAAATAGAGTAAAGGGAACTTACTGGGGAGAGTATGATTTAGTAGAAGTAGATATGGATATGAGTTACTTACCATAATCAAAATGATGAAACAGTATTGGAATGGAATGATGGAGAACTTCTTGTTGCCAAGTAAGAGAAAAGATAATGTCTTATTAATAAAATCAACTGCATTTTTTTTTCCTGAGCCATATTCTGATTCTCTGTAAAGTCTGTTCTTCCAGGAAGTCAACACTGCTTTCTGTCATTTATTTCCCATATATTGTCACTATCAAGCCCTGATGATTCAGGGGCCCTCATTACCTCTCCTTCTATTCTGGGAAAGCCTAAATAACCTAGAACTATATGATGGAGGGACTTGGTGCCAATAAGTTGTGGTGGGGGGAGTGTGCAAATTCAGGGGTCCTTAAGACCTCCCTCATTTCAGGTACCAATTGCCAGTTTACGGGCTCCCTAAGACCCCCTCAGGTTTGACAATTGGCTGGGAAGACTCACAGAACTCATTGAAAGCTATTATACTCATAGTCCCAGCTTGCTGCAGTGTAAAGACACAGGCTAAAATCAGGCAAAGGACAAAGAACATAGGCACTGCTCTGGACTGCTGCAAGCATGGAATTTCCAATTGTCCTTTCCCGGTGGAGTTGCACAGACAGGACTTACTTCTCCCAGAAATCTGTATGGACTATTGCTGAACAGGGAGGTTCACCCAAGCCTTGGTGTTTAGAGTTTTATTGGGTTTGGTCATGAACCCTGAGATGTACATCTTTATTCGCTTATGCCTTCACTAGGCTTTCCCTACATAGTAACCTTACAGACTGCACAACCTTGCAAGCATCATCAGCCATGTCTTGTCCTTTGTTCTCTTCCCTGCAGCTGGTTACAGGAGGTGAGGGGAGAGGAAGATGCTGGTTGATCACATCTGTGTTGCAGAACCGACACCAGACATGTAGTCAACATGAACCCTGCCAGACCCCAGGGCCGTGCCAGGAAGATGGGACTGGCACCTAATTCCAAGAAGTTTCACGGCTTCTCAAGCTCCTGCCCTAACCCCCACATTCCTTTGCCAACAGTATAACCCATCCTGTGGCTGCATCAGGAGAGGCAGATTTGGGAAAGATCTTCTGCCTCTCAGTGGGCTGCCCTTCTGATAATAAAGCTTTCTTTGCTTCAAACCTGGGGACTTAGACATCGGTTTACTGCTCATCAGGCATATGAATCCAGATTTGGGGGTCGGTGATAATCACAGAGATGCTGTTGGTGACTTACGTGGCTGACCTTAGCCTCCAGCCCTCCAATGTTGATCTGACAAGCGCCGTCCGGCCTTTGTCCCACCCTCCTCGCCATATATCACATTGTCAGCATAGACAGGGGCGGCCCAAGGCCCTCAGGTACACAAGGCCCCCTCAGTAGACAGCATAGACTAAGGGCTGAGTCAAAGAGTCAAACATCTCTCTAGATGATAACCCTTTACCGCACAGAGGACCTTGAGTATAATGACCTATTACTGAGAGGCTTGAGTGTGGTGGTATCTCTCTGCACTTACTGAGGGAAGTAGTCGGGGAGCCACTGAATAGATGGCTTTTTCCTTAGTGCTATTATTGGTATGGAAAGAAAAGAATGCTTTTAACTTGCTGTGTTTTCTTTTCCCCGCTATTTTATCCCCCTGTTAACTGACCCTCCTCTTATCTCTAGTCCCTTAGAGTGACAGCACCTCTCTTCAGTAACCTTGAGCTTTGTCGTGACCCAGTAATTTATGCAGAGCTTTGTCTTCCTTGCAGAATCTTCAAAAATGCTTTTATCTTGTGCTTTTGACCAATATTATAAGCCTTTATAATAAGCCTAATAAAGGAATAAGCCTTTCAAATACAGCTCAAAGACATAAATTTTCCTATTTATATTGGTCGATTCCTTTTCTAATAACAGGGATTTCTCTCCCCTAAAGCCTCATGATATCTGAAAAGGACAAATCCTTCTCTCCATTTTCATAACATTTTACCAAGGAAATCATCCAATGGTTATATGGAGCTTTGAAATAAAACAATAAATCAGCATAAGACAATCTTTCAGTAAGAGTCCTCTTGAGTTTAGACCCAGATATTCTGCTTTGTGTCAGAGGTGTCCCCCGGACCCAAATTTCAGAGGCATAGAAAAGACGACCACCAGAGGAGTTTCCTATATTCTACATAGCAGATAAAAGGAAAAAAGGAACAATCAACAGTACCCTGTCATCCACAGAGCCTATCAGACAGTTTAAGATCAAACAGAACATAGGATATCACTGACAATGTTAGATGACGAAAAAGGGAAACAAGCAAAAACAAAGAGTCTGCCGTTTCAAACATCTTGAAGAGAGAGTTGTTCAGGGCGAAGGCGGGGATTACAGGGTGTTCATGCTTGGTGCGCAGGGTCCCGAGCGCCGCCTGTCTTCCATCGGCTGTGCTCAGGGCAGCTTGCGAGCTTATTTTACATACATTTGCTTCACAAATTTCCCTACAGTATAATTTGTCAATATATTTTAACCTAGTCTGGTATTTAACTTGTTTATGCCTTTAACCTGTTATAAGTTTCGACTTCAGTCCACAGGAAACAGCAGGGCCAGGAGCTGTTCCCTTCCTCGCTCGGTGCTTGGTCTCCGACGGGAGCCTTCCTCCCGAGAAGCGGAGGGTGAGCTCGGTGACGCAGACCAGCCAAGAGTGGTGATAGGACTGGTGAGCGCACACCTCTTAATCCCAGAAGTGTTAGAGCGCCATCGCAGCTCTGTGCGGGGGGTGTACGTGTGCTCACAGAGTGAGATGCGGTTAGATTCAAGGGCCGGCATAACGTGACTTGGTCAACAAGACAGAACTTAGGAAACTCCTGTGCTGTTTGACATCAGATAATGGAGTTCCCTTTTAACCTCTGTAGTCATCTAGGGAATATTTAAATAGCTACGTATATTTTTTGCTGTCAAATTTAGAAGACATTTGCTACCCAGTTATCCTATTTGCAGATGCCAAGGGGAAAATCTGCATATGCATTATTGCTGAAACAGGTATCTTATAAGGCTCCCAGGGTTTCAATATTTTGACCCAAATCAGGCATTTAATGAGTAATAGTGACAAAATATAGATACAGCAAGTGAGCTTCGGAACATGCTACGTGATTAATGACAGGATTCCTGGGATTGGTGAAAAACATCATTATTAAGGGACTAATGGTCCAGAGACCACACCATATGTATGCTATCATGTCTATTTACAATAGCATCTAGAAACCCTCTTATAGAGTTATAACAATTGTTAGAAATAAATGAGCAAGAAAACCATAAAATAATTATTATGGTGAACTTTCCATAGAGGTCCCCATCTTAGTGCTTTCATTGTCTAATACTGAGGCACGCAACCAGCCCAATACTTTAATAAATATTTATTAAGCACCCACTATGTATGACTGTTATTTTATTAGGTGCTGGGAATTTTTTATGGAATTGAACAGACAAATAAGCAAGAGGTATGGTTCTCGCCCTCACTAAGCTTACAGACTAACATAGGGGAGACAGCATCAATCAAATAATCAACAAATAAATAGTCTCAACTGTGATAAAAATTACCAATAACTGTTATTATGGGAAGAACTGACCTATTTAGGCTCTTCTCTGTAAAATAGTATGATATTAATATGACAATTAAAAGAGAATAATAAATTTTAACAGTTAACAAACTAAGGGTGATTTTTTTCCTACACAACAATAATATACACTGTAGTAACGTTGTATAGAAATAATAGTACAACTCCTTTGGGTTCCTGGGCCCTATTCCAATGTGTGTGTGGCAGGGAGGGGGGCATGGGAGGGGGTCTTCCCACACTCAACACCAAGCAATTCTCAAACACCAGCAGGGAGTCCAAGAATTCAACTCAATTCTGATGCTATCTGCCCTGAGACAGCACCAGATTCCCCCGGTTAAGGGCTGGTCCTACAGGACTGCCCTCCACCCCCGCTCCAGACGCTGGTCACGGGCCCAAGGCAATTATCTGTGCTTCTGACCTACCAGCTACAGATTGGAGGTTCCCATGACCTTCCCTTTTGGTTCCATTAATTTGCTAGAACAGCTCACAAAACTCAGGAACACACTTACATTTACCAGTTTAATAAAGGATGGTAAAGGATACAAATTAATAGCCAGATGAAGAGAGACACAGGGCAAGATCCCAAATAAAGGAGCTTCTATCCTTGTGGCGCTTGGGGCCTGGCTCAGTGGCATGTGGACACATTCTGGTTCCCCAAGCATGGAAGCTCTCTCCGAAAGAGAAGAGCAATATGCTCTTCTCAGGGGTTTTTGTGAGGACTTCATTGCATAGTCATGGTTGACTAAATCATTAGCCATTGGCTGATTCAACCCCAGTCTACCAAGTCTCAGGTGGGGTCCAAAAGTCTCTCATTAACATGACAAGACTCCCATTTCACCTTTAAGGCTCTGAAATGTTTTCAAGAACTGTGGATGAAGACCAAATATACCTGGGAAATATATATTTGGTCATCTGAATGACCAAATATGCATTTATTATAACTCATTATATCACACATATAGTTTCCTTCTCTGTTTTCTTTATTCTAAATGCACCTAAATGCAGGACATTGATTTCCAGATAATTCTTCCTACTTACCGGTGGATTCTGAAGTATTATGAATGGTCTTTACCATAAAGAAATGCTAATGGTCATGTGTGATCCATACACTGCACTCTTCACTGGCCCTAATCCTGCCTGTTCCATCCTCCCTTTCTGCTTTTTCCCCAAAGCCGTATTATTATTTTTTTTTTTACAAAGCTTCCATTTGGCAAACTCATTTTCCCATCCCCTCATATAGCAGAATTTCGATCTTGCCTGAAAACATATGTCAGGTCAAAGAAATCTTCAATGAAAGTTGTCACAAATATATTTTACAAGTACAGTACCCAAGACAATACAAACCTTTATAAAGACTTCAATGTAGAAAGAGGAAAATTACAACTGTGTAGAAAATATAAGAAATGAAATTAGGAAGATGAACTGAAACTCAGTGGTGGAGACAGAATTCTCATTTAGACCTCATCAAATTTCTTTGAGGCAAATGAATAATGAAACATGAGCAAATGAAGAAGTTTAATAACTCACATTTTAAGAATTCATAGATGCTTCCTGGGAAGGTTGCTGAAATTAAAAAAAAATATTTGCCAATTTAAAGAGATCTCCTTTACATTTTTAACTTTTCAATAGTGTAGTTATCTTGGTCCACCTGTCATAATACAAAAAGGCAGTTGAAATGCCGGTGGGTGGGAGCAGTGCTGGGAAATATAATGTGATTGAGTGTTCTTTGGTGTGCAAGACCTAAGTATCAGGTCATGCTCTTTGCTGTTGACCCTTCATGTTTAGGAACTGTGCTGTGCCTTGCAACTTCTATGCTCAATGGAAGCATATCATGTGTGGGGGCATTTAGAAGATAACTGACTGGGAGCAACAGAGTTCCTATGACTTATAACCCCGAAGCCCCTTCCATGGTGATTAGGCTATAGGAATCGAACCTACAGCCTAGAGTTCATATGCACATGGTAGCATCATATGTACACATGACCTCACATATATATGGTGATTACAATGGATGCAGGAATTAGATCTGGTAATCTAGATGCTCTCTGTATCCTTATCTTGCTCAAGCTAGATGAACTGAGCAGATTCTAAAGCTTGAGGACCTAAGGAAAAATATTTGAAACTTTTGGTCAGTTGAGGCCCTTGGAAAATAAGTGAGCCTTAGGGGGATATCTCTGCTTCCACTGGTGGGTAAAGAACTATAGACAAAGATTTCTACTTTCTGTAGCAGTGTCCCCAAAGTGTGGTACACCTTAGGGAATGGATGTGAAACCTTTTTATGACTCGACTGCTTAAAATGCTTGGGTTCCTAAGGGTATCGCCTGTTGGCATATAGGAAAAACTTGGGGAGAAAACACTGTAAGAAGTTCAAGTTTCACTTGTCCCATTTTTTCATTCCTCTGTCCTGCACACTAGGAAGGAAAGGATTCTCTAGAATGAAAGAAAAATGAGATTGAGGGGAAAAATGATAGCAGAATTGGAGGTAAATCCAAGAGGAAGGGGCCCTGTGATTATTCCCTGGGTCAAGCCCTAGGAAGAGGTGAGCCATTACGTTGGAAAGCAGAAGGCTTGTGGGATAGCAAAAATAACTGGGAGGGAAGGAGGGGCCAGGTCTGTGCTGGGGACAGATGGTGAAGGGGCACATTGTTTGATAAGAGTTCAACATCAGCAATACAACCATCTACAAGTCTGCTTTTTATTATCACTAAATGCAGGTTATTCAAAAAAAATGTCAGTAATAAAATGCTTCTCCCATATATAAAAGTATTTTCTTAGTTTAATTTTGAAATAATTGCTACAGTTAAAGATGAGGTTTAATAATATATGCACAAGCTTGCAATTAGTTCATACTTTCTTTCTGACATTATCCTTTAATGAGTATTATATTCTACATAGAAATTATTTGGAGAACTCCCAGTTTTTCAGTTGGCCTCTGTAGTGGCTTACTGGTGGCCCCCCAAAAGTTACGCCCATATCTTAATACCCAGGAACTGTGTGAATTTTGAAAAATGGTCTCTGCAGATGTAATTAAGTTTCTTGAGATGAGATCTTCCTGGATCATTGAGAAAAGGGGACCCTAAATCCAATGAGCAGTACACTTATAGGAGACACATGGGAAGAGATGCACAGGAAAGAGATGACAGAGGCAGAGACGAGAGTCATGTGTCTCTAGTGTCTCATAAGCTCAGGACTGGTGACAGTCACCAGAAGCTTGAAGACACAAGGGATAGAATCTTCCCTAGGGTCTGTGAAGAGAGAGTGGCTCGGCCAACCCCGTGATTTCGGGTTTCTGGTCTTTAGAACTATGAGAAAATAAATCTCTATTATCGTCAACTGCCAAGTAATTTGAGATAGTAGCCCTGGGAAATGAAGAGAGTTCCTGCTCAACTATAAGCAAATTCTTTGAGAGTCACTTTGTGAAGATTCAGAGTCATTTCCAGCCTTCTGCAACATTTAACAGGTCCATCCACTGCATCTAAGTAGAGTGTTCAAAGTAAACAATGATAAAGACAGTGGTAGTGAAGATGAGAAAACAGAACTTGAATTATTTCACTTCTGCCATAATGTGTGACTAATGGAATTTTTACTTAGGCTTAAAATTTAAAAGAGTCAGTAGGGCACGAACTGTGAAGGTATACTATTTTTGTTGGTTGAGTATAAATTTTAGTTCATGCATGAAATGGTTTATTGAATTTAAGTATCTTTAACATAGAAAATTTTCATCTTTTTATTATAATTATTGTGAAATTATAGTAGTGTTATCACAATAGAGCACTATTTATTTTAAATTTCCCCCAAAGAAACATTGTCATTAGAAAGTATAAATTCATTACATTATTTTTCCCTTTTCTGTATTGTTGTGCTTATTAGTATACCTTGTGTGTGGTTATGTATACAGTCTAATGAAAGAAAATTTTCACTGAACGTGTTTTGTTTCTAACCTCTATTATTATTATGTCATTTCATGATTATTAATGACAATAATTTTGATACATAAAGAATAAGTTTTAAAAATTAGTGCTCCAGGACCCAAATACACTAGGCATGCCCTCTGTTGGCCTGTTGTCCTTTTAGAGCCCAGCGGTAGGGCAGGATCCCATAGGGGAAGTAGCAGGTGTTCCACTGGGTGGGGGATCTCTTGTTCCAGCATGTTTCAGATTTAGATTTCCATGTGCCCTACAGAGGCGATAATATAGCTAAGAAAGTCGCTGGACCTGTAGATGGCTCTATGCAGACTTTGAAGACCTAGTCTGAATAGCACAGAAGACAATGCTGGCTTCAGTGTGTGCTGGTCCAGACAGACATTTCGAACCACTCTCAGCTGGTTCACCACTGGCACCTTTGTAAGCCCTTCTCCAGTTCCATAAGGAAGGGAGTGGGGTGGGGCATCCAGCTGACTGAGATATATTTCTACCTCCTTTGAAGAATGAAATAGAAATTCCTCTAAACTGAAGAAAAATAAAGTTACTTTTCTTGCTCACCTTTACGGTGGACTAATATATCTAATCTGTATCTAATTTATATCTAATATCTAATACACATTTCCCACAGGCATAAACAGATTTAGTTGTGTGACTTGTCTCAAGTGTCATGAGTAACTAAGAAGAGAACTACGGCTCCAGGGCGGGTCCTTCTCATTCCGAGCACCCACCCTTCTCTCCTCTGCTAGGCCGTTACTCCGGGAACTACTGAGACCTCCGGTCCGTGAAAGAGGACCGGCTGGGACGGTTCCGGGGGTGGGGCAGCACGCTGGCCGGTAGTCCTGGAATGATTTCCTCTGGAAGGGGTGGCTGTGTTTGTCCCTGTTTGGCCCTGGAGGAGCAGGGGCCCCGCAGAGGCCCTGGGTCCGGACACGGAGGGCTCCCGGTCACAGCTGTCCTCGTCTCGGAAAGTTCCTCTACCTCTCAGTACCGTTTTTTCTCATCTCTTACATGAGGAAAGAAAATACTCAGTGAAATACTGTGATAATTAATAAAGGGAAACTTCACTAAAGTGGACTCGGGAAGACAGAACGGGGGGCCAAAGCGCTTCACACCAATCACAGAAAGAATTGTCGGTTTTGGGCGCTAGCAGAAGAATCATCAATGGGGACGGATCGTCAACAGGCCCCCGAAGGGAGCGGCGCACACCGCCTCTCCTGCAAGAAATCGACGAGCCCTGCACCTCGGCCAATGAGAAACCGTTTTCGCCCTGAACTCTTGGTTTTCTCCAGTGGACTTTTGTTCCAGAAAACCCCTCCCAACTCCCTTCTCCATAAAATAGTGTTTCTCTCCTTTGTTTATTGGACTAGGCTGTGGTTTTGCTGTTCTTTGCATTTCCCAAATTGCAATTCTTTACTATTCCCGAATAAACCCATTTTTTCTTCTGGTTAAATAACTGACTGTTCTATTTTAAGGTTAACATTACAGAAATTAGACTGCGGATATCAAACATCTGGAACCTAATATGGCATTTCAAACTGGAGCTCTTTGATATTATCTTTATGAAGATAACATGGCAGAATAGTTGTAAATGTCACTATCATTCCATATGCAGCTTCTGATAACAAGTATTTGAAAAGGTGTCTATAACTGAGGGCTACTGTTTTTATTTATCCATTGATTTATTTAATTTTGCTGACGATATTGAGTATCCGGACCTCCCTGGTGGATACAGAGAAAGGTTCAAACTAGATAGCGTATTAATTCCCTTAAAATTCTCTTCCTGTCATAACTTGCTGATCCTCAGCAGGAAATTGATTAAGAAATTCACATCACTTAATTCTTTTCATGATCACCTAGTGCAAAACTTGCAAGGAAGAACTTTGTTTTCAATGGGTAATGAGACAAGGGAGGCCTGCTGGGGGGCGTAGAGTCGGCTATTTAGATGCAAGTTTATCCCTTCTTATGAAGTGTCCAGAGAAGCAGGGTTTCCTGCCGAGCTTCACAGATCAGAATTCTAGAACTCTGGGGAGTTCAAAGAGGCAGATTAAAAGGAATAAGAGATGGGACAGGTTGTAGAGAATGGAAAAAATAAGTCATTCTGGATGTTTCTGAAAGGAACCAGTGGAAAGGGAATAAAAAGTGCATAATGTAAGACCATGTATTAAAAAGACGTCTTTTAAAATATTTAGGAAAATAGAGGGGAAAGGAAGATGCAAGCAACCATCTCTGACAGAAACTTCAGACCTCCAAAGGTACTTTCTAAGAAGTAGAAAAAACATGCGGGTTTGGTGATGGACAAACCTGGGGCTCAATCTCTTCCAGTTACATTGAGTGACTTTTGGCTAGTTATCTAACTTCTCTGATTCAGTCTCTTCTCATCTGTTAGGTATGTTATTTCTCTACTTATCAATAATTTAGGGGTTAACTTCCCTGCACTCACTATTTTATGCCTTTGATCATTGTATTAAATTTCTTTGGAATGTCATGTCCCCATGTCTATCTCTTCTGGTTGACTGAACTCATGAAGGGCTGTGGCAACATCTTAAATCTCTGCTTCATTAATGTCATCACCCCTCCATTTTTGCTAGAAGCTGAAGTTGGTTACATGATGACTTTCAAGCTGGGAAGTTAATGGATTTTTTTTTGATTGTTTGCTTGCAGTGTGCAGGGAAGACAGTACCTCTCTTAGACCTTGACAAGAGGGACCCAAGCTGTTCAACCTGCTCTTCAAACCATCTGCTCTGACTCTCCTCTAGTCCTTTCTCACTAAACAGTGATCCTTGGGCCCCAGAAAGGTGCCCACACTTAGATCACGCTCTCTTCTAGACCACACTGTGGATATCAGAACACGAGTATTTCCAGCCTTCATTAATGCTGATGGCTTCCAAGGCTGGATATGTCCTTAGGGATGGGCTTCGCTGATTGTATGTTGACCTCTAGACCTCAGGAGGGTTGTTTGAAAGGGGGTATGTATACAGGGCTAGGGACTATAGACTGGGGTGTCCTGCCTGTTGCATGGGAGGCCCCAAATGGCATAGAGCAAGGTATGGAAAAAAATCTGTCCCTGTCTTCTTCCTTTTAGTGACACAAACTGGCAGGTGCATTATACAGCATGGGTGTTAATTCCCAGATCACTCTGGTAACCTTTTGAAGGTCATCATCTGTCTCCAGTGAAGTTCTTCCCCTGTGTTTGGATCCCATGTATTTACTTCAGGCCTTTCTGTTTAGACCAGCTTCTGTGTTTGCCAAGAAATACTTGCCAGTGCTTTGGAAGACAGCCAGTGAAACACCATGGTCTATTCCTGCCGGAACGCTGTAGCCAGCAGGGCGGCACTGAAACGAGGAAGTGTCAAAGAGTGAAAGAAACCACAGAAAATTTAGAGATCTCTGCATCAAGGGTGATTAAGACCAGAATGTTATTGATGCAGTGGGAAGGCAGGGTGATGTGCGTGAGCAGGGAAGGATAATTTGTCTTTATGACTTTTAAATTATACTGGCATGGTACCTTAGAAAGAGAGAAAACATCCCTCTGGGAATTCAAGCTTGTGCTGGTCAGGACCAAAGGCCAAGGGTTTGCCCTTGGCAGAGAACTTGGTCTAAGCCTTGTTCAAGGAAGAGGCCTTTCCTTGGAAAACCAGGAGACTGAGAAAATGTGCGTTCTGTATTTTAGCCCTTTAAAATGCCCTTGTTATTTGGAGTCAGAAGACCCATGACTCTAACGACGTGGGCCAATCTGTGTACCTCTCTTAGCCTTAGCCTTCTACCTCCTGTAGTGCTTGAGACAATTGTTCTCAGACAGTGAATACAAATGACCTTTATAACCTGCACGCTCATTTGTTAGTGGCCACATGGGTAACAAAATTGGTTATTAAAGGTTAGTTATCATTAAGAATGACCAATTTAAAAGTTTCAGTTTCTAGATTGTTGATCATCTATGCGCCATTTAGTAAGCATTCCTCTAGGGTCTAGATTGTCATAGGGCAGGTTTGCCGCTCGCATGTTATGCTTTTACTGCCAAATTCATTCTAAGAATATTCAGTATTCTTTGAAGTTCTTTAACTAAACATTAATTTCCTAATTCTGTCCTTGGTTTCCTAAAACATTTTTAATCATGACTGAAAAAGGTGAGTATAGCTATCTCATATCCTAACTCCTCCCAAATTATTTAGATCTACATACTTCTGGGTGGGGGGAAGAGTTTTATTTCTACTGATTAAACATAAGAGCAGATAGTGTTTAACGGCTGAGGAGGCAGCTGTGATATCTATCGTGGGAAAAGGCCTGATTGTAAAGTCAGGAAGACAGTAATTTTATTACATTTCTTACATCTATTTGGTCCTTGTGGGCTTCCTGAGAAAGCACTAACATTCTGACTGTGAGTTTTCTTACTTTAAAAACAGGTATGTAACTCCATGATATTAGTCTACTATATTAATATCAATTAATCAGGAAGCTTTAAGAAGTATAGGAAATGATCCTTACTATGCTCTAAAAGTCAGGCATTGAGGAAATCCAAACTGAACTAAAGGAAGGGAGTAGCCTAGTTATAAGCATGTTATTACTTGGTAAATATTTACTGGCTTGCATGAAATGTTGTAAATGAAGGAATGTCTGTGGATTATCATCCACAGAGCAGTGTAAAAATATTTTCATATGTATATGGAACTAGGGTAGATTAGGGAGTATGAGAGTCAAAATTCTCTTGATCCAAGTGGTTGTTTTCCATACTACGCACTGCTACCAGAATCATTTTCCATAAACACAGTTGTGACCATGTCACGCTGTTACTAAAAATCTTTGAAATTTTTGCACCGATCACCTAGTGAATCAAGATTTAAGGTCCTCCACTAATAGGTCAATTCCCTTTCCTGGCTTGGGGGAAATAAAGAGTAATTTCTAATGGGCCCAGGGTTTCTTTTCAGGGTGATGAAAATGTCCTAAAATTGATTGTGTTGATGGTTGAACAGCTCTATAAATATGATTTAAAAATTAATTTGTACATTTTAGATTGGTACATCTTATGGTACCAAATTATATCTTAGTAAAATTGTTACTTTTTAAAAAATTCCTTTTTTAAACAATTGTTCTTAATTACTATTTCCTAACCCTCATCCCAGCATACATGCTCTAAGTAGACAGGACCATTAATTTTTCCCCGAACACCCATTTCCCCTTGTCCACTCTGGCCTCTACTTGTGGTGTTTACTCCCTGCCTCTTGAATTCCTGGGCATCTCTCAAAGCCAGCACTAACTACTGCCTCTTCCAAAGCATCTCCTTGACTACTACTTTTTATAAATTAGTATCTTCTTGCTTCAGATAATCATAATATAATTTTCCCAAAAGGTCTTATATTTTTTAAAAGTCTGATTAAAATTTTTGATCTATTCTAAGTTAAAAGTGAAGTCAACATATCAGGTAGGAAGATAGATATGAGAAGCTCAGAGAAGGAGATAGGGCTTGGAGGGAAAGAGCCACCCAGTCCAAGCCCAGCTAGGGAGGCTGCTCTTGATGAAAACACAACTTTGTGGGGAGACAACTTCCTTATCTGAGAAGTCCAAGACCAGCTGGTCTAAACCAGATCGCCACTCAGGCGCCGTCAGATAACTTGACCATCCTTTAACCATACCTCATTATAATTTCATTAGCATAAAACCTACATAGCAGTTTTAAACTCGGCCCCCCTCCCAGGGCTGTTCTGTGTGCAGTCTGGGAAAAGGCATGCACGCTAAGAGAAATAGTTATATAATTAAAATTGTCAATCAAGTTACCTCACCCTGTCAATCATAGAGGAGCCTCACGACGAGGGCTCAGTAAACGGCCTTCCCCTCATGGATCCTGCAGGCCCTTAGTCAGTCTGACTCGGGCTTACTCTCTCTCAGAGTATTTAAATAAGCTTTCACTGTGTTTTACTATCATCTCTGCCTTTCAGTTCTTGGTCTTGGCAGAGACAAGAACCAAGGGGCAGCCGTGAACCGTGACGAATCTTAGAAGAATTTCTCAACATGTGTCTGGAATCTAATTCTCTTGATCTTATAAAATCAAGAGACATGGTGTTTTATTTACTTATGTTTCCCCCAGTATTCATCTAGCTTTGTGCTTTTCATGTAACATTCATACCATAAATATTTATTCAATTAAATGTAATTGTTGTAATGCAGAGAAGTTGCCTAAGGAAGAGTTGCATTACGCTCACTGCTACATGGGCCTAGAAAATGCGTGTCAAATATTAAACATGTTGGATACTTTTCCTGAAAGCTTCATTTATAGTCATTAACACCAAAAGATGACAATGCTACTAAATAGTGAAGAAGGTATTTTTAAAAACACATGCTAACATTTGGATTCATCAAACTTTACTGCTGAATCCCACATTCCTTGTTCTCTTTTGCAGTCTCCAATTAGAGCATTCCTGTTATTCTCCAGGGTTTCTGACACATCTGGGGCAGATTTTGAATACCATCTTATATTCATTTAAAAGTGGATTCACTTGAGAGAGAGAAAAATACAAAATAAGGTGCATCTTTTTCTTTTAATAGGTTTATTTTTCTAACAATTTTATATAAATGATCTTCCAAGTATTACTGATTTTGTATGAAAATACAGCTACTAAAATGGAGAACAATTATTATTCATTTTTCTGTCACATTCCTCTCTTTAAGATTAGTGCTTTCTTGCAAATTAAAAGTCCATTTCATGTTTCATTTCTCTGCATTATTCTCTTCCTACCTCGACCGATTTCTCAGTGCAAACATAAATCTTCAACCTGTTGGCCATGGATATACTTCGTTGAGTTCTTCTTAGGCTGCGGGGGCTCGGCTGCTAACAAAATATCAAAAGAGGGAGGGAAAATTTCTCTGAGAAGGCAGACTTTCTCTAGGAAGCTATATTGTGAATTGATACTTGGTTATTCATTTTTATGTTAGTATTAATTGACCTAATAGTCATACTATTCCTATTTCATGTTGGCTAAATATTATAAATTCAAAGAAAAAAAATAGGCTCATGGAAGCAAGATCACCTTCTCAGAGTAATACAGCTAGTAAGTGATAGAATTGGGGTTAAAAATCCCAGGTATACCTATTTCTAAAATTTGTGCATTTCTACCTTGCACAAACCTTCAGTTTTGTTCACATACCTTTGTCAATCTCTAAATTTTAGTTAGGTCTATAATCTTTGTAAGTATTTGTTACTTGTACCACTACAAGGAAAACAAGATTCTTCTTTCCAAATACCTGTTATATAATTATTATTATATTTTGATAGTATTACAGGATCTTTTTGTCAACTTTCTAATTGAATTAATGTACATAAACTTTGTATTGGATATCATATTTGTACTTGAGTTAATGCAAGTGCTCAGGAATGTTAGTGGAAAGTAAAAAATTCAATTTGTGGAAAACTCTGAGATAACTGAAGGATATTGGCTTATTTATATGTAGCCACTACAAACAAATGAAGTATTTGCTGAAAAAAAGTAATATTTCTGGGATGTCAGTTCATGGAGAATGGCTGTATACTTCATATATAATATTAGTTATAGTACTACCAAATATTAAAATTAGAGTGCAGAGATTGTTTCCAAACACAATGAATAATTACAGATTTTGAAATATGGTCATAAATTCTGACATATGAATATCAGCTGATTAATGTTTCTTTTTTATGATTAATTATTTTTATAGAAACATAGTTCATATATATTATATTACTTTCAAATATATAATTTAGTGATTCAACAGTTATCTACATTATTCAATTCTCACCCCAATTGTGTAGTTACTATTTAATTATTGTTTCTTATTCTGTATATGAAAGGCATGAAAAACATATGCAAGGAATTAATGAAGCAATATTTCCTTCATTCACTTGTTTTGTACTTATCTTCTGCCCAGAGATGCTCTCCTATACCATGTTAAAAGTACAGAAGGATTGTCTGACTATTATACCAGTCTCTTAATTCATCTTAATCACCCCAAATATTAACTCCTCTAATTCATTCTCCACATCATATCCAACTGCTCTTTGACATCCCATATCTGATGATGTTTCCCCCTTGTTAAAACCCTTTGCTGGCTTCCTTTTATGTGTATAATACAAACTCTTTACCATGACTCACAATAATCTTCATACTCTAACTCCTCCCTATCTCTTCAACTCTGCGTCATTTCTCCCCTCATCATGCTCTATTCTCCATTTTAATAAAGAACTTATAACTTGTAGTCACCAGAGTGTCTCTGACTTCTGGGCTAAGTTCCCTCCATCTGGGTGTAGGAGAGTGTGAGTTGTCCAGCAATAACTATTCTGCTTCCTTTGTTGGATGTGGCGCTGGCCAGTGGAACTGTATTTTCCCCTGTCTTTGCAGTTAGGTGACGTCACAGGGCCTTTTTCTTGCCCATAGAAGGTGCAAAGGAGGGATGCGCTGCTTCTAGGACCAACATGCTATGTCTTTTTCCCATTCTCTTCACATTTTCCACTGGCTGGAACCCAGATTATGTGACCAGCTTTGACAAAAATCAAACACCTATGCCTTAGAAAGTTGAGAAGCAGAGACTTGACAGGAACTCGTCTATAACTGGTGATGAGAAGAAAATCTGTGTTGCTGACCTAGGCGTTCACATTTGGACTGTCTAGAAGGGAGAAGTAAAGTTCTCTGTTTTTTAAGTTATTGTATTGTTGGGCTTCTTTGTTATAGCATCTCACACTTTGCTTAATGAAGAAATGATCTTCTTTTTCCTTGCTCTGGGCTCTACTTGGTCAATTCTTATTTACCTTTTATATTGAAGTTTAGATGTTTTGCCTGACTGATGTCCCATCCCAAGTCTAGGGACCTTACCTATGTTCTTCCAATGTTATCTGGTTCTTAAAAATATCATTTAATATTTATTGAACCCATGTTATATGTCAGTCCCAATTTAAACTATATATGTGTCATCCTATTTAATATAATAGCCTTTTAAAATAGGTATTAAAACAGTCTCCATTTTATAGATGAGAAAATGAAATTACAGAAGGTTAAGTATGGCTGTATTTTCCAAAAAAGAGCTTTAACAATGTTTCTTATCTTATGTGTTCTTATAATGTGACTTTAATGTTTCTCCCATTGAGAGAAGGGGTCTGTTTTCCATCCTTGAATCTGGATAGACTTCTGATTACAGAAGAAGAGACACTCTCTGACTTCCTTAGTGAGACTGGAAGCTATATCTATGGCTCCCAGTTGGTCCTCTTGGGTCACTCACTTTTGGACCTCTTAGCAGCCAGATAAAATACCTGAGGCTGCCATGCTATGGCAACACAGACTTGCCACAGATAGTGTTCTGGCCCACAGCCACGCAGGGAGTCTCAGCTGGGCACCTGCTATGAGACACATGAATGAAGCTGTCCCTAATGGTTCCAGCCTTTGGCCATCTAGTCAGCTCGAACTTCTGCATCTTAGATGAAACTCCAAGCATATGGAGTAGAGATAAATTATCATTATGTTCTTTCTGAATCCATGACCACAAAACTTGTGAGTGCAATAACATGATTGGTTTAAGCTGTTAAATTTTGGTGTAACTGGAACATTGCCCAAAGTAAAAAATCTAGTAAGTAGAAGATCTAAGATTGAAACCTAAGAAGTCTGATTTCAAACCCTTAGGTGTCAATCACATCTCTTGTGCTTAGTTTTTTACAAAGAAACTATTTATTTGTTTGCACCCCCAGAAATTTATAAACCATATTATGGCAGGGATTTTTTTTTTCCTATTCATCGAAAAGAACAAGGATTTTTACCTGTTTTGTTCATGTCTGCACTCCATAGTACAGTACAGTGGCTGACACATAGTAGGCACTCAACAAATGTTTCTTTGATGAATGAATAATAATAGGGTCTGTGACTGGAAGTACTGAGTGCCGGCTTCATCTTGTAGAATTCCACAAGAACCTGGCATATTGTTTGTTTGTTAAGCATGTACCAGTTACTTGCTACTGTGCTCAGTATTTTACAAATGTTCTTATTTATTTAATCCTTCCATCCCCACCATAGACTGATTTTACACATGAGAAAATTGAGACTTCAAATTAATAAAAAACTTATTCAAGTCCCCAATTATCAGGAGAAAGAATTTGGATCAGAACTTTGAACCCAGCATATGCCAGATACTCTCCATTTATCTATTCATTTTGTATACCCTTCTCCATGCTGCCCTGTAAGCAGGGAGTATGGATTGTATCAACCAGCTGTCATCATCGGGCTTCTGATTGGGTTTAGCTAATTATAGGTGCCACTGCGAGATGAGAGGGCATAAAAAGAAAGAGATTGTTGGTATCCATTCACCCATCTTTCTCTGCCAGACAATGGGTTGTCAGTGACTACATTCCTCTTATTACAAGACACAATTTCTGCAGCAAAGCCTTTTTCTTATCTGATTTCTTCCCAGGTTCCATTAACAAATCTCCTCATAGCCCTCAGGCCTAGAAGGGGAGTAGATTCCTGCTGTTACTAGAAACTGATTTCTCTTAATCCTTCTAACACCTTTGGAAATACTTTTTTATTAAACTCTCTTTACCCATCTCTTTTGAGTGTGCCCTGTCCAGATTTTCCCTAACATATGTGGGAAGAGTAGAGGAAAATTGAGACACACATACCATATATCTAAATATTTAGGAGATTGCAATCATTCTACTAAACTGCTTAAATAATGTCCCTTTCTCCTGTTTTAACAAATGTTTCATTGCAAAAGGCCAGGGAGATCCGGTTTGAATAGTGTTACTGGACCCATTAGTGTTTCATGCCGAAACAGGGAGACCCCCTGACTTGCCGCTCTCTTCTCTTCTTTATGGACCTTCAGGGGCCTCATGCACATGTGTGTAGACACCCCAGCCCAGATATTCAAGCTCCATTTGTAGATTCACAGCACTCATTGAGCCCACAGGTTTGTACTGGTGGCTTATGTAGGCAAATCGTATCGAAAAGACCCTCGCAGAACTTCCAAGTGGGTTCAAGCCATCTGGACAGGAAATTCCAGGGACAGCAGGTATCTGGGGTGTGGCCTAGGAGAAGGGACATGGCTCCTGGAGGACACACTCCTTAGACTCCAAACTCTTTTTTTCTCTTGGGGAGAGATGTGGCTGAAAGAGGGCTCTCGAGCGGTGTCCTCCAGCCCATGGGATCCCTGTTCGGTATTTGTGGCAGAATGGGTCATTTCTTTCCTTTCAGAACTCTGGCTGATATATCACATCTCACTCAGTAGGTTTCATTGCTCAAGAATGCAGTGCATATTAATTGCTGCATCCAGTGGTTGTTGTGACACCCAGATCTTCTGAGAGAAATCTTGGTTTACTTCAAGATTTAAAAATTGGTATAGAACCATCATTTTTCTTTATATCTTCTTTGAGTTTGGAAGTTTAGCTAATAGTTATCACCATAAATGTCTTTGATAATGTACCACTTGCTGAAAAAGTAATTTTGTGAAAAACTAATTTTTGAGTGGGTATCCCTGAGATAGAAAATATCCGTCAGAAACTGCCAGGAGCCAGGTGACAAAGAGAACATGCCTTCTCCACGGCCGGTAAACTCTCTCTGGTTTCAGAGAGACCCTGACGCAAGCAAACCCTGACAGGTTCAATCGACATGTATATGGCGATTCCTAAGAAATAGTCCTAAGATTTGAAAAACAGTGTTGTGGTCATAATTAGTAATATGTAGTACTGGCTGATAAAGTATTCTCTGTCTAAAGAGTTTGGTCTATGTATCCAGTTAGATTTTCCATCTCTTCCTAGCAGAAATGAGACTACCAGAGTTACTCGTAGGTCGGCAATCCGTACCTTTGGCAAGCTGGGAGGCAGGTCATCATCCATCATCACTACTTTCAGATCTGCCGTCGCCACGTGCGGATGGAGCGTGACCCCCTGTCCCTCGTGGTAGCAGAGCAGACAGGTGCTGACAGGCCAAGCTGACCAAGGCGGCAGATGGTGGCTCTGGGCTCATTTTACGGTTGAGGTGCCCCTCCTTCAAAAGACCATGGAAAGAGTGGAAAGAGGATGAAAAACCAGCCGTTATCTCTGATTGAACACTGTCTAGTGTTCAGGTTGCAGTATTCCAGGCGAGTGAATAAGTTAAATGGCAATGGTTTAGTGTGCACATTTGTATTAAAAAATTAATTATATAATAAGCATAAATATAATAAGTACAAACATAATAGGTCCTTTGTCCTGCAAAGAGATCAGTTTATTTCCAAAATCTTAGAATGACTGAATTTTTAAGCTATGGAAGAGAGAGATCGGTGCTATCCGAAGTGGTCCATGGACTGACACCAGTCAGAAAATTGTTGACCATGGGCCCATGATGATATAAATACAGTTTTCTATTTTACAAAAAACTGAGAAAAACCAAGTAGTCTTTTACCATAGAGAGTTTGAGGAGAATGGTTCTAGATTACATATATCTGATTCATTTAAACATTTATTCTTCAAATCAGAAAAAACCACCCATGCCACACCAGTCGTTTCACTAGGGACAGGAGATAGGCTGATAAACAAGCCCAGCTGTGATTCCTTGCCCTCAATAAAGTTCAGAGAATAACTGAAGGGATAGATATTAATAACTTTTTTTTTTTTAACACAGGTACAAAGTTATATTTCTGGAAAGAGTCATGCTGGGGAGGGATTTCCTAAAAAATAGTGGGGACCTATATACATGAGTGAAGTGGGCAAAAGAAGGCAGGGAATACATGCCAGACAGAAGGAACATACATAGAAAAGCCCTGAGGAAGAAAAAGAACATGACAAACAAGAAGAGAAAACATAACTTTTTGGTTTAAACACAGAATTGAGAGGGAGCAGGGCATGGTAGGGGAGGTATATGACCAGACTGTTTTCTGTGGGCTGTGTCAAAGGAGTTCTGTTTATACCTATGATTAGTAGAAGATCATGGTAGGATTTCAGGCAGATAATGAATTGAACAGATTGCATTTGAAAAGTCGAAGTTTACTTTGGTTACTGGGTGGCATCTGGTTTCCTGGGCAACCTGAGTGCATCAAGGAGATCAGTTCAGATCCTGAATTGTGTCCCTGAAAGTGATACGCTGAAGTACTCACCTCTAGGATGTGGGCCTCAGGGTGTGGCCTGACTTGGAACTACGGCTTTATAGAGATAATCTGGTTAAAAGGGAGTTATTGGGGTAGGTCTTAATCCGATAGGACTGGTGTCCTTATAAAAGAGGGAAACTTAAACACCGAGACAAGCATGTACAGAGGGAGGATGACATGAAGGCCCGAGGAGAAGACGGTCCTGTAACTGGAGTGATGCACCTGCGAGCTGAGAAATCCAAGGATCATTAGCAGCCCTCAAAAGCTGGAAGAGCAAAGAAAGTTTCTCCCTGAAAGCCATCAGAGAGAGCCGGGCCCCGCCAGTACTGGATTCCAAGCCTCCAGAATGATGAGAAAATAAATGTAGGCAGTTATAAGCTACCCAGTTTTGGGCATTTTATTACAGGCACCCTAGGAACCTAATATGGATGCCACTGCAGGAGACCGTGTGAAAGGCAGAGTTAGCTCAGACTGGGATGGATATGGCGAGGAAAGTCTGGCTTTGTAGCAGTCTGGCTTCCTGGGCTGTTTGTTTCGGTAAGGGATTGGTTTCCTGGGAAGATAGTTGCAAGTTTTGGGTCAGAGTTCTACTCTTATATGTATTCTAGTTCATATATTCAGTATTTCAGGTGATATTCGGGGAGCCAGGGCACCCCCTTAGAGCAATGTCTGGAGTAAAAGTCTGAAAAGGAAGCCAGCTAGTATAGGTTTATAGCCAAGGTCATGGGTCATGAGAATTGACAAAGTTTATCATTATAATACAGAGATGAGCTAATGGTATCTCTGCTGCCCAGAAGAGTGTGTTCAGAAGTTCACAGGGGATTTCCTTAAAATTTAATTCAGAGGAATTTACTGGGATAGATACATTCCTGTTGATCTGACTCTGAGATGCAGCATAGACTTTGTTTCCTAACTTGCTTCCCCTTAGCCCAGTCTATTCGCAAGGGCTTTCGTGTCGCTTCTGCAACATGCTAAGTGTTTCCTCTAAGAGAGCTTTGCAGCTTCTGCCTGGAAACCTTTTCCCTAGATATTCACCATGCTGACTCAGAACTGTGTGAATGCTACATGATCAGAAAGGTGTTCCTTACCCACAAATGTACAATCATTTTTTCCCTCCTTATCACTTTACATCCCATTATGTTGCTCAGTTATTTCCATAGCACTTTTCACCTCCTGACACTGGAATATGAATTTATTTGTTTGTATTGTCTGTCTACCCCACTAGAAAGCAAGTTCCATCAAAGGAATGACTTTTTTTTGTTCACAGAAGTATCTTCAGTGCCTAAAATAACACCTGGTCCTTAGGAAGTTGGAATCAAATAGCTAATGAATAATGAGAAACATGAAAGTTCCAGGATTCTCTCAGCCTGTAGGCAAGTTTGTATTCAGAGAAATATTGTTTTGTTATTATTATTTTACTATATTTGCTCTACAGCTATATTTGTAAAGACAATGGCAACTGACAAAGAGAATAATAGTTAAAAAGTTAATATTTTACCCATGGTTATTCCCTGGTTCTGAGTCCTGGTAGTACAATTGTGCGAAATGCTGCCATTAGGAGAAGCTGGCTGAGCAACAGAGAAAATAAAATCTCTCTGAACTATATTTGTAACTTTTTTGTAAGTCTAAAATTAGTACAAAATGAAAAGGTAAAAAAAAATTCTAGATATATATTTTTAGATAGCAGATTTCATGGTATTTTATTTATTTATTTCTCTGTATTTTCCAGATCCTCATCAATGACCATTTAATTCCTTTGAAATAAATAGAAATTATAAGTTAAAATAAAAAATAAATTCCACTCAGATATATGCATCTTGTGGACTCAATCTTTAATTTTCAAAATAGTGGCGAGGTCATATGACTTAATCAAGTTTAATTTGAGGCTAGCAGGAAATACAGATTTAAATCTTGATCAATATGCCTTAGAATCTTTTCAGAATGTGCTAATTATGTGGCATGGGAGGGCTGGAGGAAGCATAAGGCATAATACCTGACTTCCAAGAATTTAACAGAGTGTTAAGATGGCAATATGCAGATGAGGTCAGAGGAGAAACTGTGAAGAAGAGAAAAATTAAATGTGCTAATATATTCTGTACAGTTAACATCATAAGAATCAACAAAGTGAGAAATCAGAGTTGAGTAGAGATAAGCTTGCATAGAGAGTGCACACCAAGGCGTGCACACACGCATCCGTTTGTTTAGCTGACAAAAACAGGAAGCAGCAGATGCATGTCCGAAAGTAAGAATTAAATGCTTGGCGTATGCCATTTCAGATCAAAACATGTATGGGAAACTTGAATATTATGCTAAAAATATTCTGCCCCAAATTTCAGAGCATCAGAGTCTGCGTAATCATGTATGATATTTAAGATTTTTCTTCTTTTGATAATTATTATGATAGTAATAATTGACATTATGGAGTACTATTTTGTA
Source organism: Phataginus tricuspis (assembly GCA_029783875.1). Taxonomy (NCBI): domain Eukaryota; kingdom Metazoa; phylum Chordata; class Mammalia; order Pholidota; family Manidae; genus Phataginus; species Phataginus tricuspis. The sequence continues at coordinate 72,304,456 of JAQQAC010006904.1, read as the reverse complement.
TTAAATTCTAGGTAAATAATAATGTTATGCACATTTCCTCTATCCTGATGGTAGCCATTCAAAGTAGGTGCTTTAATTTTACCTGAGTTTCAAAGAAGTTAAACAGCTTGCTCAAGCCAATCAACTAATAAGTGGTCAGAATCCATATTTGTCCACCAGTAACATTCTCTAATATTCTATGTTGCCTTTCCTCTTTTTTGGAACTATCACAGCAGTGGAGGAATAAACCCAATCCTCTATTAAACTGAGTAGAAGTTAGGTGGAGAGTCACCTGATAGAGGAGTGTGACTTGTCTCCACCTTAGAACTGACTCCACCTTAGAACTGGCTTAATCACAGGCAACCTTACCTGTAAAGATCAGATTTCTGCGCCAGATATTACGTTTGTTTGATGTTACAAAGTGAGATCACTCCCTTGCTGTTTCCCGTCTTTGGGGTCTTAAGGTGTAGCATTCATATGAGCTCTCTGTGGTGTGGAGAGCTTGTCTTTATCATCCACATTTTATTTGGGCTTCTGACATTCTACATAGGAAGAGCTTAGTGGTATCACTCAGGTTAGTGGGTGTGTTGGCAGGGACAGAGATCAGAGGTCCTATCTTGAGTCCGCATTTGCACAGCATATACACTGTTTCAGAATGAAAGTCATTTTAGACTTTTAAATTTACACCCTGCAGAAGATTCCATAAGTATTGTCTATGGTGATTATTATTATTATCCTTTTATGTGCAATCACAATGGAGAAGGCTGATGATTTCACCACTAGAAATTGTTTCTGACACTGACTCCATCTTTTGACTCCCAACACCTCCCTTTCCACATATGACTACCCATGCCTGCCTGTAATTCCTCAGAATTTAATATAATCCTAGGCCAAGTCTCTTACCAATAATAAAACACTCCACTAATCAACATAAAGTACTTTAAGCCTTCACAGCTGAAAAAGCACTATGCAGGAGGCACTTGTGTGCTGAAAAATAAAAATCATTGAGACAATATTTGGTTAGGGAAAATTATTAACGCATCTATGGATTTTATGCTTCTATTTAGCTATATCTAAGAATATTATTTGTTAAAAGGGCTTTCTCCTGCCTGTAATAAAAAATCATTTACTTAACCGGGATCCCTGTTATGGAATGTAGTCCGCAGAGAGGCAAGCACACTGTCCCTCAGCCCCGGTCCTCTGGCGATGTGAGTGCCGACATGGTACCAGCTCTTAGGCTCGTCATGTTCTCAGCAGTGATTAAAATATCTTTGTTGACCACATTAAAACCATGTTCTACAACTATGTTTTTTACTGTTGAGTAAATGTCAAAAGTCCTTTGAAATTATATGAAGTATGTATTGGTAAACATTTTATATAAAGATGTGAATCGAAATATTTAAACTCTTTCCATATGTCTGTCTTCACTTCAAGGACCAGATACAGGAAATGGGTATACATAGAGGTGGATGGAAGATTTCCAGAGAAAGTGATGAGAGAAAGGACGACATTGAGAAGACAGACAAATATATTTAAAGTTTAAAAAGCACTTTCTATCATTTTTTACATTTGATGTTCATAAATAAACCTCAAAAGGTAATAATTTTCCATTTCAAAAGGAAGGCAACTGTAGTTCAAATAAGTTAATCACAATACTCAATTCATGGAACTGATGATAGTTACGACCAGAAATCAAGCCCATTTCTTCTCTCACACTATTGACTCTATCCCATCCTAAGGTCAGATATGGTGTCAGGACAAGATCGTGGTCAAGTGAAACAAAGACGCTACATAAAAGTTTACATAAGAAAAGGTAAGTGATGTAAAGACCGTGGTTTCACAACTCTGAGAGGGGACACTTTGGAAAGCAAGGGTTACTTATGGGAAAAGTGGATCTAAGTAATATCAAAATTATTTTGCAAAATCTGGGATGAATGTTTATCTGTCATAGTAATACAAAACATGCAATGTATAATATATGTCATCAAAATACTATCTTGTATCTTGAATCACGTGATGTCACATTATTATATTGTATTACGATCCAGTTTTGCAGATCCATTGCTTATGAAATGTTTGCTTACTTCCTTCACCTTTTCCTCCACTCCCACCCCTAAAACTGCTTCTCCTAAAAACCAGTTTCCCTTTAAAGAGGATTTATGATGATTGCTCTAAAGCGGTCCAGAGGGGGAGCCCCAGAAGCTCATTTTCCCTGACACATCGAATGTGTTCATGCCACAGAATCAGCTACCTAGTGAGTTAAAGCCCCATAATTGCAATAGTGAAAGGAAAATTTCTCAAGCAGATCTGGTTAGCCACAGTAACAAGACTTATAACCTTTATGAAGGCCGCTGGGCCCTAATTATTCGGCAGCTGCTGCCCGGGCTAAAATATCCAAGTCTATAGTAACTATTTTGCATTTCCCTTCCCCTTAAGCAGGGTGTCTCATTCTGTCGTTGTACCTGACCTATTTTGAAGCCATCAGCCCCTATCAATAACAAAAGTCCCTCCCTTATTCTCCAGTTTGAAGAAAAAAGTAACATTTAACAAATCCAAGGGCCTTTAAAAAAAATAAAGAAAAATAAAGCATGGAGGAGTACAAGCTTTGGCTACTTTCTAGCTAAGTAGTAGACACATTAGGACATCAAGCAATACCTTTAATGCTCCAGGGTTTTAGGAGACTGTAAAGAAGGTACTGCCGTTAGTGGGGCTGTCATTTTAAATGATTCATCAAAGATGATTATCCAAACATTTTTGTTCCAACCAGCACCATCTGTTAGTTCTTAATGTGGGAATGTCAGAGCTGGGAGTAGTTCTCTGCCTTCTGTTTTCACCTGGATTAGGTATCAAAGAATGACGTTTTGAGTTGATTTCTTCTGTAGCCATTTCTTTTTATTTTTCTTGGGGGAGGGCAGTTTGTAGGCTAGATCATTACTCAGATTATTGCACAGATGTTTTCATCAGTCATGTAAACTTCCAGCCAAGGTTAAAAACATTGTTAATGCCCACTGTGGCCAAGACAATGATCGTATATTTTGGACTACAGAGAAATATCCATAGTCAGGAGACAGGTGGGTGCACGTACACGTCTACACAGCTCTTCCCTCTCAGATGCTTCCTCAAAAAAGAGATGCCCTGTTTCCACTCATTAACACCATTTTCTTTTTTGCACAGGGAAAAGAAGGGGAAGATTAGTATTTGTTTTTGTTTCCTTTTGGGGAGATGCAGCAATAAGTATGAATATGGATATATTTAGTGATATATATCTCAGTGTGTGTGTATATACCATACATGCATATATGTAATACATAAAATATATACATAATATATATACAGGTATACATTATATACATATGGATGTGTGTGTACCATATACATGTACATAATATATACATCATATACATATATGTTACATACATAATATATATACACATTACATATTTCATGTATCTATAAAAGAGAGGTATTATATTACTATTTTTACATTGATGGGCAGGACTGGGTACCTAAACTGAGGTCCATCACAGAATTAAATGTGGAGCCTCTGTTAAAAAAATTATTAAGAATTTCAATATGGTGACAGCAGAGCTCTAAGTTAACCCCCAGGCCCTGCGTGACTGCCCTGGCTACATGTCCATAGGGCTGGCGCTATCTGCTGTGTTTCCAGTAGATATTAGTGAAGCAGACTGGATCAGGTCAGCCGCGCTCTCTTTTTTAGCTTGCTAAGATCAATGATAGGAAGCTACATAAAAGTGAAGTCTGTTAGCAGTCTGGCTTGCTACTAACATTAGCCTTGGGCATTTGGAGATAGGGGAAAGTATAAAGGCCCTTTTCTAATTTGCAGTGCAATCGTTCTGTTTGGTGATTGTAGCTGAATGCAAGACGAGGCAAAATAAGGCTGGTGCTGTCTTGTCAGTGATTTAATTATTTTCCCATCTACACTTGTTTTTGAAGCTTATCAGAGCAAAGTGCTGTGGGCAGCCCAGCTGTCAGTGTTATCACTGCGGCTCTGAGTGCTGTAGTCCTGATTCCCATTGTAATGCAATTAATCTTTTGCTTTGCACTAATGGATGAACAAGCATATTTACTGCAGCATAAAATCCTAATTATTTTTTGAACAGATGCATAAACGGAATGTAAATTAATGGCAAGTGACAATTGTGATAAATGTGTACTGTATCTTTAAATGTCAGGGTTCCCGTGGTGTCCTGAGCCTATGCTCATGTGCATGTACCTGTGGGAGGAGGCAGTCATCATGCTCAAAATCTGTTCTTAGAGGGTGGCTTGTGCTTTTAGACCACACTGATAAGAAATTATAGTATGTGGGCTGTGCTGTCCTCAATAAAGTGGCCAGCATTCTTCAAGAGTACTCTTGACGTATTGCCACCACTACTGTTTTTAAAAATTATTGAATTTCTTGTTACTTGTTATAACTTAATATCTGTAGCAATGGCAATAAATATAAATTCATCTTTTTTCTGTACCAAGCATTACCCTATTTTCACAAAAAATCTCTTATTAAAATCCTTCACAATTGCAACAATATGGATAAATTTGGCAAGTGGAATTTGGGCAAAAGAAACCAAATTAAAAAGAGGGTAAAAGGGGCATTACGATTAGCAGACATAGGGTGGGGGGGCACGGGGGGGACTGTACAGCTCAGAGAAGACAAGTAGTGATTCTCATCTCACTACACTGATGGACAGTGACTGTAATAGGGTTGGTGGGGGGGACCTGATGAAGGGGGTAGTTTAATCATCACAATATTGCTCATGTAATTGTAGGTTAATGATACTAAAATAAAATAAATTGAAAAAAATAATAATAATACATAATGTGTGATTCCACTTATGTAAAGTTGAATTACAGCAAGAAGTGGTATTCTGTGAGAAGTTAGTAAAACGGTTTCCCTTGGGCTGGAGAGCGATTGAAAGGCGTGCCCTTGGAGTCCTGGTCCGATCCTTGACCTTGATATTGCTAATGCACATATTTTCAGTTTGTAAGTATTCGTTGAGTTGTACAATTGAAGGTGTGCACAGTTCCTTATGAATACTGTAGTTGGCTAACATCTTTAAAGAAAAGCCTATGGCTCTTTTCATGTTTTTTCAGTGGCATTGATTTTAAAACTGAGATGTAGAGTCGTTAAACAATGGACCGAGATGGAAAAGATAGAGGCAGAGCTATGCTTTGAATCAATGCTTCCACTCATTGCAAGGACCCTAAGGTTGACCTCTGATTTTCCTGTCTCTGCCCGCAAGGATCAGCAGTACGGAAAGAGTTGACAGGGCGTCGTGTTCTGCCATGGGAACAAGTTGTGATGCAGTCATGGTGGGACTGAGTCTATAGCTGCCCGCTCCCACTACTTCGCCTTTGAAGTTCTATTTGTAATATTATTTCCAACACAGGAAAAATAAATGAATTTGTGAGGGGGAAATATGCTTCGGTTTGCAAGATCCATTTGCTGGTTCATCATTACCAGGGTGAAATGCTTTCCATCCATTATTGCTCTGTCTTCTACGGACGGTAGTTTGTGTGCTAAATAGCCATGGTGTCACTGCTTGTGTGATGTACCAGGACAGCTGTAAAAAGATTTTGCTGGGAACAACCCAATTCAATTGTTATTCCCTTATGTGCATTTCACTACATCCAATTTCTGTAACATGCCTCAAATTCCATTTCATACTGATGTGCGCAGATTTCTGCCACATTTAGTCAATCATCTTTTTCTTGTTTCTTTGCCCTTCTAATCTCCATTACCTTTATTGACCTTTCTCTGTCAAGGTTTAGTCCAGAGGTGATGACAGGGATAACGCATGGATTGTTCGACGTTTGTTCTCACTAATACCTTTAATAACTCCCTCCGTTTCCCACCAGAGCCCAGAGGACCTGTTCACAAGCCTGCCCCGATGGACTTTCCTAAGATCCCAGACATTCCTCCTGGCTGACTTGTCTTCTGCCTACTGCATCCTCTCCCTGCATCCAGTACGTGACACCTTAAAGTACCATTTTTCCTTCTCCCTCTTCATCTTGTCATTTCAATGTATCCATTCAGATTGCACACTGTTGCCTTCTTAGGGACTTGGCTGCCTCGACAACATCTCATTGCAAACTAGGAAGACAGACACCCCTCCCTTCCCCCTGCAGACACATGAACCAGGAAATAACACAAGTGAGAGTGTCTGGCACAACAGCGGGGACAGAGTCTCAGTCATTTTTCCCTTGTTTCTGGTGATCATCAATTTCAGAGAATCCTAGCACGTTAGAGGTGGAATAGGAGGCCCGTGAAAAGCCAAAAACTCCCAAGAGAAGCTGGATCTTACTCATGCCTCAGTGCTAAGCAGCAGATGTTGAAAAGTGACTGCGTCTTCTGTATGACTATGCCGTTGCATTCAGGGCAGTGAGCCAGGCAGCGTCAGGGGGTTGCACAAATGCCTAATAATGCCCTGATAAAATCTGCAAAATAAAGTACTACACTGGAATGGAAGTCATCTCACAAATCAAATGGATCTATTACTTTTCAGAGAGTTCTCGACTTTTCTGTCTTTCTACCAAGAACTCATCAGAGTGAAAATAAATTATTTTCCCTGCTATCTTTTAACAGCATTTCCAATGAATTTAAAACTGTGAAGAAAAATGAAAAACCTTCTTAGTTGAAAAAGCCCTGAATTACAACTCCTTTTACCTTTGCTTAGTATCATATCAATAAAAAGCACTAATATATATAACATACATTTTATACTCTTTGATATGTTGACAGTGTGATTTAAATGTAAAACAGTGACAATTTAGTTATAATGTAAATTCATAGGTAACAATATTATTATTCAAGTTATTAGAATACTGATATAGTTCTGAATTAGAAAAAAGAGGCACTTAAAATAGTTTATAAAGAGTTTTTAATGACAAAGGAAATGCTAAAAATATGCTAAATAAAAAAGTGCAGGACAAAATGTTGTACATGCAATTTGAACATATGTAAAAGATCTGTACAGTGCCATAGACTAAAAGGGGGCACATTAAATAAATGTCAGTAGGATTACCTTGTATGGTGTGAGTATGGAGTGAGACTTTTTCACATTTCTTTTGCTTTTCTGTATTTTATAGGTTTTTATAATAATCATGTATTACTCTGACATTAAAAAGGAGGAAAAAGGAAAATCATTGCTTCTAATGCATATGATAAAAATATTTATTGTCAATTCTTAGTTATTATGTTGCCAGATAGAAAGATCAGACTGTGTTTTGATACTAAAGTAGGGTAATTATTTTAGGTTTCTCCAATAATTTATGGATACAAATGTAAATGCTGATCCCCTGATGTGCCCTGTCCTCTTTTAAGATGGAATCACAGTAATGAATTAACCCTTTGTCAGCCACATCTAGACAGAGGACTCTCCTGACGCCTGATTACAGAGCCAGGGCTCAGTGGGGAGTAGAGAGCTTCTTGCATAGAAAGTCACATAAATACTCTAGTATTTTAGAAGCATAAATCACTCTTCCTAGGACTTATGTGCTTGTCAGCCACATTTAGTCAGAGTCTAACCTGAACTCCAGTTTAGAGGGGAGGAGCTGAGAAATAAATGTTATACAATTCTAGACAGAAATCTCAGCTGAATTTCCTGTGTTTCTTGAGGACTTAGGCAAAATAATTGCCTGTACCTTTGATGGGGTATTTGTACTTTGATGGCATCTTCCTGAACGCCTCACCTGAAGGAACCCTGTGTTCTTCTAGCTGGGCATCTCCCTGAAATAGATACTTGGCATATTTGACATAAGGAGAAGTTCAAGAATAGGTCTACATTCTCCATTTGGGTGCTGAACAAATTGCACCTCCACATGAGGGTCTTCCGGGTGTGGTTAAACTCAGATGTCAAAATGAACTGGCCCTGCTGTGTGAAAGGGAGGCTCATGTTTTCAATTCTGTTTGACTGAAATGCTCAGTTTCTGAAAGAAGGGGATGAATGTTAGAAAGTTCAATGAGAAAGAATGTTATTGAACAGACATTGGTAGATCAGTGTTTCTGGTTTTCTTTCATAGAATGAAGTCCCTTTCTATAAGAATTAATTATTATACAGATTTTTATGTTGATGGCTCGCAAGTTTGGTTATTGTCAGACTAAATTTGGAGGACTTAGAACTTCCTTTTCAGCAGTAGATAAACTATGCCTTAGGTAATAAAAGGTATCTTTTCTTTACAAGCACTCCATCTAAGAGTGATCGAGAAGATGAAGGGTGGATGGTGGTCCTCCCACCACATTTTCTTGCAGGGCTAAGTATGTCAGAAGGATTTTACTGCAGAGTTTCTACATTAGGAACTATGTGCTTAGACATGATAATCTAATCATTTAGAAACAAAGAGTAGGCTAACAGATGGTGGCCCCTCAGTAATTAAGACAAAAACACAGAAAATAAGTCTTCTCAGATTATCTGAAGGAATTTATGATTTAGAGTAGAGAAGTGAACAGCAAGTGGAAAAAAAAGTAGTTTCAATATGTTTCATGACTGATGGGGAAAACTGAAGGATTTTTTTCTAGTTTAATGCCTATCATTTGACTCAAACCACTAGAGAATGTTTGATGTGACGCCTAGATAGAGCAGTGCCTAACTGAGTTGGTTATCTGTGTGTGGGTTACTCACTTTACACACAGAAGATAAGTTATAAGTTTTCAAATATATCAACCTTTATTACATAAATACCTACTTTTCAAAGTCCAGAATAGAATCCTCACAAGTATGAGAGTGTAATAGCTTTGTTGACCTCTATGATGATTTTCTACGTGCGGCAGAGAATTTTCTCCAGAAGCACAGAAGAGGAAGTAGAGACAAGGCATTCTCTACGTATTGAGTGAAAAGGTATTTCGTTGTATTACACATATTTAATTTTGCAGATGGTCATGTGGGACCATGCCACATTCAGAGAGCCCTACGGCAGTTTGGTTAAACTGAACAAATCACATTCATTGAGCATCAGTGTTTTGCCTGATTCTAACTCAGACGCCAGGGATTCCGTTACTTAGAGCCAAAGCCTTGCCCAGAGTGTGGACTTGATCATTTCTGACTTGACTGAAACTACCTTCCCCAAATGGTAAAAACACAGTGAATATATTTTAACCCATGCATATGAGTACTGAGTATATTTATTTGCATAAAGGTGCACCTATCTTCAACTATCCATTGATAAAGCCATGTTATAGTATGAATCACATAAAGAATATCAGTCATATTTTCAGGATCTCTTAGTCACTACTCAATACTTTCAAGTAGATGCAATTATGATCCACTTAAAAAAAAGATAAGCAGCATGGATTTGCCTTAGGACAGGTTACAGTTTGCCTTTTATTGATTACATAATATAAGTTATGACCATATTTCTAATTGTTAAATGCTAGATAACAGTCTCCATTAAAGTTTCTACAAATCAGCCCTCATAACACACAAATTTCAGACTAACTTCCCTTTCTTTCCCCTTTTTCTTACATTTCTTTTTATTTGGTATACAGCATTACATCTGTATAAATGAGTCTTTGGGGGAATGTCATCTTTTTATAATCACTTATGATTCTTATGTTCCAACTTCATGGAACTCCTTAGGATTCTATTTTATAAGTATTATGGCCACATAAAAACATCTATATTTCACCCACCCCATGAATTTAAGATTGAGCTTCTAAAATATAACCTCCAGAACAGGTGTCAAACACCAACCCCTAACCTCAAGTTCATGTAATGGAATGGTTGTCAATGGATTATGTTAGGGGAACAGAATCTGTCTCTATTTTTCTGATACTGTGATTTCAGAGGAATCTTTTTCCTCTCCCTCTGTAACATTTTGTCGTTCACTGTCCCTCTTTGGAGCCATGTATAAAGAAAAAAATATTCTTGCCTAACAGCTCTTTTTATTTGCCTCACTCTCAGAAATACTAACAATCTGACGTGCAGAGAAGAAGTTAAATAATATAACTAAGATGAGTGTTTATATGGGAATCTTACAACACTTAAAATAACTCTTCTAGAAGATTTTTACTGATGTGCATTTTGGAGCTTTAGATAAGAATTTCAGACTTGAAAATAAAGTACTAATAAATCATTTATGAAATGTTATTGCATTACTAAGGGAATAACAATAGGTCTGGCCACTTATGAGACCAGTAAGTAAAGCAATATATCCAGACCGGCTTCCAGCAGAGCCCTTCAGGTACAGTTTATTAACACATCACATGAAGAAGCTACCTCCCTTTCCATTTCTTGCCATCTCATAAACTACTACAGATACCCAATAAAGATCTTTGGAGGCATTTGGGAAAAACATATGTAGGTAACTCACAAACAAGTTCATTATTCAGTTTCTGAAAAGGAAAAGGACTTCATGTAGCAAAAGTTATGTTAATATAATTAGAAAAATGTGTAATTATAAATGTTGAGATCCAAAGAGATAAATATGACATTTCTTGGAAGGCAAATGGGATAGAGTTTTCATGTAATATATGCAACATATACATGGCGTCACTCATATATGTGGAGTTCCTGTTATCTTTCACCCATTTCTTATTTCATTCATTAACTGCACAAATATTTTTTATACATCTACTTGTCCTTGGCGACTACTACGTTTCGGAATAGTTGTGGGCTATGAGCCAATAACAACATGGCCCCTGATTTCACACAGTTTATAATCTATGACCAGTCTCCACCAAAAACTGAAGGAAGAAAGTCAAATATATTGTCCTTGCTGTGTGGCAGTAGAAGCAAACACAATAATGATTGTGTGATACCGTGTTAGGGGAACAAAAGTAAAGTGTGAGAGTATAATGTAGGGGACTGTCTCAGTTCAGAGAATTCCAAGCTCTGTATCTTTAAAAAATCTTGAGACTATACCATATATTTACCTTTTCATTTATTTAACAAACATCGGTTGCTATGTTTAAACTATCGTGCTACTCACAGGAGAACTTAAAAAGGGATAAGGGAAAGCATGTACCCCAAGGAGTTACATAGCCTAATATACCTAATTACTGGAGTCAGTCCTTAGAGGAAAATAAATTACAATGAAAGTGCCTAAGAACCTATAGAGAAAAAAGTATCATCATCAAGGGAAATGGAGTGGCTGGGAAGATTTACAAAGGAAAAGTCTTTATGTTCAAGTCTTAGAAGAGAAAGAAAACACAACCTTTTCAGATGGAGTAAATGTCTTTTTCCATGTTTAACCCACTATGTCCTAAACTCTGGGCATTATATGTGAAACAAACATAATAGTACACTGAAAGATGGAAAGAAGGAAGCAGTGGGCTAGGAGACTTAGGCTCCAAGGAATGCATGGTGATGAAATCTCTGAGTTTTCTTTCTTCTTCATATACCCCAGACTTGGAGCTGAGGAAGCCAGTAGTCCAGAAATGTCAATGGGCACCTATTAAAATAAAAAGCTCAACAAAAGCATGTGAGTAAGACTTAAATCATTTAGACAATAAGTGCTCTATTCCAGCCGACACCACAGACAACACTGTTCCCTTATACTCACACCAGCAAAGTTTGTGGGGAGCTAAGAATTGTACCTTTACCAAATTGTAATAAGGTATTCCATTCCTATAACCAAGGTGGTGTCAGAGAAAGCTGAATAGAGCGCCAAGACATTCATCCCTACTCTCCCTGCTGGGTGGTATCAAAGGAGGCCTAATGCAGAGTCAGGACTTTTGCCCCTGTCCAGCAATAACAAGGCCACTTCCACTGTGCCAGCAAAGTCTACAGGGATAGCAGTAATGAGGGAGTCATGCTCTTCCAGGCTTCTCCTCAAAGCAGAGACCTGGTGGGGAGCCGAGGCTCTGTATCCCACCCAGTAGTAAGGAGGAGCTACCCTTCAAGTGCAGCAGAAGCTGAGTGGGGAATCGTGGCCTCTAGTTCCAGGTGGCTATGACTCTTACCTCCTCTGGCAGAGTAATGTTACAAGACAGCGGGACAGTTTCATGGAGTATGCAAAGCAGGCAGGCTCTAAATGGCTAAAAATCTGCTCTTTTGGGCTATATTTTAAACAACGGGATATTTCAATATTTCTGTTTCTGCTTGTGGGCTTTTAGGTAAATAGGAATAGTGAACAGCCTGCTGTGAAGAAGTAAACAGCATGCAGCCCACTTACAGAGGTGATCTTTAACCCATTTATGTAATGAAATGCATCAATGAGTCATAACAAATAAACACGAAGCAAATGAAAAAACAGGAAATCTCAGCAAAAAGAAGATATAATGAAGAATGAAATGGAAAAGTTAGAACTGAAAAATAATCAATGATCACAATAAATAACTCTATGGATGGGAATGAGAGCAAAATGGACGGGATGGAGGGAAAGAGCAATCGATGAACTGGAAGACAGGACAACAGAGATCAACCATCTGGAAGGTGAACAGAAAATTAATAGAAAAAAAATGAATAGAACCTCAGGAACAAGTAGGACCATAACAATACAATCTATAACTGTATAACAATATAACTGTAACTATAAAGTTTATGCCATTGGAATTCTGGAAGGAAATGATGAAGAAGGCGGGACTGAAAAAGAACTTGAAGAAATAATGGCTAGAAATGTCCCCAAATTAAAAGACATAAACCTAGTCAACAAGCTGAGCATCCTTCTAAGAGGGAAAATCCAAATACATTCATACCAAGACATTAGAAAAAGAAAAAGGCTCAAATTAATAATTTAAGCCTCATCACCAGAACCTAGAAAAAGAAAAGGAAAACACAAAGTATGCAGAAAGCAGGAAATAATGGAGATAAAAGCAGAAAACAAGATAGCTGAAAATTCTGACACATGTTATAATACTGATGAACCTTGAAGACGTTTTGGCTAAGTTCAATAAGCCAGTCACAAAAGGACAAATAATGTATGTTTCCAGTTACAGAAGGTAGGTAGAGTAGTCAAATTCATAGAAACAGAAAGTGCATGGCAGTCGCTGGGGCTGGTAGAGGGAGAATGGGGGGTCACTGTTTAACGGATATGGAGTTTCAGTTTTGGAAGATGAAAAAGTTCTAGGATAGTGGTAATGGTTGTACAACAATGTTAATGCACTTAGTACCATTGAACTGTATACTTAAAAATGGTCAAAATGGTAAAGTTTATGTTATGTATATTTTACCACAATTTAAAAAATTATAAAAAAATCAAGGAAGTCGAACAGAAAAACACTAGAGAAAACTGATGAAAGAAAATGCTGGTTCATTTAAAGATATCAAAATCAAAAAGCTCATAATGGGAATGATAAGAAAGAAGGAGAAAAAGACAAAAAAAGCAAAGACACAAATTACCAATACCAAAAATGAAACAGCGTATACCTATAGACCCTGAAGACATCAAAATGATTTCAAGGAAATTCTATGAACAACCCTATACAAAAATTTGAAAACTTATGTGAAATGGGCTAATTCCTTGAAATGCGCAGACTACCACAATTTACATAATATAAAGTAGGTAATTGGAATAACTCCACAACTGCTAAGGAGCTTGTGTTTGTGATTTAAAAAATGGCCACAAAGGAAATGTCAAGACCATGATGGTTTCGCTGGAGAATTGTTTAAAACATTTAAAGAGGATTAGCACCAATTTTATACAATGTCTTCCACAGAAAGGAAAGAATATTTCTCAGTTCATTTAATGAGCTTATTATTATCCCGATACCAAGTCCAGGCTGAAACAGTGCAAAAAATGAAAACTACAGCCAGCCTAATATGTTCATGAATATGGGTGAGATATCTTTAAAGAAATACTAGTAAGTGAATTCATCAACATAGAAAAATAATTATCTATCATGGCTAAGTGCAGGTTATCCAGGGATTTAGGCCTAGCTCGATATTAAAAAGTAATCAATGCAATCCATGTGAGCTGGCTGAAGGCAGAAGACCACACAATCGTATCGTTCAATTCAGAAAGACATTTGACAGAATTCAATACACATTCATGGCAAAAGCTCTCAGACAAAATCGGAATAGAGAAAAGCTCTCACAACCTGATAAAAAGCACCCACAAAATCCTACAGTTAACACTGTATTCAATGTTTAAAGACTGAATTCTTTACTCTGCAACCAGGAATAAGGCTCAGACCTCTGATCTCTTCACTCTTGCTCAGCACAGGCTCGGAGGCCGTAGGCCATGCAAGGCGGCAAGAAAAGGAAATGAAAGTAAGAAGTGAGTTCAGCAAGATCACAGGGTACAAGATAAACATACAAAAATAAATTATATTTCTATATACTAGCAATGAACACATGAACACCCAAATGAAAAATTCATACTATAAGTAAATAAATAAATAAATAATACAATCAGTAAAAAAGTAAAATACTTAATTGTACACATAACAAAACATACAGGATTTGAATGCTGAAATGTTGATTAAATGAATTGAGAAGATCTAAATAAGTGGGGAGACATGCTGTATTCATGGTTTCAAAGACTCAATATAGTAAAGATGGCATTCTGTATTTTTACTATTTGATATACAAGTTTAACACAATTCCTCTAAAAAATACTACTAAGATATTTTGCAGATCTAGACAAGATTATTCTAAAATTTATATGGAAAGGCAAAGGAACTAGAATGATGAGAACAATTTTGAAAAAGAAGAATAAAGTGGGAGAAATCATTCTACCTGATTTCAACATTGCAGAGCTACAGTAATCAGAAGTGTGGACAGACAGATACAGAGATTGGTGGAACTAACTAGTAAAACCTAGAAAGTGATCCACTCAGGTATGCCTAACTGATTTTTGACAAAGGTACAAAACCAATTCAGCAGAGAAATAATAGTCTTTTCAAGAAATGATGCAGGAGCAATGGGATATACATAACCATAAAACAAAACAAAACAACCAAACCCTCTACCTAAATAACACACCAGAGAAATGGAATATGTAATTCCATATAAAGTATAGCTTTCTAAAACTCTTAGAAAAAAATTGTAGAAAAATATTTTGGACCTAGGGATAAGCAAAAATGTTTGTAGACTTGACACCAAAACCATGATCCATAAAAGGAAAAAATTGATAAACTGTACTTGAACAAAACTAAAAACTTTGTATTTTGAAATACTCCTATAAGATATAAAGACAAACCGTAGCCTCAGAAAGAAATACTTGTAAACTGCATATCTAAAAAACAACTAATAGATAGAATATACAAAGAACTTTTCAAAACTCAAGAGTAAAATAATCAAACAACCAATCAGAAATGTGCAAAGGACACAGTCATTCATTTTGCCAGTTCAGTAGAGGATGTACAGATGGCACAAATCACATGAAAAGATGCACAACATTATTAGCCTTTAGGGAAATGAAAATTAAAACCATAATAGATATGCATACCTATCAGTCTGGCTAAAATAAAAAACACGGACAGCACCAAATATTAGTGAGGATGCAAAGAAACTAGACACTCACGCACTGCTAATGAAAATGTAAAAGGGTATAAGCAATCTATTATTTAGTTTGGACTGCTATACCAAAATACCATAGACCAGGTGGCTTAAAAAACAGAAATTTATTTCTCATAATTCTGGAGACTGGGGAGTCCAATATCAAGGCCTCGCTCACGGGCCTGTAGAGGCTGCCACCTTGCTGCGCCCTCACCTGGGGGAGAAAGGGGGCTCCGGGGTCTCTTCATCTTCTCACAAGGGCAGGTCTATGGGATTAGGGCCCTGCATTTGTGACTTCATTTAACCTTCAACGTCTCCTTACAGGCCCTATCTCCAAATATAGTTACTGTGGGAATTAGTGCTTCAATATATGGATTTTAGGGAACAGAATTCAGTCCATAGCAGACACTTTGCAAAATACTTTAGCAATTTCTTTAAAAACTAAACATGAAACTCCATATGATCCAGCACGTATCCTTATGGGCGTAGGTTCCAGAGACATGAACACTTATATTCATACAAAAACCTATACATAAATGTACACAGCAACTTTATGCATAATAGTCCCAAACTGGAAACAATTTAGAAGTCTTTAAATGTGTGGAAGACCCACAACCTGTGGTAATCCACACCAGGGGCATTACCTAGCGTACGTAGTGCAGGTAGGAAGCCAGCCAAGAAAAGGGACAATGTTTCTTTAAGGCTTTAAGAACCTGGAGGAGAACCAGGGTGCTTGAGTTTGAAGCAATGTAACCATGCACCCCCCACAGGACCCGGTGGTGTGGAACAGTTTGTTGATCACAGTCCTGCAGGCTCGTTAGTTCACACTAGGGTATCCGGGTGCCCTTTATTGAGATGGGTTAAAACATAACTAGCATTCTGGCTGAACCTGCAGTACACTAACAGCTCCCAGTGCAACGTTCCTGGGGGCTGACTCTCCTTTACCCCTGCAGTAAATGTATAGAAAGCACGGCCCCGCTGCGCTCAGGGCTCAGCCTCTGGGCATGACTCCGCCGAGCCAGTGCCGGCGCTAACACACTGCTTCTCGCCAGGCAGCTCGGGGTCCCGACGCCTTGTTGGCAGTTCCCGCGGTTCCTGCAGAGGCAGGAGTGACCTAGACACACACGAGTTGTGTGAATCCCCAAATTACTTTGAGTGAAAGAGGCAATCTCAAACGGTTGCACACTATGATTCCACTTATATCACATTCTCGAAATTACAAATTATAAAAGGGGAGAACAGCTGAGTGGTTGCCTTTTAAAAAGGAGGAGGAAGGGAAGTGAAGTGGTTATGACTATAAAGAGCAACATGAAGGATCCTGCTCTGTATCTTGACTATATCAATGTCAAATCCCCGTTGTGTTATTGTCCTGTAGTTTTGAAAGATATTACCAAGGGGAGAAGTTGGTAAAGGATACAGGGACATCTCTCTGTACTATTTTATACCATTGCATATGAATCTACAATTATGTCAAAGTAAAAATATTTGTTTAAAAAAGTAATAAAGGTAAGGAAAACATGTCTGCAAGAGAGGGACATGGCCAACAGAGGTAAAACAGAAGTTAATAACATTTTAGAAAGACTTTGAAAGGCGCGGTAGAGTAACTAGATGATTGCTTAATATGTAATTAGGGAGAGTGATAGCAAATTAAAATCAGGAAAATATAGCATGACCTATTCTCTGAAATAATACACTGTCCAGAAGCAGGCACAGAGGAGCAGAACTAGAAGAAGTAGCTTTGATATCTAAATTAGTTTTGTTTAGAGAAATCTCAAAACTGAATTAAGGTCAGTAGAGGATTTTGGCATTATCTTGATAACCTTTAAGTTGATTAAACCTAGAATAATTGTATATTAGTAAAATCTGCTGTGCTGAAATCAGTGTTTAGTCCTCCTGGTTAATTATTGAAAGCTGTACAAATTATGTACCACTTCGATATCATTTTGTATCATCCTGAACCATGAGATAGAATATAAACCAATTATCTAATCTTATAGTGGTAACAGTTAAATTAATGGTGCATAAAAAATATCTACTAATTTATTTACACTAAATTGTGATGAATAAAATTGTGACTGATGACTTTTTCAAATGCACTTTTAAATGCATTTTCTGGCTTTTAAAAGTCCAAATAGAAATGATGACATTGGCTCTGTCTATAAGCAGAAGCGTCCGTTCACCCTTAATGAGCTTAGTCTGCAATCCAAAAATCAGTCTTCCTAAGCGAAAGGCTCGCTGCCTCACAGTGAAGCTGGCCAGTGAGGTTACCTTTGGTCAAGTTGCAGAGATGAACCGTCAGAACTGCTGACAATTCTAAAGCAGAATGGAATCCGGTGTAACCAGCCCATTGCTTTTCAGGATCTGCAATGCTAGCAGGGGCACAATGTATTTTTATAGGTAAAGTCAGCAATTGCAGCACTAAACTGCACTTTGGAATGAATAGGAGAGTGGCACTTTTGAGACCATAACTGCATTTTAATGATATAACTTTCTGCTCGCTAAGCATTGGTCAAATCTGAGACTCAAAACCAGAGGGAAATATTAGGAGATGGTGACATCCATAAATCTTATGCTTACTTGACAATGAACTTTATATTATCTCTTATTTTATCTGTAAAAGAGGAACCTAGGAGTTGCATATATATATATATATGTACTTATAATAGGTAAATTATTATTATACTTATATAATTATAATAATTTTAGTTGTAATAAATTGCATTATACTATACTTATAACAAATATATAGGGCCTATATTTATTATTTTATAATAAATATAAAACAGGGCCTAAGAAAATAATAGTAGAGAATTATTACTTTAATGAAAAGTTGTAGTATGTATAAATAAGCGAATACAAATTCTCAGATCAACCCCAGACCTTTTGAATCAGAATATGCATTTCAACAAGAGCTGCAGGTGATTGTTTGTGCATTAAATTGTAGCAGCACTGCTCTGAGTTGCATATTCTTGACCCTTACACTGGAGAAGATATCTTTATGGCAGGATGCTTATGAGTGACAATCTGGCAAAATACGTGAAAGTGCCT
Organism: Phataginus tricuspis; assembly: GCA_029783875.1. Lineage (NCBI taxonomy): Eukaryota > Metazoa > Chordata > Mammalia > Pholidota > Manidae > Phataginus > Phataginus tricuspis. The sequence continues at coordinate 72,286,037 of JAQQAC010006904.1, read as the reverse complement.
TTCCACTGTACGGAGGGAAAAAAACTGGGATTAAATGAGAGATTGAGAGCAAAGCCAAGGTAAGCTAAGTTTGTCTCTACTTAAAAAGAAAAAGAAAGTAGAGCAGGTATGATTGTTATTTCAGCTCCAAATCTCTTTGATTCTGGGGCTCTTCCTCTGTCAGCTGTCTCACTGCCAATGGGGCGGCGCTGATAATAAAGTCGAAGGCAGGGGGAAGGCAGAAAGGACTAGTTCTTCCCTTTGTTTTTGTGCCTGTCACCATTTTCTCGGCATTCCAGAAACGCCTGTCACCTCTGCGGTAGCTACTGTTTCCAGTCTCCAGCCTTTTTGTTTCTTTTTATTGCCTTGCCCAAGCTTTCATAACTCCAACCACTGCCCTTTATTTCCCCAGCCTTTAGGGATGCTAGTTGCTTTCTTCAGTCATCATATCTTGTTAATTCCGTGCTGATTTTGCTTTTCAGCGCTCTGACACATGCATAAGAAATCGCCTCTATTAAATTTTATCTATTAAAATGCATGATGTAGTTTTGAATGGATCCTAACTTACAAAGATCAACAAGCTGGAATAGCTAATTATAATACTTGGTGTTTAAACATGTCATTTCATAATGCTTTCAAATGTATTATGATTCCATACTTTTGTAGGATTTCTAGTTTTAGGATTGAAAATTTTCTCTGTTGTATGACATAGTATTTTAAGACATTCTGCTATCCTTTAAGAGACTGTTACCTACTCACTAAGACAATAATGATAACAAAAAGAATAAAAGAATGATGACTGACAATTATTAAGCACTAACCTTACTCTGGGCATTTTAAATGTATTTCACATTTAATCCTCACTATATATAGTCTTAGAAGGTAGATTCTATTATAATCCTAATTTGATCAATGAGGAAACTGAGGTTTCTACAGATTAGGTCATTTGTCTGAATCACAAAGCCAGAATATTGTGAAATTGAGATTCAGTCCAGTTGCCTGATTACAAAACCGTAAGCTCCTAGAGCCTACATTTCCAAAGTGGTCATCTGTTTGTTATTCTCATTTATTCACTCTTCACTTCACCCAACTAAAAACACAGCGGTACCTGTTATGCTTCAGGCAGTAGAGGTACAGAGATAAATGAACATGGTCTTTAGCCCTTAAGAATTTACCGTTTATTTGGAAGAGAATTTAAAAGAGAAGTGTGAAAGAGCAGTAGAGTTGTTTATATATATTGTCACTGGGTGTAGATTGACGGCAGATAGGTCTAGGTGAACCATGTGTTATTGGAAGGCCAAACATCCCGCTGGGGAAGGGCTCTCATGAGGATACAAAGCCAGTGGCAGAAATATTCTTTAGGAACTCAGGGGGATGGACTCTGCTTTTCGATCTAGCCTTACTAACCTGGTGTTTTGTGTTTACAGTTGGCAGAGCTCCATAGTAGCAAATCTTTCCTTAGATGGAAATTCACAGATTTTTTTGGTATAATTATAACATAAATAGTAATAGCATGTTTAACATATTCCAGACATTATAATAAGTGTTTCTTTATACTCATTTACACTTTACAAATTTGTATTAGCTTAAAAATGGTGTTTTCCTTACTGTATGTATGAAGAAACTGAGGCACACGTAAATTAAGCAAGTCACGCCGAGTAACCCAACTCCTAAAGGCTGGTATGGCCACAGCTCCTCATCGCTGCGGATTTCCCAGAACAGTGATGTCACCCGCTGGTACAAGAGGACTGGGCCACAGGAAGGCATGCATGACCCTGAGCGGCAAGGTCTTATCTGCTTGTCTCATTTTGGAACTTTGGGGAACAAGGGAAGATTTCCTGAGTTAATTGCTTCATCAGCTTCTGCCCTGCCTTTGTAGTCTCTTTGCTTCCAATGGTTTTATATGCTTGGCTAACTAAAGCACTATACTTGGCTAATTAAGGAACTAAATCTAAACTTAAAAGGTATGGCTGTGAGTGTGAGTGTGACCCACACCTACCGACCAGAAATACTACATTCTCAGCCCGGCTCAGCTGAGCTGCTCCCACTCTTTTCTTCTGCGAGTATAGCTCGCTCTCTCTTTCTCTTATAAAAAGCAGCAATCCGTTTTAGCCATTTTATGAAAAGGAGGTTAATTGGATGGATTCAGTTCAACTTCTGGTACAATGCAGAAGCCACTATAAATCAAGCTGCTTTCTCCATCTCTGCCTGTCTTCTGTTTCCTGTATCTGCCACTGTGTCCTCTCACTCCCATCTGGTGCTTTCTTGTGTATTTTCTGCACTAGCTCTAAGAGGAAGCCAGAGAGATGTGCAAATCTCATTTCCAGCCTCCCAATTCTTCAGACCCTTTTTAGGCTCAGCACCTCCTGCATCACCAAATGTCTACTTTTGATGATGAACTTTCAAAGAGGGGGTCCAGCACTCATTTAGTGGGCGGCTCTGCAAGCTAAGGGGAGCCTCTGACAGCCCCTTTCTGGCACTGCTCCAAGTTTCCTAACACTATTTCAGGGGATTACTCAAGGAACTAGGGAAAATTCAAAACCCTCACCAGATAACAGTCTTTACTTCCAGCTTCTGATACTTAGTTCCTAGGCCTTCGGCTCTACTATCCAACAGGCTGGCAAGCATCCCCTTCCTCTGGAGAGCAAATGCCAAGACTGACACGGATAGCACACCTTGGCCTATCCTCTCAGCTCCAAATATGGGAATCTCATTTCTTCCTATGACTCCACTCACATGCCACTACTTCCAGGAAGATGTTGAGTGAAATAGACAGTGTATAATCTTTCTATTCCACAGAGGAGGACTGCACACATGAAAGGCAGAATGATTTGTATTCTCTGAGTCTTGGAATGGGGACCAAAATAGCTTAGGAGCTGAAAAAATGTTTGTTGACTGAAAAAAGTGAGCAAGTGCGATTTCTCAGTTTGATTGGGTTAATTTATCTTAATGTGTTTTGTTAGGATTTAGGGAGCATTGACTCACCTTGACTTCTATTACATTATTAGAGAGTCTAATTTTGGTATCTTTCTTATTTAAATGTTAAAATTAAAGGAAAACATTTGTGTGGAAGTTTGTGTCCTAGTGAAGGCATGTTGATGTTTAATGGTCCTCTATTTTCCTGTTGCATGTAAACTATGGAATTTATAATCCCTTCAGAAGTTTCCAAGGACCAGTATCAGACTGTCATTTATGACAGGGACGTATAAATTTTTTTTTCACATTATAGAGCATCGTGAGTAATAATATGCATAAGGTGCTTTGGGCTAAACAGAAGAATGTTCTGGCAGTAACAGCCCCCTGGGTGCCTCAGAAGATGAAGAAACGGTCTATAAGTAAGTCATCACCTACTGTGCCAGTGTGCTAGGCATCCATCTGGGGAGATTTAACTATACTATGGATAATCCAGAAACCTCCCTTTTCAATTCTTTTTTTAAATCAGAGACTATTATTTAACCACCTTGAAGTAATATTAAGTCTCAAAATTCATATATATTCTTTCCAATGTATAGTGAGTGAGCTAAAGAGAATCAACAACAGCAGAGAAGCCAAAATATAGAGTAAGACAAATTTCTGAATGGTCTCCAATGCCTAGCAAAAAATCTTTACAGATAATAGATGCTCAATAAATACTGGTTGACTTAAAGTACACCATCTGCTCTAGTGATTTCCTGTCCTGTTCTCTTTCCCTTTCTGTAAATCCCTTCACATTGGCTCTCACACACTGCAGATGTCTTCAGGTAAGGAACACTTATCTCTTGCAGAGTGTCGTTTATACCTGCCATTTTCAAGTTGTTCTGTGCACAGCTCCTTTTCCATTTACTAAGGATCCATGGGGGGTACTAATTTTTCCAGCAGTTTCCCTTCTGTCTTCTCCCTTAAAAGAGAAACCTGATATTTTTTTCTCAGAAGAGGTGGGCTAGGTGATTGGTCTGAGAAGCACATGGCTATTTTGACCAATGAGAGATATTAGCTGTCTAATGGGAGAGTCCTTTAGGAAAGGCTTTGCTCAGAGAAGGTGAGAAGGAGGGAACTTTCTGTATGCTGGGCCATCCCCTACCTCCTGATTTGAATACAGGGTGAGGATGAAATGTTCCAATGATGCTTTTGTGACCATCCTGCAATCATGAGGGGAACCTTGTTAAGCCAACAAAACTTCGGAAGCAATTGTCAGCCTCCAAATGTGCTATTAGATGAGAAAAGGAAACCCTCATTTTTTAAGGTCTCTTGGTCAGCTTTGATGATACTTGGAGTCAAACAAACTACATGATGGTTAATGGATGATAGGTGGTTATACAGTCATTATACTATTTCTCTACCATCTCCCATGACTCTTGTGATATTTTCTATTTTAAAGGTCTTCAGATTGAGATTTCCTGATGGGCAGTGACCATAAATTTTTAAATTTACTTCCACAATGTTTACTATCTCTCTCATCCATTAGACTGTGAGTTGACCAAGGATGATGTTTTATTTACTTTTGCATTTCCAATATTTTGATGAAACATGTAACGCTCAATACATTCTTCTTGAATTAACTTAAAACTTTCTACTGTTTGTTGAGCACTGTTTTAGATGCTAGAGACACAAATGCAAATATAACATATTGACTTCAGTTAATGATGTATTTCATAATTTAGATGGTGTTTGTACTTTTTTCCTTTCCCAAATGCTATAAAAGCTTTGAGGGTAGAGCCAATGTCTGCTTCATTGTTATAGATGATAAAATTCCTGGCATAGTGTCTTATATTTCTAAGGCCTTAAAAATCCAATGGAATTTAATAAATTTGTGTCAAATAAATATCTCCATAACTGTCCACCCATTATTATATTTGGCCTCTGTGGCAATTATGTTAGGAAATCATTGCCCTTATTTTCTATTTGGTTGGGTTACTTTTATCATATGCTCCAATGTTTTATTTTTGTATTTTCTTTCCTCTTATATTCACTTAAAACTTTTTCACTGTATTCCATAGATAGTTTCAATTTCTCTCTATCTTTTTCTCCCTCTTTTTGATAAGAATAAACTCTTGTATGCATAATAGAAATCTATTCTTTAAAGTCTTGGAGATTTTATGTATTTGTGTCACAACATTTCACAAGTACCATTTTTATAGCTATCCTTTGAAAGCAGCAGAGGGAAATTTAAGAACATAATTTTGTTTCCAACACACTTTTTGGGGCTTTTTACATCAACTGAACACCGTTTTCGTATTTGTTCTTTTGCCAAACCTATTGCCCTTCACAGCTGGTTAAGAAGTGAGTCTACAAGTTGTGCGTCTTATGCTGGAGAATGACCCGAAGTGGTCGGAAATGACATTCGATTGTGCTTGTCTATGATAATAGGAAAGGAAATAAGTTGTTCTTACCAAAAGATGATTGTACCTGACAAGCCAAGCTTGTGGTTTATTAATAATTAAAAATATTTCTGTGTTCTGCTACTGATGGAATTGTTAATCGCTTGTTCAGTCAATACCAATGTACCATTTATTATTCATTAAAGATAAATGTAGTGTAATGGCCTTGAATTGCAATGTGTTACAATGAGATTACAGAGGTACAAAAAGTTGGTTTATTATTTAGGAATTAATTAAACTCCTCTACTGATCTCAGGGACTAGGATAACCCATCAGATCTCCACAGTGACAGTTTAAAAAAAATTTTTAAGGCCATTTAACTAGATTAACAAGGGGCTACTTTCAACTGGTATTTAGCTGGGGACAGGCTGCTCGAGACAGTGACAAAGAGAAGGCTCTGCCTCCAAGTTAGTATGAGTTTCTTAGAGGGGACGTGACACCCGGGAAGGACACCCACATTTTCCAGGAGTATTTTCTTGTTCTCTCGTTGGAGAGCACCTTAGGCTTTCGCTGCTAGCACATGCTATGCTGGGTCGTCACGGCTCAGCCACGTTTCATTCAAAGGCTTTGTGTTCAGATGACTTTTCCCCCTCTCAGGCAGAGGTGGTTGCAGTTTTTAAAGGGCTTTATGAAGTATTTATTCCCCTTTCTCTCTGACTCTTTGGAATCTTTATGCTCAGATTAGGGCCAAATATCATGAAAGGATGGGCTTTCCTTCAATTCTTGTCCTCAGTTTTTTCCTACCCTCAGTGCTGCCCAAAGTGGAAACCTCTCAGCTGAGAAATCACATCTCCCCTCTTTTTGGGACCTAAATTGCCTTTTCAGTATAGACTCTGCTTCCTGCATGCTTTAAAGACCTTTCATTTCTTTCTATTCAGGTGATTTGGAAAAAGTAGGGAGAGAGAGGAAGAAAAAAATGCCTATTTTAAGAAAGGATGGCCTCCAGGATTTATCCAGTGGATTCATGCCCTGTGCACGGCTCATCTAATAAGATTGGGTTTTGGTTTAGATCAGGTTACCGTAGTCTTTGAGAATAGATTGACTTAAGCCTCTGCATGCAATAAAGGGGACTTCTCCGTGTCGCTGGGTATTTAGCATTCATGGTAACAGCTGCAGTCGGGAAGCTTGCACTGCGGTGCCCAGTCATGCGCTGCGCCTTGCTATGCAGAATCACTTGAAGTGCCTTTGAAAAGGAGTTCAAATAGCATCCTCTCTGACACATAAAGATGATATTATGGCATGGGGATTAGCACGTTAATCCCCAAACTGTCCCTTGGTTGCAGTGATACATCAAATTGAAGGCTGGATAAAGAATTCTTGATTTTAGAAAAGTTTATTGAGTCATGACTGTATACCAGACACAATGTTAGACTCAAAGCCAATTGTGTGATAAAGACAACATGATGTGATGGAAATAAGAAGCAAGGGAAATAAATAAATGGTCACATTGAAAAATGAGACAGACTTCACATGACAATTCTTTAGTTTAGAATATGAAATATTCCACAAGGAGACATTATTTAAAAATATTGATATTTGCTGGATTTTTACTCTGTTAGGTTTAGGAAGTTGTAGATGATCTGTGCTGTATCTCACCCTCACCACCTAGGCCTTGGGTCAATAAGGGGCCCTGCAACAGATCTGGGAGAAAGTTTCCATATGCCATTTGGGGTTACTAATTTGGCATCTAATTATCCTAGTTTTTCTAAACTTTAGTTTCTTAAAGACATGCCAGACATATGCTCATAGCTCAGCTCTCATCAATGTGTGAGGGAAATGCACGTTGTGATGCACTGTGTTTTACAAGATTCCCTGGAAGTGGTCAAATGCTTGAGTTTGTCTCACAACTATTTATCCAATATTCCCAGATGTGAATCAGGATCCCTTTGATTCAGCGAGCTTTAATACATGACATTTCAAGCTACTGCTTCTGCCTCCTGTATTTATTTATTCACTTCAGTCCAAAAGAGTTAATATGGTTGGTTAGCCTTCCGTTGTGAACAAGACCAATTAGATACTCCAGTTATGACTCAAGTTTCTTAGGACATTTTAAAAACCTTTTTTTGTGTCATTTAGGGTTCTAAATATTCTCTGAACATTTTGGGGGGACCTGGTGTAGGTCTAGCTGCACCTGGTGCCAGAGTCAGAGGCAATGTGTCCGCTTTTCAAAATAAATAGTTTCCTTTTCTACCTATTTTATGTTCTTGTTATGACTATGATTCTCACAATTTCTAGCGAAGTATTATTTCAAACCCCAGCCCTTTGCCCTAGTTTTGACTTATGCCTTTTCATAAAGCAATAGGTACTGTGTTCCTCTTAGACACCAAGCACTGTTCCAGGTGCAGGAGTGCATCAGTAAGCTTGGAGGAAAAGGGACCCATTCTTATGGAGCTTACAGTCTACCTGAAGCTGCCTTCAGAAACAGTGGGGACAGAGAGATAATAAAGCTTTCAAGTGCAGCAACTAGAATCATCCACAGAGACATAAACAGTATGAAAATAATTAAAGCAGAAAATGTAGTGCAGAGTGGTGGGGTATTTGTTTGGATTTAGTACTCAGGGAAAGCTAGTCTGAGGTGGTGATATTTGAGCAGAAGTCTGAATGATATGAAAGAGCCATTCATGAAAACATCTGGGAGCAGCTAGAACAGCAAGTACAAATGTCCTGGGGTAGGCAAAAGCTTTCAAGTTCAATTACAAACAACAGGGCACTGTGGCTAGCAAAGCACAAGTGAGATGGAGTGCCTCAGTCTCCATTCCCAAATATCAGGCCCTGAGTCAAAAGCTATGTGCAGGCATCTGTTAGAAAGTGACGACCCAGGTAGACATAAGTCACAGAGGAGCAGACCATAGAAGGCAGGACAGCCACTATGAGGATGTGTTATCAAGCTACCTGCTCAGAGTGACTATTTGCTTAAAGAACCATCATCTGAAAAAAATCACATAAAAATCTGAAACTTAAGGAGAGAAAGGAAGAGAAATTACCCACCAGCTGCCCTTGCCAGTTCCTCGTGGGTTTCCCCACAGACTATTACTTCTCTGAACTTCTGGGATGTACATGCTTTGGCTCCAAAAGGGCGTCTTGTTTCTTCATACTTCAGCACTAACAGAGAAGCCCTGGGGCAGGAAATGGGAAGCACATTGTGGAGCAAGATGGAAATTGCTGTCAAGTTGCACCTGTGTGAATTCAGTCAGGCCCGCAGGAGCTTGTGTCCATAAATGTGGCTGGAACAAGAGAACAAGAGGATCAGAAATGGAGTTTAAGCCATTTTTTGTAGGGTGACATTCATGATGGGGTCTTGGGGTATGGTAGAAAGGTCTAAGATAGTATGGTAGAAAGGATTTTATTCTAAGTATGTTGGAAAGACGCTGGAAGTTATTAATCAGTGAAATGGCATTATCTGTTTTATATTTTAAATTGATTTCTCTGGCTTTCATGTGACACATTACTCATCAGGGAGTAAGAATGGAACAGTTCCACCAGAGCTGTAGTCAGCAAACTATGACCCTTGGCTCAAACCCTGACCGTCTCTTGCTTTCAAAATAAAACGTTATTGGAACACAGCCACATTTATTCATTTCCATCTTCTTTATGGCTCTTTTCATATTACTGCAACAAGGTTTAGTAATGGCAACAGAGACCATATGTCCTACAAAGCCTAAAATATTTACTATCTGATATTGTAGGAGTTCACAGGAAAAGTTTGCTGAATACTGCATTAGAGTTATCTTCCTCCCCATAGTCTGCAGTGCCCCGATCCTGCCTAGTGTCCTTCAGTGGCTTTCTGCTCTCTTTAGGATGTTTTATGACAATAACATTGATTAGCTTATAATAAAGCTTTGGAATGCAAAGATTTTTTTCTTTCAAAATACATGTTATGTGTTGTATGCCATGTTGTTTTAGCTTATCCACATCTAAACAAGATGGGAGGCAGCATAACCAGTGCTTACATATGTTAAGTGTATTAGTCAGCCTTGTTGTAATTAAAAAAATTTCAATAACTTATAAGAATAGACTTTTTTTCCTCTCACATTATTTGTCAGAAGTTGAGGGTGAGATGCTGAAATTATGGCCGCTGAGTTTGCTCATTTGGGGATCTGAGCTGAAAACAGTCACTATGGGAGATACACCATTTTTCTGAAAGAGGGTAAGAATAATGCCCTGTGGAAACTCACCAGGTTTTTAAAAGCTCTTGCTCTAATGATGTTTATATTACATCTGCTTATGTCCCATTGGCCTATGCCTGTCACATGACAGAACCCAACATCAATGGGGTGAGAGGTACAGAATTTTATGGTGAGGTGAAGACTGCAAATCACTTTTTAACAGTGCAGGATGCTATACCCCTTTAACGGAAAGGTTGGGGAGGGGAATTTTTGCTGTGCCTATTACCAATGCGTGGGCACAGCTCCAAACCTACATTTTATTGACTTTAGGATACTGGAGCTGAACCCTGTAAACCTGTATATTTAGCCAGTGGGCTCAAATTTAGGCTTTGTCAATAGAGGGCGCTAGAGAGATATCGCAAAGTCAAAGAGGGTGCCAAAGATTTTCTTTCCCAGTTAAGGTGGCCAGACTTAGCAAACACAGTGAAGGATGCCGGGTAAATTTGAATTTCAAATAAATAGTAATGATTTTTTGTTGTCTAAGTATGTATCAAATATTATAAGAGATATCTAAAAGTTTGTTTATTGCTTATTTGAAATTCAGATTTCCTTAGATGTCCTTTATTTCCAGGGAGCTATTTTTCGGTGTAGTAGACAGGATGAGGGTAGGTGGGCGAGAGAAGGCCACCGTCCCGTCAGGGGCCCACAGGTCAGCTGCAGCCTCCGCATGCAGCAAGTTTCCCTACACACGAGCTCCTGAGCAGACCTTTCGGCGGGCTTGTTCACCACCAGCAGGAAGCCTGCTCCCGGGGAGGTGGTGGGGGCAGCCACACCCTCTCCAAAGCCTTTGCATCTCGCCTCGAGGAGAGGGGCTCTTCTAAGCAGTCTGTTCTTTCCTTGTTCACGCTCCCTTAAAGGCAGTAAATACTTCGTGCATTTACTACTTTGTGTGCCCCTGAGAGTCCTTTTCTTACGTTTTTTGCTGTTAACCACCTCTTACTAGTTTGCAATGATTTATATTAAAATTTCCAGTTCCATTTACTGATGTGGTTTTTCTATTCTGGCAAGACCCTGACTAATACAACTGGGGACAATAATGCACTCCATCACACAAGATAATTTAACGGTCAACCACGCTGCGACAATATTTGACTCCATCTTACAGATAAATAACCTGAGCCTTCGGGAGCTCCATGATGAGTGGAATGTCTACACCTACTGAGTAATGGAGACCGGATGCCCAAGTATGACTCCTGTTTATACTCTCATGCACTTAAATGCCCCGACTGTTTCTCCAGCCACCGAATGGAAACTTATTTCAACATTTCCTTCAAATAATTATTATGCATCTTTGAAATTATTAGCTGCTGGAGTGATGATGCCTACTTCTGTCCGCGGCTAATAAACGCGAATAGTCTCTTGTTTCAGTAGTAAAGTTTTCCCATTTTTCAGGTAGAAGATTGGGGCAGAAAGAAATAATAATTTAGGGAAAATGGCTATTATGGATTACATTGTGTCCTCCCCAGATTTCATATATTGAAATCTATTTCCCAGTACTTCAAAATGTTATGGGTCTTTACGGAGGTAACCAAATTAATGTGAGGTCATTAGAATGGGCACTAATGCAATATTTTTTTTTATAATTTCTTTTGGTATGATTAATCTATAATTACATGTGCAATATTATGGTTATTAAACTACCGCCTTCATCAGGTCCCCCCCACCAACTCCATTACAGTCACTGTCCATCAGCGTAGTGAGATGCTATAGAATCACTACTTGTCTTCTCTGAGTTGTACAGCCCTCCCCATGCCCCCCCAACATTACGTCTGTTAATCATAATGCCCTTTTTACCCTCTTATCCCTCACTTCCCAACCATCTTCCCCAGTCCCTTTCCCTTTGGTAACTGTTAGTCCGTTCTTGGGTTCTGTGAGTCTGCTGCTGTTTTGTTCCTTTAGTTTTTTTCTTTGTTCTTATACTCCACATATGAGTGAAATCATTTGATACCTGTCTTTTTCGGCATGGCTTTTTTCACTGAGCATAATACCCTCTAGCTCCATCCATGTTGTTGCAAATGGTAGGATTTGTTTTCTTCTTATGGCTGAATAATATTCCATTGTGTATATGTACCACTCTTCTTTATTCATTCATCTACTGATGGACACTTAGGTTGCTTCCATTTCTTGGCTATTATAAATAGTGCTGCAGTAAACATAGGGGTGCATCTGTCTTTTTGAAACCGGGCTGCTGCATTCTTAGGGTAAATTCCTAGGAGTGGAATTCCTGGGTCAAATGGTATTTCTATTTTGAGTTTATTGAAGAACCTCCATACTGCTTTCCACAATGGTTGAACTAATTTGCATTCCCACCAGCAGTCTAGGAGGGTTCCCTTTTCTCCACATCCTCGCCAACATTTGTTGTTTGTATTTTGGATGTTGGCCACCCTCACTGGTGTGAGGTGATATCTCATTGTGGTTTTAATCTGCATTTCTCTGATGACCAGCGATGTGGAGCATCTTTTCATGTGCCTGTTGGCCATCTGAATTTCTTCTTTAGGGAAGTGTCTATTCATGTCCTCTGCCCATTTCTTAATTGGATTATTTGCTTTTTGTTTGTTAACGTGTGTGAGTCCTTTATATATTTTGGATGTCAACCCCTTATCAGATACATCATTTATGAATATATTTTTCCATACTGTAGGATGTCTTTTTGTTCTACTGATGGTGTCCTTTGCTGTACAGAAGCTTTTCAGCTTGATATAGTCCCATTTGTTCATTTTTGCTTTTGTTTCCCTTGCCTGGGGAGATATGTTCATGAAGAAGTCATTCATGTTTATGTCCAAGAGATTTTTGCCTGTTTTATTCTAAGAGTTTTATGGTTTCATGACTTACATTCAGGTCTTTGATCCACCTTGAGTTTACCTTTGTATATAGGGCTAGACAGTAGTCCAGTTTCATTCTCTGACATGTAGCTGTCCAGTTTTTCCAACACCAGGTGCTGAAGAGGCTGTCATCTCCCCATTGTATATCCAAGGCTCCTTTATCAAATATTAATTGACTGTATATGTTTGGGTTAATGTTTGGATTTTCTATTCTGTTCCACTGGTCTGTGGGTCTGTTTTTGTGCCAGTACCAAATTGTCTTGATTACTATGGCTTTGTAGTAGAGCTTGAAGTCAGGGAGCATAATTACCCCTGTTTGATTCTTCCTTCTCAGGATTGCTTTGGCTATTTGGGGTCTTTTGTGGTTCCATATGAATTTTAGAATTATTTGTTCCAGTTCATTGAAGAAAGCTGTTGGTAGTTTGATAGGGATTGCATTGAATCTGTAGATTGCTTTAGGTAGTATAGCCATTTTGACAATATTTATTCTTTCTAGCAAAGAGCATGGGATGCATTTCCATTTGTTAGTGTCTTCCTTAATTTCTCCTAGGAGTGTCTTGTAGTTTTCAGAGTACAGGTCTTTCACTTCCTTGGTTAGGTTTATTCCTAGGTATTTTATTCTTTTTTATGCAATTGTGAATGGAATTGCTTTTCTGATTTCTCTTTCTGTTAGTTCATCGTTAGTGTATAGGAAAGCAACAGATTTCTGTGTGTTAATTTTGTATCCTGCAACTTTGCTAAATTCAGCTTTTAGTCCTAGTAGTTCTGGAGTGGAGTCTTTAGGGTTTTTTCTGTACAGTATCATGTCATCTGCAAATAGTGACAATTTGACTTCTTCTTTACCAATCTGGATGCCTTGTATGTCTTTGTTTTGTCTGATTGCTGTGGCTAGGACCTCCAGTACTGTGTTGAGTAACAGTGGAGAGAGTGAGCATCCCTGTCTTGTTCCCGATCTTAAATGAAAAGCTTTCAGCTTCTCACTGTTACATATGATGTTAGCTGTGGTTTTGTCATATGTGGCCTTTATGATGTTGAGGTGCTTGCCGTCTATACCCATTTTGTTGAGAGTTTTAATCATGAATGGATGCTGAATTTTGTCAAATGCTTTTTCAGCATCTATGGAGATGATCATGTGGTCTTTGTTCTTCTTTTTGTTGATGTGGTGGATGATGTTAATGGATTTTCGAATGTTGTACCATCCTTGCATCCCTAGGATGAATCCCACTTAATCATGGTGTATGATCTTCTTGATGTATTTTTGAATTCAGTTTGCTAATATTTTGTTGAGTATTTTTGCATCTACGTTCATCAGGGATATTGGTCTGTAATTTTCTTTTTTGGTTAGGTCTTTGCCCGGTTTTGGTATTAGAGTGATGCTGGCTTCATAGAATGAGTTAGGAAGTATTCCCTCCTCTTCTATTTTTTGGAAAACTTTTAGGGGAATGGGTGTTATTTCTTCTCTATATGTCCGGTAGAATCCAGAGGTGAATCCATCAGGTCCGGGGGTTTTGTTCTTGGGTAGTGTTTTGATTACCGATTCAATTTCTTGCTGGTGATTGTTCTGTTTAGTTTATCTGTTTCTTGCTTGGTCAGTCTTAGAAGGTTGTATTTTTTTAAGAAGTTGTCCTTTTCTTCTATGTTTTCCAGCTTGTTAGCATATAGATTCTCATAATATTCTCTTATAATTCTTTGTATTTCTGTGGGGTCCATTGTTATTTTTCCTTTCTCATTTCTGATTCTGTTTGTGTGTGTAGGTTCTCTTTTTCTCTTAATGAGTCTGGCTAGGGGTTTATCTATTTTGTTTATTTTTTCAAAGAACTAGCTCTTGGTTTCATTGATATTTTCTATTTTATTCGTCTCAATTTTATTTATTTCTTCTCTTATATTTATTATGTCCCTCCTTCTGGTGACTTTGGGCCTCCTTTGTTCTTCTTTTTCCAATTTCAATAATTGTGTCTTTAGACTGTTCATTTGGGAATGTTTTTCCTTCTTTAAATAGGCCTGGATTGCAATGTACTTTCCTTTTAGAAGTGCCTTTGCTGCATCCCACAGACGTTGTGGCTTTGTGTTGTTGTTGTCATTAGTCTCCACATATTCTTTGATTTCTGTTTTGATTTGGTCGTTAACCCATTGATTCATTAGGAGAATGTTGTTAAGTCTCCATGTATTTGTGAGCCTTTTTCATTTCTTTCTAAAATTTATTTCTAGTTTTATACCTTTGTGATCTGAGAAGTTGGTTGGTAGGATTTCAATATTTTTGAAATTACTGAGGTTCTTTTTGTGGCCTAGTATGTGGTGTATTCTGGAAAATGTTCCACGTGCACTTAAGAAGAATGTGTATCCTGCTGCTTTTGGGTGCAGAGTTCTATAGATGTCTGTTAGGTCCATCTGTTCTAGTGTGTTGTTCAGTGCCTCTGTGTCTTTACTTATTCTCTCTCTGGTTGATCTGTCCTTTGGAGTGAGTGGTGTGCTGAAGTCTCCTAAAATGAATGCATTGCTCTCTGTTTCCTCCTTTATTTCTGTTAGTATTTGTTTCACATATGCTGGCGCTCCTGTGTTGGGTGCATATATATTTATAATGGTTATATCTTCTTATTGGACTGACCCCTTTATCATTATGTAATGTCCTTCTTTATCTCTTGCTATTTTCTTCGTTTTGAAGCCTATTTTGTCTGACACAAGTACTGCAACACCTGGTTTTTCCTGTTTGTTGTTTGCATGAAATATCTTTTTCCATCCCTTCACTTTTAGTCTGTGTATATCTTTGGGTTTGAGGTGAGTCTCTTGTAAGTAGCATATAGATGAGTCTTGTTTTTTTATCCATTCTGTTACTCTGTGCCTTTTGATTGGTACATTCAGTCCATTTACATTTAGGGTGATTATCGATAGATATGTACTTATTGCCATTGCTGGCGTTAGATTCGTGGTTACCAAAGGTTCAAGGGTTGCTTCTTTACTATCTAACAATCTAAGTTAACTTTCTTGTTAATTATTGTAAACAGCATCTTATGATTCTTTATTTCTCTCCCTTCTTCTTCTTCCTCCTCCCTTCTTTATATACTAGGTGTTTTATTCTTTGCCTTTAGTTAGTATTTGGATGGTCTGCTTTCTTTGCTATGATTTTATTTTCTCTGGTGACATCTTTTTAGCCTTAGGGGGGGCTTCCCTCTACAGCAGTCCGTTTAAGATATCCTGTAGTGGTTGTTTATGAGAGGCAAACTGTCTCAACTTTCCTTTGTCTGGAAACTGTTTAATCCCTCTGTCATATTTAAATGATAATCGTGCTGGATACAATATTCTTGGTTCGAGGCCCTTCTGTTTCATTACGTTAAATGTATCATGCCATTCTTTTCTGGCCTGTAAGGTTTCTGTTGAGAATTCTGATGATAGTCTGATGGATTTTCCTTTGTAGGTGATCTTTTTTCTCTCTCTAGCTGCCTTTAATACTCTGTCTTTATCTTTGATCTTTGCCATTTTAATTATTATGTGTCTTGGTGTTGTCTTCCTTGGGTCCCTTGTGTTGGGAGATCTGTGGGCTTCCTTGGACTGTGAGACCATTTCCTTCCCCAGCGTGGGAAAGTTTTCAGCAATTAATCCTTCAAAGACACTTTCTATCCCTTATTCTCTCTCTTCTTCCTCTGGTACTCCTATAATGCGAATATTGTTCCGTTTGGATTGGTCACACAGTTCTCTTAATATTCTTTCATTCCTAGATATCCTTTTATCTCTCTCTGTCTCAGCTTCTCTGTATTCCTCTTCTCTGTTTTCTATTCCATTAACAGTCTCTTGCATCTCATCCAGTCTGCTGTTAAGCCCGTCGATTGCTTGTCTGATTTCTGCATAGTCTTTCCTCACTTCCCTCACTTCCTCCCTTAGCTCTTGCACATTTCTCTGTAGATCCATCAGCATGGTTATGACTTCTATTCTGAATTCTTTTTCAGGAAGACTATGCATTTCCATCCCTTCAGGCTCCCTCTCTGGGGTTGTCTGGTTGATCTTAGTCTGGACCATATTGCTCTGTCTTTTCATGGCTATAGAAGTGGTCACTAGTAGGTGTCACGTATGTCACCTGGGCTCTTTAAGACCGCCTCGCGGGGTGCTGAATCCTCTCAGGTGTATCTGCGTGCTGTGCGCTTTCCTGTGTATTCTGCTCTCTCTTTTAGGAATAGTTGTGTTTGCTGTATTTTCGTAGATATATGTAGTTTGGGGAGGAGATTTCTGATGCCCTGCTCACTCTGCCATCTTCCCAGAAGTCGGCACTAATGCAATATTAATGGTTTCCTTAATAAAAGGGGAAATTTATGTGCCACAAAGATATACATAAAGGAAAGTGATGTGAGGATACCTAAAAGGAAGAGAGCCCTTTACAAATCTTGGGGAGAGACCTGAAGATTCTTCCTTCACCATTCTTAGGAGGAAATACTGTCAACACCTCAATTTTTGTGTTTCTAGCCTCTAGAGCTGTAAGATAATACATTTCCAGTGTTTAAGCTACCCGTCCTGTGCAACTTTGTTATGGTAGCCCCAGCAAACTAATATAACTACTGTCAAGTATTAGTCCTTTACGGAAGATGCTATTGAATTTTTTTTCTTCTAATGCTTTTCAAAGTAGTCTTACTTTTCTGTTCTTTTTATGAAAATGACACAGATTACTGTTGAACTGGCTAGGAATGTGTATTCAGTAAGAGGTTCTAGTACCACAATAAACTCAGTCTGATATAGGATTGAATTTTTACCTTTGAATAAAAGTTTGAGTCCTATCCCTCTTCTCTGCACCTTTGCTGTTGTAAATGTGGTCCATGAACCAGTGGTGTCAGTATCAGCTGAGAACAGGTTACAAAGGTGGAATTTCAGGACTTACTCCAGACTTACTGAACAGAAATCCCCATTTTAACAAAATCCTTAATTGATTAATATGCACATTAACATTCAGAATTCTGAACAACAGATAACATCGTTGTCCACCAGACAAAAAAAAGAAAAAACAAAACAAAACGTCTTAGAGTTTACCTGTCTATTTTATTTTTAGAAATTCCTAAAGCGATGCTTTGGGCTGCCGGTGCTAGCTTGTTGGAAGCACTAGAAGTGTTTAGCAGGTCACAGACACATCTATTTGATTCACAGCTGGTTTGAAATCAATTACCTAAAGCTGAAATACCTCTCAATACTCAATAATGTGATAATTGCTCTTAATTGTTTCACTGTGCCTTTTTCCTGCCTACTGGCTGTTAATAAATGGATCTTCAAAAATAGTAAGGGGTTTTTGTTTCAGCACTGCCAGCTACCGGAAGACCTATGGGAGTTAAATTCAGTTTGTTGATGTAATATATAGATATTTCAAAACTGTCAATAAATGAGATCAACTGAAAATGATGAAAAAGAAAAAAAAAACAGGATTTTCTGGCTACATTCATCTACTTTTGACATCTTCAGTCACCTTTAATAATGTTGGTCATCAGCAGAATTCTCACAAAACAAGAAAGTTAATATATATTTTCTTCTGGAAGTGGAATTTTGACTCCATTTCATGTGTGTCTTTATTTTAGATAAACTTCTTTTCTAATACAAGAGGAAGTTTACTTTCCTTATTTTTGTCTTTGAAGTTGTATGTCTTTGTTTTAATCAGCAACATGGGAGAATTGTCCTTTATCTTCTGGTTGACAACACATTCAGAAAAAAATGAAAACCTTACCATTTTTATCTATTGGATTTAGAGACACAAAGCGTTAGAAAGAAGACACTCTCATTCATTACTAATTGGAGTGTAAATTCCAAAAAAAGAGAAAAATGGATTCACTCTGGCAATATTTACTAAATTTATAATTGTACATAACTTTTGATACTACAATCTTAAATTTTTCCTAGCAATGTACTGGTATAGGTTCAAAATTACATGTGAACAAAGTTATTCATTGCAGTATTATTTAAAAAGACAAAATGTAGGAACACCCTAAATGATTATAAATATGAATGGGTTAAGTAAATCTTGGTACACTAAAAAATGGAATACTGTAGAGCTACATAAAATGACAAAATTCATGATATACAGTTACTGCCTCTGTTTTTGAGAACAAAAAGTAAAGTTTCACAAAGTGTGTTTTGTATACCACTGTTTTTATAAAAAGAGGAAAAAGATTGTGTCATTTCAGCTGATCATATATACACAAAACATATCTGGGAGGATATACAAGAAACAAGAGCATGTGGAGAAAAGATATGGATAGAGATAAGAATCTTTCCATGGTACTCCAATTTGCTCTTTGTTTTTGAAAACAAAGAGAAATGCAAATTAAAAATAAGAACAAGAAGATTATGTCCTACCTCAACAGCAACAAAACTGACTGTAACATTCTATGATGTTGGATCAGTATGAGAAAGTTCTAGAATAATCTGGATGCTACTATACAGTTTTCTAAAGACATTGCCAAAATTCTCCTCACTTCAGTTTAATACTGAAACCAACTGAGGTATTTTTTTAATCTTGTGCATGGTACACTTTGCAAAATTTGGGATGACATTACTCTTGTTCTGAATTGGAATGAACATAGCTGCCTTAATTTATTTTGCTTGTTTAGTTCCTCCACTGTTCAATGTTTGAACAACCAAGCTGTGCTGGGTGGAATAAATTCTGGTAGAATAAACTGCATGAATGATGAGAGATTCCCACTGAGCAAAAGAACCTAAACATGGTTCTATTTTATGCCTGGGGTCCTCTTGGCCACTCCCTCCCCTCCAGTAATTAACTTCGCAGCATAGGGTCCTTTTCAGCACAGCAAAGTGCAGGTGTCGGCCGCCCACAGAACACACTCCTGATGCTGATTAGACATCACTAGATCCCTGTATGAATAGTCTCCACAGACAATGCAGGCTATTAATCCAGAAAGAAATACTAGATTATTTCTGGGGTAATAAAAATTGCTTTCTAATCATTTTTGTATTTAGAGGAGCAGATCAAAACACAGAGCAGAGGTAACATATAAATAGGCTTTTGAGAAAGTGCTATATACAATTTGGATTTATTCACTTACAGGACTATATAAATCCCTCTCCTCCTTTCTCACATTTATCAAGCCATAAAATCATACAAATAAACATTTTCCTCTCATTCAAACATACCATGCTGTTCTACCCTACTAAGCCTTTGAACATGTTGTTTCTCTGGCAGAAAGGCCTTTCTCCTCCCATCTGTCTTCTGAACATTTATTTATCCTTCAAAACAGATAAAGCTTCTAGGTGAAGTATTACGGGATTGGCTTCTTTGTGTCTCTCATAGAATTAACCCCTCTTTCATCTGTGCCACTGCTGTTTAAACATACCCTTGTTCCTGCAAGGATGGTGCAGTGGTGAAATTATTTGTTCATATACCAAGAGAACACATTTTATTAAATCTGTGTGTTCTAATAAGGAGATAGATAATTTTCAGATTTGCACATTCAATTATTTGAAAAATATGAAATTTATTAATATAAAATAATTTGAATATCAATATATAAATAAATTTGAAATAAAAAATATATAAATATATAAAATAAAAATCTAAAATATGTTTTAATCAATTTGAAATAAATACGAAATCACATTGTTAAGCACTGCATGACTCACTCTTATTAAAAAGTACACTTACATGATATTGGTACTGTTCTATAATATATGGACTGTTTTATTATAGTTTAGAGAGTCTATGAAGTGGTGTGCATCTCTAGGAAAGGGCATGCTTTCAAGACCTCCTGTGTATGCTCCTGTCTTCACTTCTCTCCAAGTGGCAAAAACACTGTTTTCATTGGGGAGATTGGAACGTCATTGGGCCCTATTTGTGGAAGGACAGAAGCACTGGGCTGCAAAGGGTCAGTGAGCAGCAGTGCATTTCTGGTTCTGACTCTTCCTCTGTTGGACCTGGAAAGCAGTGTGTGCTTAGATTCTAATTTGGATTTATCCTCTAGGCTCGTTGATTTAGTCGCATCTGGAGATTACTTATTTACTCTAATTACTAGAGATTTTTACTTACTTGTGAGACTGAAAAACAGCTTGAGAACTGACATTAGTTTGCTCTAATTTCTTGCATTTTATGGTCTTTGAGAACCTTGTGAAGCTGAGGATCAAAACAGCATCGGGCAAGTAATTGCGAGTTCTGGCTTCCTGACATATAGTATTCCAACCTCAGCCTTTCTTCTGAAACGTGGATAATCCTTTAGTCCCTCAAATGGTGTTACAGTGGAGTCCTATTATGTGTTTCTTCTTTAAAATATTTTCATGCCATCTACTTGATACAGATTTGGAAACATCTGAAAAGTTTGAGTTAAGATGGTGTAGCTCTGGGGTTAAAATCCCAGGGCAAAATATCTTTGAAACGGAAATCAGTCAAAGGGAGAAATAAAGTTTAAGAAACCCGTTTATTTCTTACAAGCAGTCATCCTGTCTCTGTCTTGATAAGGCTGCAGCAGAGGAAAGCTCCACCCAGCCTCTTCCGTCAAGATAAGCCCTGCATGCCCTTCTAATTACCTATTGATATGTAGATGAAACACTTCTCTCCACCCCTTGAAATACCTATTGATATGCAGTTGCACTAAAGCCAGGCGAGAGATTCTGGAAATACTACAGTTTTACCCATAGATGGGCATCTTCAGGCTGGGAGTGTTAACGGAGCCAATAGATGCTCATTAGTCTATGGGCAGAAATTCCAGGATTTTCATGGAGAGGAATTTCGGTTTAGAGTATCATTGCTGTCAGCATGTTGGTTTCTGTGGTAGGAGTGGGTGAGGGTGGATAGAGAGACTCCTGAGATAAACATTATTCACTACAGAAATTCACAAACCCTTTTGAGACAAGGACCGTGGGTGTAGTCAGAGTAGGGTGAGGGCCTCCGGAAAAAGCAGAGCGGGATATTTACAGTCAGCAATATAACAGTGGGGAAAGAAGTCCCTTTTGAAACTCTGTGTTAAGCATTATGCAAAGTCAAGGTCACACTAATCCTCTAGGAACAAGATACCAGACTAAGAATATAGACATCTTCAGTAAGGTCAGTTAAAAGTCAAAAGGCCAGGAGCAACTTGGCCTAGAATGATTGAGTGGTTTTACAAATAGGGAAGGGTATCACAGCATAACCCGTGACTTAACTGTAAACAACCCTAGCAAGCAGAGAACAACCCAGCCCTCCTTGAGGGCAGGGCAAGTGGTACAAGTCCACAGTCCTAAGCCTTTTTTTTCATGTTCTTGAAAAATCCTCATTTGCCTATAAAACCCCCTACACAACACACCACCCCGGGACTCCCTTGTCCCCTCCTGGCATGAGTGGGGAGCTCTGTCCTTCCACTTTATTTCTAAATAAAAGCCTGTACCTTGCTCTCCTACCTTGCCTGTTGGCTAAGCTCATTCTTCGGCTTCGTGAACAAGAACCCCAGCATCACTTTTGCAAGGGTTCAAGGTTTGAGAGTCAAAAACACAAATGATGTCTTACATTTCAGCACAAGGCTGAGCACCAACAAACCATTCATTAAAAACTCTGTTGATAGATTTCACAGCTGAATGCTTTGTCTTTTTAACACCTTGCACAAATATGAGGGCACCCTAATGTACAAAGTTGAAGAGTCTTCTTTTTCCCTTCATTTCCCCAAGAAACTTAAAACAGATCAAATACTTTTCCAAGGAATCTAAAGAGACAATTTGTACCACCATAACTCAGGTTAACTAATCTTCAAAGAAAAAAATATATCATCAGTGCACCCTCAATAGAACAGAGAATTTGGTAGGATGTGCAAAGGAGACTTGTTTAAGACTTTGGTCTTATACTCAATCCCAGAGGCTTTGGCAATAGTGTGTTTTATCAATGAAAAATATAAGAAGTATTAAAAAAAACCTTCAAAGTGACTTTAACAACACCCAGACTGGTCTATGAACTCATTTTAATATTAAACCATAGATTTAAAAGAAGTCTGAAGCAACACTTAACAATAAGCCCCTTATAAACAAGTCAACATGCAAGATCAGATAAAAAAAATATTCCTTTGGCAAAAAAATGGCCTTGTTATGTAGAACTCAGAAAGACACACATTCCAACAGGCTTCCTTAAAGATAGGGATGCCATTGTCTCCTTGACATGTATGTGTCTCAGTTTATAATTTAGAATTTTGATGTTTTTCTAGAAACATATATCTGTGTGTATTCACCTGTTAAGTGTGTATGCAGAGATTATAAATTGAATTTAGTCCACACAATTTTTGCTTGCTCTGTACAGAAATAATCTACTCAATGATAATTAAAACGCAAAGTTTTTCCAGTTAGGTGACAATATTTTGGGACTGAGAATTATCACATTACCTATTTAAAAAATAAAAATTTCTGGCTACTTTTAGAAAAATATTTAGAAGACCTGGCCACCTCCAGCCTTCATTCTAGGCACCGAGTCATGCCTCTCCCTCTTAGAATAAGCATAGGTTTCTTCAGTTTGTCGCAGTGCCAGCATCTCCACTGACCGCACAGCCCTAACATTAGGATCATTTGCCATTATTTGTGGACCTTGGCCATTGGTTTTCTTATGATTCAATTAAGAGGAAATGAAAGTAATTGTTGAACTCATACTCCTATCAGAAATGAAAAAAAAAGTTAAGTGGAGACAGCAAAAACAATTTTTAAGATAAGGCTTTATTTAACTGGTCCCTCTAAACAAATGTGTTTGTAAACTCCATGTATAGAAACCCACAAAAATGTGTCAGTGTGAGTAAAATTGCAATATTTCAAGAATCTCTCCCCTGGCCTTAGTGCATCTCCATATTAATAGGTGTTTCTAAGGGGTGGTGAGAAGTGGTCCATCTCCGTATTACAAGGGGGAGTGAGGGCATGTCTGCACCCGAGAGGTTGGGTGGGGCCCCTTTTTGCAGCCCGGTTACCAGAGACAAGCAGAAGTGGAGAGCTACTTGTAACAAGCAATAAAAGGGTTTCTCCCACTTTGTTTCTCCTTTTGACTGATTTCTGTTTCAAAGGTAAATGTTCCCATGCTGGGAACTTATTTTCCCCTTGTAGTTATACCTGGCAATAGTCAGCAGGACCTCTGACCCTGAAATCTGTCTTCATGGGTGTGACGCTTGGGTGGTCTGCCCCTCCAGATGGTGGGGAGATGCCTGGAAACACCCCTGTGGATGGTGGGGTCCCCAGGGGCTGTGCGGTGGGAGGTGACGACTCACCCTTCCCTCTGGCAGTGGTGAAGAGTGCTGCTTTACCCAGGGATGCTCTACCCATGGTGCTTCCTGTTGGGGAGCCCCTAGTGGGAAATTAGTCTTGGTGAAGCACCTCATAGACAGGTGGGCCCTTCCTCAGAATGTGGGAAGGGTGAAGACACTGGAAGCTGTGGAATTAGGCCTCCATAAGAAGGCTGCTTAGAGGCCCTGAGTGCGCAGCTGGGTCTGTGGGATGTTTGTTTCTCCAGACAGTGGAACGTGTTATTGATGAGAGAGACACACTTTGGCATTGATAGGAGGAGCTGGGCGATGACCTCTGGGATGCCCTTAAGAAAGAGAGACAGTTATTGAGAAGATGGGCAGCATTTCTGGAAGATAAGTCAGCAGCGAGGGGGGAGGCAGCAGGAGAATCCGCATTGCAGGAGGCTGTGGGGGAGGGGAGATGAGCGGTGCCTTCGGCCCTGGAGGTGGTGGAGGAGAGGTCAGTGGAGGATGCGGGGCTGGGGCTGAGGGCAGAATTGTTGCTGAGGCCACCGCCCAAGGCACCAGCCTCTCCCGTATTAAAGGCCCACCCAGGTGTAATTAAGAAAATAAAAATGCAACAACTATAGGCTCCTCGGGGGAAGGGAGTGGTGGAACACTCCATGCTCCACTCCTACAGCCAGGATGAGCTGGTGGACATAGTACCGGTTTTGGCAGAAGCCTTCGGAACCTCTGCCTACGTGGCTTTTGCACCTCTGGGCTATGGGGGTGGAAAACGTTGTTATGTTGGGTTCTGAAATGGGTAGACTGGCTTCCCTGATGCCTCACCCTTCCTGCCGGCAGTGGTTTCAAAGTGCCCCTCACAACTCAGGGAATTATACTTACCCACTAGCTGGAAAGCGTATGCAGAGCTCCAAAAAGGTGTTACAGGAGTTGGGCACAAAAAATATCATCTAGGGACCCTCAGGGCCCTGATGAGGAGCTTTTCACCATGGGAATGAAAAGTCTAGTGCTCCATACAACTTCCCAGTCTCTCTTTGGTTCCCTAGTGACTATTCCCTCACACACGGCAACCCATAAGTGAGGCTGCTCGTACTTTAGCAGACCTGGGGGAGGTTGAAGCAATAAGAGCATGGAAGGAAGTATGGGCCATGACTGAAAGGAGAGGTGAAAGGGCTCCATGAAGGTCGCAAGGACCCAGATGTGGGTTGATTTGATAAAGGCCCGGGTAATGAAAGGAAAACTTAATGGCAGCCCAGTAGGATCTTGTTAGAACTGTGGCACCAATTAAGGCCAGAGCAGCAGTTCCAGCCACTGAGGTCCAGGACACAGAAGCTGGAGGCAAAGCCTCATGTCTGGCTTGTGTCCCTGCAAGACTTCCTGGGAGACAGTTCCTAGGCTCCGCATGTGCCCACACCCCCAAAGGAGGGCGATTGGGCATTGCAGATTGACTGGGGGGGGGTCGAGGCCCCTGACCTTGGGGGATGTGGTGGGGATCGGGGGCTACATGTAGAATCAGCAATTCATCAGTTCCCCGTGAATGTACAATGTGTACTGGTGCTAGCAGATACAGGAGATGAACATTCTCTGATTTATGGCAACCCTGAGCATTTTGCTGGGACCCCTGCTGTGACAGATGGTTAGGGAGGTAAGGCAATTAGAGTGAAGAAAGCCCAAATCCCATTGGAATATACTGTGTACATTTCTCCCATCCCTGAATATATTTTCAGGGTAGATATCCTGCCGGGCCTGTGGTTACAGACCACTGCAGGTGAGTTCAGACTCAGGGTACATGTTGTAAAGGCAGTTGAGGGGATATGCTAAGCACCCACCTGTAGTTATGCCTGTACCTCGGTGGGTGACAAATATTAAGCAGTAGAAATTTCCTGGGGGACACAAGGAAATTGGAGAGACTCTACAGGAGTTGGAGAAGGTGGGTATTGTAAACCCACTCATAGTGCTTTTGATTCCCTAATCCCAGTGAAAAAGCCAGATGGCTCTTGGTGCATGACCATGGATTACAGGGAATTGAATAAAGTCACACCCCCTTTGCATGCTGCTGTCTTCTCTATAGTAGCCATTCTGGACACCCTCAGACATGAAGTAGGGACATACCATTATGTTGTGTACCTTGCTAATGCTTTCTTCTCTATTGACATAGCACAGGAAAGTTAGGAACAGTTTGGCTTCACATGGGAAAGCTGACGGTGGACATTCATTGTCCTTCCTCAGGGATACCTCCACATTCCCACTGTCTGTCATGGACTTGCAGCCCAGGACTTGGCCACATGGAGGAAGCTGCAAATAGTATAGCTGTATCATTACATTGATGATGTCATTCTTTTGTCTGATTTTCCTTCAGATTTAGAAGGTACAGTTCCTAGGCTGCTGCAACATCTACAGGAGAAAGGACGGGCTGTGAACAGCACCAAGGTTCAGGGACCTGGTCTGTCAGTAAAGCTCTTGGGATTGTCTGGTTGGATAAATCTGAAGTTTTCCCAGAAGCAGTCATAGACAAGTTCAAGGCTTTCCCTACCACTACCACCATGGTAGTATTACAAGAGGTTGGGAGTCTTTTGTGCTATTGCACAGTGTTTATCCCGCACTTGGCACAAATTCTGAAGCCCTTATACTGGTTGGTATGAAAGGGCATCAGGTGGGACTGGGATGAGACGTGTGCAGCTGCTTTTACTGTTGCTAAGTGAGCAGTCAAGGCCATACAGGCCTTGAGTGTAATGGGCTCATCAAGACCCTGTGAGCTAGATGTTCATGTAACTGAAGATAGTTATGGATGGGGCCTTTGGCAATGTCTTGAATGGGTGCAACAAACTATTGGATTCTGGTCACAACTCTGGAAAGGAGCAGAGACCCATTACACCCTAATGGAAAAGCAACTGGTTGCAGTGTACCACGCCTTGCTGGCCATGAATCCCATCACCAGAACAGCTCTGACCAAGGTAATAACCACCTATCCCATTGCAGGGTGGGTACAAGACTGGACCCAAAAGCCATGGAGGGGCATGGCACAGATGCCTACACTGGCCAAATGGGGCACATATTTACAGCAGGGTAGTGCTCTCTCCAATAGCCCCTAAGTGGAGCACTCCATTATTGGGGCTGGTGACATATACCAGTGGAAAGCAGGAAGAACTTGCTTTTGAGTCATTGGTAGCTGAGAATAGTCAGGAGAGAAAAAACCCTATACCTGAAGATGCTTGGTAGACAGAGAGCTCCAGTTGTGGGCAGCCCCCGAAGTGGACGGCTGTGGCTTTCCATCCTAAGGCTGAGACAACATAGATGGAGGATGGAGAGGAGAAGAACAGCCAATGAGCTGAGTTGTGGGCAGTGTGACTCATGAGTACCCAGGAGCCTTCCCCCATAGTTGTCTGCACTGACAGCTGGGCTGTCTAGAGGGGCTTGACCCTGTGGTTACTGACATGGTACTATGTCAACTGGATGGTTGGTCATCGACCCCTTTGGAGGAAGAGCTGTGGCAAGACCTATAGGCCTCTGGTTGGTCAGACTACGACAGTTACTGTATATCATGTGACTGGCCATTTGCCTTTGGCATCCCCAGGGAATGAGGAAGCAGACACATTGGCTCAGGTGCACTGGCTAGAAGGAAAGCGTGCCTCTGATATAGCTCAGTGGTTCCATCAGTGCTCACTGCATGGGGGGCAAAAGACAGTGTGGGCTGTTGCCTGTCAGTGGGACTTGCCACTGACCTTTGAAGAAGTCAGCATAGTCCTGTATGCTCTAAAAAGTATTTACACCAAGCCCTGCAGCAACATGGGACAGTAGTTAAGGGACTGATACCCCTTGTCAGGTGACAGATAGACTACATTGGGCCTCTGCCCATATTAGAAGAATATCAGTATGCCATTACTTGTGTGGACACACCTGTGGACGGTTGGTTGCTTTTCCTGCATATTGTGCAGATCAGCAAACCACCAAGAGGGGCCTGGAGCGTCTCTTTGCAGCCTGGCTGGCCGCAGGTGATTGAGAGCGATCAAGGCACCCACTTTACTGGACATGCGTTACAAGAATGGGTGCAGCAATTAGAAATAAAGTGGAAGTTTCTTGTACCATACTACCCTACTGGGGCAGGCATGATAGAGAGGTAAAATGGTTTGTTTAAATCTGGCCTGAAGTAAGACAACCAATATTCTATGAGGCTGTTCAGTTTGCTTATGGACAGTGCTATGGCATTTGAATGAGAAGCCCTGAAAATGAGCCTTGAGCCCTGTGGACATGCTAACACACACTGATGACTCTCCTATATAACTGTGTGTGCAAACCAGAGAGGAGTTATTGAAGCCAGGATATGGCCAGGATAGCAACATCCTGCTGCCAGCCTCTACTGTGTTAAACCCTGTAGACTGTTGAGTGGACATGGCCGTGGACATTTTGACTCATGGACCATTGATGGCTGGCCCTTCTGGCACCTTGGGGAAAATGCCTGGAAGCTGGCCTCCTGGAGAAGCATGTTCCTGGAGTAACAGTAGAATGCCTTCCAAAGATCATGGTAATGTACCAAAAACATCTGGGAGGTAAGAGCATCTTATGGGTAAGTTTTGTTTCATCTTTATGGCCAGTTCATGTACCTCCCGTAGCCTATATATCGACCCATCTGTAACTTCCACAGGGAGGGGGTGAAAATCTGGTATACTGGACCAGGACAATATCCCGTTCTTGCCACTGTCCTCTCACAGGACCACTGTCTTGCGTGCATCCTACCTGATGAACAAAATTTGCCTATGCTGGTATCATTAAAACATGTATTTTATCACCCTTAAGGTTATTTTCTTCTACAGTCCATGTGTCCTGGACCCACCCCCTGGCTGCAGCTGCCACGTGATAACTGCTCTGAACTCCCCACCCATTCAGCTACTAACCACCTGAGGAATGGGTGAGTTATGGACTTAATCTGCAAAGGACTTTGAACCTAGCTGAATCCTCCAGCTTGAGAATTATCATTATTTTATTGCTGTTATTGTATCTTATTAGTCTGGTTACAGTGCTCCAGTTTTCTCGCACAGGGGCCATTGCAGAAGATGGGGAGTGAGTAGATTGCGAGGCAAGATTTCTGGAGGGGTGGGGGCTGTGGGTAAAATTGCAGTATTTCCAGAATCTCTTGCCTGGCCTTAGTACATCTCCATATCAATAGATGTTTCCAAGGGGTGGAGAAAAGTAGTCCATCTCAGTATCAACAGGTAATTACATGGGGAGCAAAGGCATATCTGGACCAGAGAGGTTGGGTGGGGTCCCTTTTTGCAGTCTGGTCATGGGAGACACCTGTGAGCAGAACTGGATGACTGCTTGTAGGTAATAAATGGGTTTCTCCCAGTTTATTTCTCCCTATGACTGATTTCAGTTTCAAAGGTAATTTGCCCCAGGCTAGGAACATATTTTCCCCCTGGAGTTACAGTCAGTTATTAGAAAACTACATCCAAAATATTAATTACATTTCCTTAACTGTTTCCATCAAAGCAGTTTTTAAAGTAGATTGATGTTGTAAGGAGGTCATACTGTGCTGGAGCTAGTGCTGCTCTGAAGAAAACAAAAATCATTGATGTAAAGGTATGTTTACTGTCTGGTTGTAGATAACTTGGAGTCAGATAAGTGTACCCTCTCCTTGAAGGAGTTTGATGAATGGTGGTGCCACAGATGTTGTTTATCAAGAGATAGTGCCATGTTTTCTCTTTTATTCTATCTCTACCCTATTCCAGTCTGAGCTATTAAATTCATGTTGCTGTATATATATGACTCTCCTAGCCCTTTTACTCTGTCTTGTGGTTGTGTAGTGTGTTGAATAGTGGCCTCCAAAAGATATGTCAAAGCACTAACTCCTGGTACCTGGGAATATGACCTTTTTTGAACATAAGGTCTATGGAGGTATAATCAAATTAAGGGTCTCTAGATGAAATCATTCTATAATTAGGGTGAGCTCTAAATCTAATTATGAAAGTCCTTGAAAGAGACAGAAAAGGAGAAGACACACAGAGACAGAGAGGGGAACAGTCAGGTGAAGAATGTTGTAGAGATTGAAGTGATGTGTCCACAAGCCACAGAATGCCAAGGATTGCTTGCTGACACAAGAAACTAGGAGACAGGCATCAGACAGATTCTCCCTCAAAGCTCCAGAGGGAACCAATCCTACTGACACCTTGATTTTGGATTTTTGCCTCTAAAAATGTGACAGAATAAAATTTTGTTGTTTTAATCTATCCAGTTCGTGGTATTTTATTACAGGAGCCCTAGCAAACAAATGCAGATTCTTAAGGACTTTATTTTGATTGATGCACTTTAAATTAAAATGTTCTTATTTTATAAAGATGCATAAATAAGTTTAAACCTACCTATAAACATGGAGTAACATTTATAGCACTGATTTGAGAAAGGCACTGGCTAGCAATTAGCACTGAAATGATTCCTTTAATCTTGAGTTGAAGAACTGATCATTGTCTATCCAATAACCATTCTTCCTTATTTTGCTCATGGAACCACTTATGTTGACCATGCAGCAAAGTTTTGATTGTGAAAGGCAATCATTGGTCTAGACTTTTGGGAAAACTTAAAAGGGGGGCATGCTCCACCGTCACACCCTTTAGATTTCTACCCCCACTTCTTCCTGCCTGGAATCTGAAACTGATGGCTGGAATCCTAGCAGCCATCTTGGGAAACCACAAACTGTCAAACACACCCTGAAAGAGGCATGAAAGGATGCTAACTCTCTGATGTTATGTCAGCTCTGAACTGCCTGTCTCTGAGCCCCTAATTATATAAGAGGAAAAAAAATCTTTCTATAAAAGACACTGTTGTAGCTACCTTCTGGCAGCTAAACTCAATCCTTCTCTTATTCTCTTGATTGCTTCTGAATGCTTTTACAATCTTAAGAATTGTTTTAAGAATTAATACCATTAAATTCTTACCACTTGCCACACAATTTTAGGTAGAGTTTCAGACTTAAATCTTCACCTAAAAGTTGGGACTATTATTATACCAAATTCACAGAGACAGAAACTGAGGCTTTGGCAATCTAATGACTTGTCATAGGTGGGATCTTGGAGAAATTATTTTTTCTCTTCATGACTCAGTTTTTTTTGTAACAAAAAAAAAAGGATAGCTATATGAAGCTACCTTTTACACTGAAGATTAAGTAGGCTTATATACATAAAGTGCTTAGAACACTGAGCTAGGAGGGCTGTTTAAGTGTTGGACATTATTAAGTTTTCAAATATGTTTGACTGCAAAACATTTTAACCTCCGTACTACACGGTCTTTTATCTTTTCAGATTATTTCATGAAAATAAATAAATAATCTTGGTTTATAATGGATCTTTGCCCTTATTTTCCGAGGGAAATATATGAACTACCATCGCAATGAACCAGATACCACATTAGGTACTTTCATAATCTTTCATTTCATTATAATTCTCAGAACAAAATAGGCATTATAATTTCCATTTGATGTAAAACAAGGCTTATATAATTAAGTTATTTTTTTTCTAAGTGCTAATAATAAGGGGTAAAACTGGTTCTCAAACCAAGGTCTGCTAATTTTGAATTCAATTATTTTTCCCACCACATCAAAGCTGCCTCAGCTTCTGTATATTAAACTTGTGTATGCACGGATGTGTATGTCTGCATGTGCACAAGCTCACTACAGACTGATCAAAAAATAAACATATTTTCGAAGTAACTCTACTGTACTGTACACATTTTAAAGGTAACCAGTATATAAATTACCTTGCTTAAAATTTCTACAACCGTAAAACTGTTTTAGGTTTTGAATTCATGTTGACAAAGCCCTCGTGACATTTAACATTCATACTTTCAAATTCTTTTATGATGCCTAAATGTCTTATATCACCCTACTATTTCAAATTTCTATTCATCTTATTTTGCATTTAGTGTATGCATAAGGACTCTTCTCATTTTACCAACTGGACACATCACACAATAATGTGGACATACCTTTTCTTCTATATTTTGATTCTAGTCTCATGTAGCTTGCATGAGAAATGCCGGTTTTTGGTTTAGAAAACCATGGTGTTATAATTTATCAAGAATGGACCCAGAGATTGGCTGCAGTCTGACCAACATGTATTGATGCTGACGTCACAGATAAGAAACTATGCAGAAATCAATGCCTTCTTACTCATAAACTCTGCTTTCCCCAAAGGACCATGTGGGATTTTTTTTCTAGGGGGAGACCAAGGACAAACCTATATTTCAATGCCAGTATAACCTTGCAAGTACTCTGAAATTTCACTGGCAACTAGCTTCCCATTTGTAACTGGAGTGAGATCTAGCTGTCATTGCTCTGTAGGTGGGATCCATGGAGAATTGCTGTTCACATTGTAAAAGAGTTTCCTCTCATTAAAAGCAAAATAAACCAGCTGTAAATAGCACGACTGTTAGGAACAACCACTTTGTATTGGCTCTGCTCATCCCAAGGGCTATTATTCAGTTCCAAGGTGGGCAGAAGATGGAACAGGAAGAACATCTCTTTCCTTTGGCTGTTAACGTCCAACTCATAGGGGGCTTTGCTCAAAACAAAGACCTTTTGATGACAAGAAAAGAATGTATTGGTATGGAAAATATTTGGATAAAGTAATATGGGAAATACATCAGTAGTTGCTTTTCCTTAATGACTCTTCCGTCTATCTATGTTCCTGTACTTCAATACAATTACTTTGATTCATAAACACAATTATTGGGAACATTTTGTGTTCCTGTTATCACATTTAATCACATCCATAGAAGGGAAAGGACATGTTAAAATATTGACAATCTTGGGCTTTGGAAGTTAACTTCTGAGGTTCAAATATATGTGAGATCTTGGCACCTGTATTTATCTGCCTTAATCTTCATTTTTCTCATTAGTAAAGTTTGTGTAATGGTGGTAGTATTTACCTTATAAGGCAATGATGAGTTTTAAGTGAAATAGTCAAGGCAAAATGTATAGCATAGTACCTAGATTAATACTCAAGTGTCAGGTATTGTCATTATCTTCATTTTATAGATGAAGAAACTGCACAGATAAGCATAAGAAAGTCTCAACACTTTACCGAAATCAGACAGTGAGTTGTGTTAGTCAGGGATTTAAACACAGTCAATCTTACTCAGCTATTTTATATTCTATTTTAAATTTAAATGGATTGTTCCAAGTTTTAAAAGATTCATTGTATATGTAAGTGCTCAATAAAGTGTAATTTCATTATTTGTCTAGCTGAATCCAGATAGACTCTCTCCTCTATCTTTAAATAATTTTTCATTTCAACACTTTACATGTTTTCTTACATATCTCCATTGCATTAGTAATAGGATGGTAAATACAACTTCTCCTGCGGTTTTAGCGGATGCACCAAGTCTCCCCACATCCCTCAGTGAGTGCTAGAACTTCTACTGAAAACTTGCAAAGAAGGCAGGCCAAACTAGATCTACCAGCATTAGGCATTTATATGTTTTTAGTATATTCGCAAAGTAAAAGGGGACTCATTTATTAGTTGAACACCAGGGAGTCTTTGGAGCCACTTAAATATTCCGTCCACTAGGACAAAAATAATTAGTCCATAGAATGAACTGGCAAGAACAGGGAGAGGAAGTTGAATCTGTTTTCTGTGAAAATTCTTCTGAGGTTGGCCCACGTGATAAACCAGTAGCCTACTCACAGTTTTTTTGTTTCATACTCATTATCTCCACTAAAGTATAAACTTCTGGGGGTACAAGAACATGCCGTCTTTCCTTACTGATCCTCTAAGTTTATGCCACGGTCTGCGTTCCATCAGTATTGCTGACAGATTGGAGATGTAGTTAATTAATCAGAGTTGTCTAAACAGTAATCAACTTATTAGACTCTCTGGGTGATCACTGGAAAAAAGGAAGACTTTAAAATGGATTAAAACTACCATGTACATGTGATTTCTGCTTTGGTGACTCTTTGGACCAACCACATACATTCACAAATAATTCCCACGGACTTGGCAAGTATGTGCGTAGAACTAATTGAAGGCAGAGTCTTGCCTTCAGTATCATTAACTCAATATCATGCATTCCATGTACTTCATCCTTAGATATGCATTCTACCACTTAATTATACAAGTTCAGAGAAAAATTAAGTTGATGGATGATTATCTCATAATTGCCTTTCACATGGGTAGCAGTGAAATGGCATTGGTGACTTCAATATTGCACAATAGGTCAAACCATGAACTCTGTAGAGAAAGCATGTCAGTAGCAGTTTGTGGTTCAACAATAGTACAGCTAACATGGAGAAAATTAATATAATAGTTGTGCAGAAAAATTAGCCGATGTTTAAAAAGTGGGGACTTTCATATAAAAATTGAGATGTTCAGCTTCTTTGGAAACATTGTTAGGCCTGGAAATGCTGGACCGGTATCTTTCATCATCACTATTGTTTTTACTCTAGGAACAGCTGGGTCCTTTAGGCTAGAACTTGAGCCCTGCGGACTGGGAGATTTGCTGTGGTCACAGTCCTTTACACAATTCATGCGTAAGCACTTACACATAGCCCATTTTACTCATGTCCCTTTCCTGGCCACCCATTTTACAACCTTTTGCCTACAGCATTGATCTTGAGTACAAGAGCTGATGTGTGGGAACATTTCCCTTGTTCTCTCTGATCTCAGAGTATAAATTAGAGTGGGGTGGATTGTAAGTGTCAAGTGTGCTACTGCTCATAAAATGCTCACTGAAAACATCACTAATACTTTATGGCACTTATTGGTGTGGAAATCAAATGTGGTTTCAGAATTATTAACTTCAGTGATCCAGAAAGTTTTACTAAATGTGCAGGGTTGGCATATGCTGGGTATGCGTTATCTATTGGCATGTAAACATATGGCCACACATTTATTGACTTAAAACAACACACATTTATTATCTCACAGTATCTGCAAGTCAGGAGCCTGGATACAAGTTAGCTGGATCTTTTGCTTCAGGGTATCACAAGGTTTCAGTTAAGTTGTTGGCTAGGACTAGATTCTCATCAGAGACTTGACCGAAGAAGGATTTGCTTCCAAGCTCAAGCAACTACTGGATTTTTGGACTGAGGTCCTCAATTTCTTGCTAACTTTTTGTCTGAAGCCACCACCCATTCTTTGTCATATGGACCTTCCCAGCATGGCAGCTTGTTTCCTGAAAGCCAGCAAGGGAGAGAAACTCTCCTTTTAAGACGGGTGTTACAATCTTATATAATATGACCATGTATACATAATCATGTATACTCTGTCACTTTTGCCAGTCTATTGATTAGAAGCAAGCCACAGGCCCACCTGTGCTTAAAGGAAAGGGATTACACACAGAGTGAATACCAGGAGACAGGAGGCATCACAAGGTCACCTTAGAAGAGGTGAAACTACTTACCATCCCTGACAAAGACTCATTAATGATAGTTATAAAGAGGCAGATTTTGACTTGGGTTAAGGCAAACATTTTTAATGATTAGAGTCACTTGTAAACTAAGTATGCAACACAAGGACAGTTCAAATAGAAACTTCCCTGGAAACCCAAGCATTTGTATAGTGGGGCTGACGTTTGGCTACTTGAAGTTCCCTTTAAGGCCTACAATTCTGAGCTGCTTATGAGCGTATAAAAGTCACACAGACTGTGTGTTTAGCAGGGAAAAAAAAGAGGATATTTTGTAGGCATGTAATATTCATAGCTTAGTGTTCCTTCTTTCATGACGTTGAATATGACCACTAAATAAATGTATTTGATAAAACATGCAAAACTAAAGAATCCTAGGAATTTCCCAGTGGAAAATATCACTTCCTAAAAGTGTTTACAGGATATCTACTGTATGTCTTAGGCTGCTCTTACAATGAGAAATAGCAAAAGGAACATTTTCTGGCCTTCCTGGAGTTTTACCATCAGAGCTAGAGAGATGGGGTTCACAAGCAATATTAAGATAGAGTAAAATATAAGAGTAACTTAAAGCAAATGTCACATTGTAATATGTGCACACTGGTCGGTCCCAGTTTTTCCTTTCTGATTGGAAACATCAAAGATTTTATAGAAATCCAACTCCAAATCTATGAATATTCACTACTACTGCTAATGCCTTAAACAGGAGTCACTGGAATAATGAGGAGAAATGCCTTTAAAGCTATACAACATTCCACTGAGCCTTGATGGAAGATACCTGGAAGAGACAGACTTTATTTTTTTTCCCCTTCACCAGTTTATCTTGATTATAACACATACAACTTGGAGATTCTGAGAAGAAGAAGGGGAAGACAAGGATGAAGAAAAAAAATGTTTTATGTTAGAAGAAGTTAGGTTTTTCCAACATAAAACATTTTAATGCTTATGCATTTTGATTTCAGTTAAAAATTCAACTAACTTCAAATAGGTGGAATCCAAAATTAGCAATAGAAGTAGAAAAATAAAAGAATAACCAGTGAAGATTTAAGAGGATTTAGGTATCATTAAGGCAAGAACTTTTCTTTTGCTAATTTTTGTTTGTTTGTGTTCATTGATATATTCTAAGAATGCAGAATGAGGCCTGGCATATAGCTGTTACTCAATAAATATTTGTTGATTAAAAAAAGAGAATTCTCTGACTTCTTTTTCTCAGCTGTAGGCGGTACTAATCTCTATGCAGGAAAGCCATCAATAGTGAAATGGAGACTATGGTGTGGTTTTACTCTAAGTATTATCTTGACTCTGCTTTAGGTTCTATATTTGTACTGAAAGGTGCAGGGAACACGATTTGCTCCCTCACAGAATGCACTGAAACCTGTGTTTCTGAGTCTATAATTAAAGGCGCCACTTATCTAAATGAGCACATGCCACTCTTCTCTCTGTGCAGAGCCACTTAACCCAACTGAAACAGCCCAGTGATGGCAAAGAGCATACCGCAGAATCCTGCTGCAGCCCTGGGTACCATCAGTTTCTTTGACAGTGTAGACTGTGAAAATATTGTATGTTTATCTTCATGATGCAGAGAGTGGCGTTGGCAGGTGGCCCCATTACACAGAAAATGGTTCTAATCCGGGATGTCATTTGGGGAGGGATCAATGGTGCCAAAGAGTCTTATATGCAACTAAAAAATGGCAAGGTTAACCTCAGGCATTCCCGTGAACTTCTCTTTAGAACAGCTCCAAACCTAGGCCGCCCACCTTGGCCCCTGAATCCAGGTGGAGTCTGACGTGGCATAAATCGTGTTGCCCACACGGATGTATTCAAATGCCAATCTCTGGTACCTGTAAATGTGACCTTATTTGGAAATAGGGTCTTGGCAGATGTAATGAAGTTTAAATGAGGTCATGCAGGATTAGGCTGGGCTCTAAACCCGATAACTGATGTCCTTATAGGAGAGAGATTTAAAGACACAGGGGACATAGTGGGAAGCAGGTCACGTGACGACCGAGCCAGAGATTGGAGTGATGCAGCTGTGAGCCAAGGACTGCCAAGCACTGCTGGCCACCCCACAGGCCAGGAAGAGGCAAGGAAGGAGTGTCCTTGGAGTCTGCACAGGGAGCACGGCCCTGTCGGCTCCTTGGTTTTGGACCTATGGCCTCCAGACCTGTGAGACAACACATTTCTCTTATTTTTAGCCACCGAGTTTATAGTTGTGGATAAAATGAGAGTTCCTGTGGCCAGGATTCTCACCTGGCCCTGGTTGACTAGCTCACTGCACACCTGTGGGCAATACATGGCTGTTGACTCTATATAAAGGGCTCTGCCCAGTGCTCTGGGAGCAACACGTGGTATGGCTGCAAGGCTGCAGGAGAGCAGAGCGGAGAACAGAGGCCCAGAGGACGGCTGTGCAGGAAAACTGTGCAGAGGAGCCCAGAGGCAGAGATCGGCTTGCTGCATACAGACTCGCTCTGAGGGAATGGGATTTTAGTGGCTGACCTGCCACCATGGAAATAAAGTTGGGTATAACCCTTTCACCCCAAGAACGTTTTGCTGTCAATTTCTTTGGTCACAATGAATCTATAGTGAACTTGCCTGGAGCTGAAACCTATTGGCAAGACAATTGGCGAAAGTCAGCTGGGTTCATTGTTGACCAAGGAAAAAGACAAGCTTCCCTTACGGGAGGGGTGCTTCAGTGGGCTGCCCCTGTGAATGGGGAGACAGTGGATCGTCCCCCAATGGGTATGTGGTCTGAGGTGGCTTGCCTCCTAGAGGACTGGACCCCACCCCAGGACTGCAGGCAAGTGGAGGTGATACATGAGGCAGAGTGCCCGTGAGGCAGCGAGGACTGTGGGTTGGCTGCTTCTCACAGTATCAAAAAAATCTACAGAGGAGACGCAAGAAATGGTGGCACGAGAACGCGAGCTGCAAACTTCTGTGGATTCTCTGAGGAAGGAGATGGCATTGATGCAAGAGGCGGCATGAGAGTCCAGCAGCAAGGTGCCATTGGAGACGAGAGGGCAGTGCTGCCAGGTGTTCTGAAGGAGGAAGAGGCCAGCAAGGAAAAAGACGAACTCCTGAGGGAAGCACAGGTGGAGGCAGCCCGAGAACTTCAGCTGCGAAGCATTGAGGTGAAGGTAAGAGAGCTTCTGAAGACTGAGTTAGCATTTTTGCCAGGCACTGTAGCAGAGGAGGCACTTGGGGGAGGGGAGAGAAAGGTGCCATCAGCCCCAGAAGTGGAGGAGCTGGGGAAGGATGAAGGGGTGGTGCCGGAGGCACTGGCCCCTCCTGTATTGAAAGCACGCCCAGTGGTTGTAAAGAAAATAAAGACCCAGCAGCTGAAAGTTCCCCAAGGAGAGGAGCAGCCCCCTCCCCAGGTCGTGGAGCACTCTATGGTCCGCCCCTATACTCAGGCTGAGGTGGTGGCTGTGGGACTTAGGGGTGGATGGAATTGTTCTTTCCAGAACAGAGATGGGAGAGCTGTCTTCCCTGACAGTGCAGCCTGCCTTGAGGCAGCGATTACAAAATGCCAGGTGACACGTACAGTAGCTGAAGCAACGAGAACCCAGAAAGAAATAAGACCTGTTACTCACAGGAGGAATTTGAGGGGCCCTGTGAGGGTTACGAGGACCCAGATGTGGGTTGATTTGATACTGGAAAGAGTAGATGGAAAGAAATTAGACAGGAAGCCAAATAGGATCTTACTGGAATTATGGCAACAACTGAAACCAGTGCAGCAGTTCAGGCCATTAAGACTAAAGAGGCAGAGGTCAGAGACAGAGCCACGAGTCCGGCCTGTGTGTTTGCAAGACATTTTGCTGGAGAGGCTGGAGAACAATGTTCGAGCTTCCTTGCACAGGGACCATTGCAGAGGACTGAGGGCACATAGACTGAGAGGAGACAATCCTGGAGGGGTGGAGTGTGGATGAAATGAGAGTTTCTGTGGCCAGAATTCTCACCTGGCCCTGGTTGACTAGCTCACTGCACACCTGTGGGCAATACATGGCTGTTGACTCTATAAAGAGCTCTGCCCAGTGCTCTGGGCACGACACGGTGGTATGGCTGCAGGAGAGCAGAGCAGAAAACAGAGGCCCAGAGGATGGCTGTGTGGGAAAACTGTGCAGAGGGGGCCAGAGGATGGCTGTGCAGAGGGGCCCAGAGGTAGAGACCGGCTTGCTGCATACAGACTCGCTCTGAGTGAACGGGATTTTAGTGACTGACCTGCCACATGGAAATAAAGTTGGGTATAATCCTTGCACCCCGAGAACGTTTTGCTGTCAATTTCTTTGGTCACATTGAATCCACAGATAACTTGCCTGGGGCTGAAACCCATTGGCAGGACACTAGTGATTTGCTACAGTCTTAGGAGACCAAAACAGTGCCTCAGTTGGAAAAACGAGCCCTCTG
Source organism: Phataginus tricuspis (assembly GCA_029783875.1). NCBI lineage: Eukaryota > Metazoa > Chordata > Mammalia > Pholidota > Manidae > Phataginus > Phataginus tricuspis. Next base: position 72,246,765 of record JAQQAC010006904.1, on the reverse strand, counting down.
CTGAGGCGCTTTTTCCTGCCCACTCTCTCCTCAGTGCCTCAAACACGCTTTCTGTTAAGGGAGAAAGACCCTGACTTTGGGGTGGGGTATTCCAGGCCTACATGCAGAGCCAGTTTTGTTCCACTGAAAAATAATTTAAAACAAAAGGACTCCATTCTGAAACTCAATATTCTGTGATAAAAGCCAGCTAAACCTTAAAGTACATGGTATGAAATTGCAAAGAGAATTAATTGGGACTTTTTTTTTTTCCGCAAGGATACAGTTTGGCATAATATGCTAACATATTTAAGTACTTTAAAATATTTTTATTTTTTTGAAATATTGCTAAAGAAATTATCAATAATGAAAACAAAAACTTAGCTGTGCAATTGCTTAGCACCATGTCATTGGTAATAGTGAAAAAATAGAAATGATTGAAATGGCTAGGAATATCAGATTATTAAAATAAATTATGGGTTTCCCATGTTTTAGCACATAACTATTAAAAAGTGGGGCTGTCCAAAGCACAGCGATTTTTAAACTTTTCTTTGAGAAGGATGTGGGTGTCTTGGGGGCATATCAGCGGCTGTTTGAGGAGCTGAGGTGGAATTTGGGTCAGCTATGCTTTGTCCCCACCGTCACTTACCCAGATCTGCTCAGTTTTTCTGTTATATTTTCAGCTTCTGAGTAAAGTGCCAGTTGAAAACACAGTTTGCATTATAGGTTGAATTGCATCCTCCACCAAATGACTTTGAAGTTTTAGCCTTCCAATATTTGTGAATGTGACCTAACTTTTAAATAGGGAGTCATTGCAAATGATCGGGCTAAGATAAGGTTATCAATTAGCAGACGTAAGGTGGGGGGGCACGGGGAGGGCTGTACAGCTCAGAGAAGACAAGTAGTGATTCTCATCTCACTACGCTGATGGACAGTGACTGTAATGGGGTTGGTGGGGGGGACCTGATGAAGGGGGTAGTTTAATCACCATAATATTGCACATGTAATTGTAGGTTAATGATACCAAAATAAATTGTAAAAAAAAAATTAATTAATTAAAAAAAAGGTAAGATTATCAAGATGGGCCCTAATCCAATAGGTCTGTGTCCTTTTAAAAATGAAAAATTTAGACACAGAGACAGGTATGCAAATAGGAAACACACCACGTGAAGATGAAGTCTGAGTCTGGAGCGACACATCTACGAGCCAAGGAATGACAGACATTGCCAGCAAACCACCGCAGACTTGAAGAGAGGCTTATAACAAGTTCTCCTTCCAGCCTGAAGAAGGAATCAATTCTGTTAATGCCTCCAGAACTGGGAGATAAATTTCTGTTGTTAAAGTCATCCAGTTTGTGGTCCTTTGTCATGGTGACTCTAGAAAATTAATAGTTCTGCTAAAAAAAAAAAAATTCACACAGCGGAATATTATTCACCCATAAAAAAGAAATCCTGCCATTTGCAACAACATGGATGGATCTAGAGTATATTATGCTCAGTGAAATAAGCCAGGTACCATATAATTTCACTTATTTATGGAATATAAAAACAAAGCACAACAAAATGAACAAAATAGCAGTAGACTCATAGACACTGAGAAGGGACTATTGGTTAAAATGGTGGAGGGGTTGGGGTGGGTGGGTGGAGAGGGTGAGGGGGATACAGGGGCACAAAAATTCTCAATCATAATATATGATGGTTATGAGGATGGTAGTACAGCCTGGAGATTATAGTTAATGGTTCTGTAACATCTTCCTATGTTGACAGATAGTAACTGCAGTAGTAGGGGTGAGAATTCAATATGGGTAACTGTTGAACCACTGTATTGTGTACTTGAAACTAATATAAGGTTGTATATAAATAAAAAAGTAATAATAAATAAAAATAATGTTTAAAGTGGTAAACATTTTTTCTGATGCTCATTTATTAGAAAGCAGTACACATACTCAATATACCCTGCCTCAGGGTAAATTTAAAAGGTTCCCCCTCGCTCCCAAGGCTCAAGGGTATGCTACACTGGTAAGCCACCCAGGATGTTCAGAAGATGGGAAAATGGGGAACCAGGAAGCTTACAGCACCAGAAAGGGAGTGCCAGCTGTCTGTTCCTACAAAACCAGCCCTCCCGTCCCTGATGAAACCGCTCCCAGGTGAGACAGGATAATGACGAGCATACCCTGAATGGGCCGGAGAAGAGGAGTCCGACAAACAGGAGTGAGATACAAGCGCTGCACAAGAGAAACGACAAATGAACCAGCAAAAGGCATAGTAGTATCCATGTGCTTCCCAAAAACCTAACATCTGGAAAAGAAACCATGATTTAATGGTACACTCCTGGCCTAGAAGATGAAATGGAAGAAAACTTTACATACAAAGCAAAATTGCATCCGGACCCATAAAAAAAAAATGAGAGAAAGCGTAAGAGACCTGCAGGAGAGATCCGGGAGAGGCTGCAGGCCTGGCATGTGAGACCAAGGACATCCAGAGGGAAAGGCTCCTCACAGGACGAGACAAGAAGAGGCGGTCCTCAAATAGGTAAAAATTATCCTAAGCTGAAATGATCGACAAATCATTCAAAATTACCCTAAATTAAAAGAAAATCAAGTTATATGATTCATCAGAATAAAGAGTTCTCATGGCAGCTTGAATTGGTGACAAAAAAATGTTACACCTCATCATACCTTCATACAGGCCCCTAAGTGGAAGGGGAAAGAGGAGCTCGGCAAGGGGCAAGGACACTAGCACAGCTCAAATCCCATAAGATACACAGACGTGCTGAGACTGAAAAACAATGTAGCTAAAGAACAGGAAAAGATTTCTGAGAGTAAACTTTTCAGAATGAAAAGCAAATTCCAATTTTTCCTCATAATCAATAGGCTCCCTTTCACACCTTATCAAAATACACACACACACACACACACCACACTCACACATACACACATGCCGAGCATCCACACACAGTCATACACACATAAATACTCTGTTGTGGGGACTGAGGTGGCCTGGACATGGCTCAGGCCATGGACCCGGCTTTGTGGTGAGCTGGGGTGTCCCATTACTGTGCTGTCATGTGGCACATTAATTCCACTAAACTAATACATTCATAAATGTCCTCTTATTGACAGTTATCATCTTCACAATACCTGTTGACTGCATGGTCATAGCTACCGGAAGGCAGTCCTGGTGTAAATAAAAATCTCATTCCTCATTCTGAAAATTTTAAATATTTTTACAGTTCAAATTCCAAATATTAACATGTATTCTCGTTGAATCTGATGTCTTGGCTCAATTGTTTAACTAATTTAAATCTTGATTCAGTCTTCATCATTTCATCAAGGCTTAGTATCATGTCAAGTACTGTTTATTATTCTGTATGTAGCTTTGAATTCATTCCAGAATATTTGAAACAGAGAAGCCGAGGACAAAACTGTAGGGTAAGTCATGTGCAAACTTCCTTTGGTGACATTTACTATTCTCTAAGATTGCAGTTATCAAACTTTATATTCAGAAGTTTCATATAGACTCTTGCTAATACCATAGAGTATCTAATTTTGAATAAGTCTTGGATATATACATTTTCAAGCAGCTAAATAATACGTTGTAGGTGATCCTGTACCTAAGTTTGTGATTTATTCCTTGAACAGAAGTGCTTTTAATATAACGTCTGAATTTAGTGATCCAGGCACCCTTCGTCTTTCACGTCATGACCATCTGCTGCCACATCGCTCACTACCCGAATTTCTAACAAAGATTTTCTGTCTCCTTTGCCCCTTCGGAATCTTATTGTTACTTTTCTTGTTTTTAGGTTGTTTTCTTACTTTGTTTAAAGACTCTAAAGCTCTAGTGTCTACCGGAATGAACTGGAGGTTAAGAAGCATTTCTTCACGTCCGTATTGGCTTGGGCTGCTGTAACAAAATACCACAGACTGGGCATCTTAAGCAACAGAAATTCACTTTCTCACAGTCCTGGAGGCTAGCAGTCCCAGCGCAGGCTCCGGAGCAGGGCCGGCTTCCGGAGAAGGCTCTCATCCCGTCTTGCAGGTGGCTGAGTTCCTGCTGTGCTCACACGCCTTCCCCTGGTTTGTGTGAGCGGATAGAACAAGCTCTTTGGTGTCTCTTCTTTTATGGACACAAATCTTATACCAGTCTGGTTGCCATCTTTATGGCCTCATTTAACCTTAAGTTCTTCTTTAGAGGCGCATCTCCCAATAAGGCCGCACTGG
>JAQQAC010006904.1:72205246-72242170 GCA_029783875.1 Phataginus tricuspis | reverse complement strand
AGGAAGCAGGTGTGTCACAGGCACACGGGCCCTCCTCTCTTCCCTATGGACCTTCCTGGTCTCACAGTCTGTTTGGGCATTCAATGGATATTCATTATGCATTAAATCTCTCGAAAAATTTTGACATCTGCCACCCTCCTAGCAATTACTTTCATTTGCTTCTGGACACTTATAAAGTATTTTAATTCCAAGAAACATATTTGATTTCTACTATTTCTATCACTTTTCAGTGGCCTGCATACCCTTGACAGATCCCCAGAAATTATAGTTATTCCACCAGGTGTAAGTTATAATAAGAGAGTTCCTAATTACCTAGATAATAAGTTGACTAAATATATACTTCAGCTGCTCCATTTAACTGAATGTGGTATTTGTTTGCATACATGTATGGTTATTTATAAACATCTATATTTTATTATTTTTCATAAGCATTTTCATGCCAAATCTCAAAAAAATCCATACCGACAAAATTAATAAGACACACAAGTAGGACAACATAGGCAGGAAAAAAAAGTCAAAGCTTAAGCCTTTGTAATATAAGAATTTGAGAACATTTAGTGCCTAAATTGTTTTCAAAAAATGTTTCAGATACCAGAGGATTTCCTGAACGTACTAGGGTGCTAGTCCTGGGGAGACTGGTCCTAGACAAATAAGAGACTGCATTCCTCACTTTCCTCACCTCTAAAATATGGGTGTGGGATTAGGGAGTCTCTAAGTCCTTTTAAGCTTTCAGTTCTATGCTTCTGTAATTTCATTTTATGAACTATGTGTCCATTCTAACTGACCAGAGAGAAATCCAGAGATGGATTTCTATGTACCCCACAGAATTGACCAACTTGCCTTACAGCATAAGGGAAGTAAACGGACATTATTAATCTCTCCAGAAATTTTCATGAACTACTGAAAAGATATAAGTAAAATGCCAGAAAAAATTTAAGCTTCATTTTATTGATGGGATAAGATACAGTCTGTTTTCTACTTGAAAAAGTAAAATGTTTCAAAGTGAGTGTTCAAATGATTCAAAATGTTTATCCATAAATGGGGTAAAACTGGGATTTTATGGCTGTGGGTCACATCCACTGGTTTTTCTGATACACAGTCTTAGCGGTAGGACATGCATTCTGTGACAGAGTGAACCCTACTCTGAGGAACACAGTAGCAGAAACTGGAGAGGGTAAGGGAGACAGTGATAAGAAAGAAGGCATTTTGACCTCCATATGGAGGCTCTGGGCCTGCCTGGACATTATATAACACTATGGTGACTTTGCTATGTCAAGAGACACTTTATTTCTTGTTTTTATTTTCTACTGAATTATCAGTAAAATGTAAAATTTGTATGAAGAAGTGGAGTTGGCCAGATGCTTGCATAGTGTGGTTTTAGGAGGGTTACTAAAAGAAATATAGTAAAAATTACCTTCTGTAAGCTTTGATTATTTCTTGCTTTGAAAACTTGCAATAATCTTTCTAATTGGTTTGTGTGATTCCGGTCTCTACTCCGGCAGAGATACTTTCTAGAAGAAAGTTATAATCAGTTTAAGAGCTGCAGAGAAATCCCACTGTGTGATTGAAAAAGTAGGAAGTCCACACTGGTCAAACAACATTTTTGATATTTATTCCCTATATATTATTTATTCACCTAATCACAACATTTTTATTAACTGCCTAATATATTTAGGCTGGGCCTAACCCAAGCTTCTAGCCACAACAAAGCACCTCAAGTGTATTTAATGTCATTTAAGTTTAGTAATTTTTCTGTCTTTCCTAACACTCTCCCTCTTTCTGAAAAGTTTTCTCTTATTTCTCTCACCACTTCCACACTGGATACATATCTAACTAGCTACAAAGTTATAGCTCTATACATGCCTATGTGTGTTTGAACTAATTTTTTTTTTTTGCTTTACCCAAGAACATATTGGTCTTTCTAATTAATTTTGCTTTTTTAAATTATAAGATAATAAATTTTTTTGCAACAAAAGGAAAGTAGCACGTGAAAGAAAAATAGAATGTCCTTCTCCATTAATCTTCCCATAGCACTTTTAATGCGTATTTCATTTATGAACCACATACATACAGAAAAGACATAAATCATAAGCCTGAAACTCGGTTAACAAAATGAGCACACCCAGAAATGAGGTCCCAGACCAAGAAACAGCGCATTAGCTGCAAAGCCTGAGCCCCTTACTTCTCCTGCAGTCACTTCCCCACGGGTAATCACTACGCTGATTTCTATGATCTTATACTAGGTTTGTCTCCTTGGAGCTTTATGGACTCACATATCACTGTTGGTCCTGGCTTCTTTTGCTCAACATTATGCTCGGGGGATTCATCAATGGTTTCACCTGCGTTTGTGTATATACACATAGCATGTATGCATTGATGCATGGATAGGTACATATATATGCATTTTTTGGAAGCCTACACCCCATCTTTAGTGAAAAGAGCTGAAAAATCATGTAACAAATATGTGGCTATAGAGAATAGTGAGACATTGTGAAAAACAAGGCAGTATGCCACAGTTTGCTCTCTTGATGACATAGATTTACATCCTTCCAACACACAGAATGTACTAACTCCCCAAGATGCTCCAAAAGTCTTACCTGATCCTGAAATTAGACTCAAAGACCACAATGTTTGTGCTTATTGTTAGGTCAGTATTTTCCTCCTCCTATTTGAAATCTTTTGGAAAAAAAAAGACAAGAGGGCTCTATACATGCCTAATACAGATCAGAAAAAACTAATGAACACTTTCATTTAGAAGAATGATGAATAAGGAATACATAACAATCACTGTTTCTTAGATATTCTGGGATCCCAGTGGACAAGTTGTGGCCCTGGCTGTCCTTGGCTATGGAACATTTCTTGACTGGCCTCTGGAACTGATCTTTGGGATGGTTGCCAAGTCTGTTGGCCTCCATGACTTTTGGATCCACCTCTAGACTATCGTTTTTTTCCCACCTTTTTCATTGGTCATCTCTAAAGAGACATGATAGAATATATCATCTTTGGAGACTGATATGTTTTCTTAGGCTGTTACCTGGCTGTATAAATTTTTAGGCCAGAAGATGTTTGAGCTTGTAGTTTTAGTCTTTTTGATCCAAACTATGGATGCTTTGCCATTATAACTTTTCAAAATCTTTGAGTTTTTTATATACTGCAATCTAGTCAACTCTAGATAACAGAACTGCATCTACATATATTATCAAAGCACGCTTCTCTTTTTGGATTCATTTATGGTTTGTTTCTTTTTTATTTTCTTAGGTTTCTTATTATCTCTATTGAGAAATCAATCATCAGTCTCATTCTTGCTCCTTGGATGGTAATGCATCATTTTTTTTTTTCTGGCATCTTTTAAGATTCAGTCTTTGTCTTGGATTTTTTTTTTAACAATTTATTTTGGTATCATTAACCTACAATTACATGAGCAATATTGTGGTGATTAAACTACCCTCTTCATCAGGTCCCCCCCAGCAACCCTATTACAACCACTGTCCATCAGTGTAGTGAGATGAGAATCACTACTTGTCTTCTCTGAGTTGTACAGCCCTCCCCGTGCTCCCCCACCTTATGTCTGCTAATCGTAATGCCCCTTTTACCCTCTTATCCCCCTCTTCCCACCCTTCTTCCCCAGTCCCTTTCCCTTTGGTAACTATTAGTCCGTTCTTGGGTTCTGTGAGTCTGCTGCTGTTTTGTTCCTTCAGTTTTTTTCTTTGTTCTTATACTCCACATATGAGTGAAATCATTTGATACTTGTCTTTTTCGGCTTGGCTTATTTCACTGAACACAATACCCTCTAACTCCATCCATGTTGTTGCAAATGGTAGGATTTGTTTTCTTCTTATGGCTGAATAATATTCCATTGTGTATATGTACCACATCTTCTTAATCCATTCATCTACTGATGGACATTTAGGTTGCTTCCATTTTTTGGCTATTGTAAATAGTGCTGCAATAAACATAGGGGTGCATATGTCTTTTTGAAGCTGGGCTGCTGCGTTCTTAGGGTAAATTCCTAGGAGTGGGATTCCTGGGTCAAATGGTATTTCTATTTTGACTTTTTTGAGGAACCTCCATACTGCTTTCCACAATGGTTGAACTAATTTGCATTTCCACCAGCAGTGTAGGAGGGTTCCCTTTTCTCCACATCCTCGCCAACATTTGTTGTTGTTTGTTTTTTGGATGTTGGCCATCCTCACTGGTGTGAGGTGATATCTCATTGTGGTTTTAATCTGCATTTCTCTGATGATTAGCGATGTGGAGCATCTTTTCATGTGCCTGTTGGCCATCTGAATTTCTTCTTTAGAGAAGTGTCTATTCATGTCCTCTGCCCATTTCTTAATTGGATTATTTGCTTTTTGTTTGTTAAGGTGCGTGAGTTCTCTGTATATTTTGGATGTCAACCCCTTATCAGATACATCATTTATGAACATATTTTCCCATATTGTAGGATGTCTTTTTGTTCTACTGATGATGTCCTTTGCTGTACAGAAGCTTTCCAGCTTGATATAGTCCCATTTGTTCATTTTTGCTTTTGTTTCCCTTGCCCGGGAGAATATGTTCATGAAGAAGTCGCTCATGTTTATGTCCAAGAGATTTTTGCCTATGTTTTTTTCTAAGAGTTTTATGGTTTCATGACTTACATTCAGGTCTTTGATCCACCTTGAGTTTACCTTTGTGCTTGGGGCTAGACAGTAGTCCAGGTTCATTCTCTAACATGTAGTTGTCCAGTTTTTCCAACACCAGCTGCTGAAGAGGCTGTCATCTCCCCACTGTATATCCAAGGCTCCTTTATCAAATATTAATTGACTAGATGTTTGGGTTAATGTTTGGATTTTCTATTCTGTTCCACTGGTCTGTGGGTCTGTTTTTGTGCCAGTACCAAATTGTCTTGATTACTGTGGCTTTGTAGTAGAGCTTTGAAGTCAGGGAGCATAATTCCCCCTGTTTTATTCCTCCTTCTCAGGATTGCTTTGACTATTTGGGGTCTTTTGTGGTTACATATGAATTTCAGAATTATTTATTCCAGTTCATTGAAGAAAGCTATTGGTAGTTTGATAGGGATTGCATTGAATCTGTAGATTGCTTTAGGTAGTATAGCCATTTTGACAATATTTATTCTTCCTAGCAAAGAGCATGGGATACATTTCCATTTGTTTGTGTCTTCCTTAATTTCTCCTCGGAGTATCTTGTAGTTTTCAGAGTACAGGTCTTTCACTTCCTTCGTTTGGCTTATTCCTAGGTATTTTATTCTTTTTGATGCAATTGTGAATGGAATTGCTTTTCTGATTTGTCTTTCTGTTAGTTCATCGTTAGTGTATAGGAAAGCAACAGATTTCTGTGTGTTAATTTTGTATCCTGCAACTTTGCTGAATTCAGATATTAGTTCTAGTATTTTTGGAGTGGAGTCTTTAGGGTATTTTATGTACAGTATCATGTCATCTGCAAATAGTGACAATTTGACTTCTTCTTTACCAATCTGGATGCCTTGTATGTCTTTGTTTTGTCTGATTGCAGTGGCTAAGACCTCCAGTACTATGTTGAATAACAGTGGAGCGAGTGGGCACCCCTGTCTTGTTCCCGATCTTAGATGTAAAGCTTTCAGTTTCTCGCTATTAAGTATGATGTTAGCTGTGGTTTATTAGGTGTTTTATTCTTTGCCTTTAGTTAGTATTTGGATGGTGTGCTTTCTTTGTTATGATTTTATTTTCTCTGGTGACATCTTTTTAGCCTTAGGAGCTTCCCTCTAGAGCAGTCCGTTTAAGATATCCTGTAGTGGTGGTTTATGAGAGGCAAACTCTCTCAACTTTCATTTGTCTTGAAATTGTTTAATCCCTCCATCATATTTAAATGATAATCATGCTGGATACAATATTCTTGGTTCGAGGCCCTTCTGTTTCATTACTTTAAATGTATCATGCCATTCGTTTTCCTTTGTAGGTAATCTTTTTTCTCTCTCAAGCTGCTTTTAATACTCTGTCTTTATCTTTGATCTTTGCCATCTTAATTATTATGTGTCTTGGTGTTGTCTTCCTTGGGTCCCTTGTGTTGGGAGATCTGTGGGCTTCTGTGGACTGCGAGAGTATTTCCTCCCCCAGCCTGGGAAAGTTTTCAGCAATTATTTCTTCAAAGACACTTTCTATCCCTTTTTCTCTCTCTTCTTCCTTTGGTATTCCTAAAATACGAATATTGCTCCATTTGTATTGGTCACACAGTTCTCTTAATATTCTTTCATTCTTAGAGATCCTTTTATCTCTCTCTGCCTCAGCTTCTTTGTATTCCTGGTCCCTGTTTTGTATTTCATTGACAGTGTCTTGTACCTCATCCAGTCTGCTGCTAAGCCCGTCGATGGCTTGTGTCATTTCTGCATTGTCTTTCCTCATTTCCTCCCTAAGCTCTTGCACATTTTTCTGTAGATCCATCAGCATGGCTATGACTTTTATTCTGAATTCTATTTCAGGGAAACTGTGCATGTCCATTCCTTCCGTCTCTCTCTCAGGGGTTGTGTGTGTCTGAAGCTTTGTCTGTATCATATTCTTCTGTCTTCTCATGACTATAGAACTGGTTGTTGGTAGTTGTCACGTATGTCATCTGGGCTCTTTATGACTTTAAAAAGGAAAGAGAAGAAAGAAGAGAAAAAGAAAAAAAAATTTTAAAAATACTAATAATAATAAAAAAAGAGAGAGAAAGAAAGAAAAGAAAGGAAAGAAAAAGAAAAAGAAAAAGCAGCAACACCTAAAAAAAACCAAAAACTCCCCACCCGGAATGGTTTCTGTGTGAATGCTGTAGGTGGCGCTGTTGCTCCACTATTCCAGAGCCATGGCTGCGCCGCTCCACATGGCCCTTTAAAGCTGTGCTTGGGCGAGAATGAATGGGAGGCTGTTGAGCTCTGTGGGAGTCCTAAATATGGCTCCCCTTTCGCAGTTGCCCGCTATGGGGTCCGATGCTCCCCAGGACTCCCAGCCTGCTGGGCTGAGTGTGCCGCGGCGATGAGGTTCTCTGCTGGACTCCTGTCTCTTTAAGACCGCTGAAAAACAAAGCGCGCGCTTTTCTCCTTTCTTTTTCTTCTCTCTTCTCCTTCCCTGAGCCAGCCAGGAGCAAACAGGAGCGTTCCCGCTGAGACCCTGCGCCCTCCGTCTCTCCAATCTCCACCACACCGCACTTTGTACGCCCCCATTCCCGAGGCCGATCCGGGGCTGGTTATCTCCTGGGCCTGCACTTCCACTCCCTCCCAGCTCTGAATCCTCTCCTCCCGCCGGTGCGCTGGGGTCGGGGAGTGCTCGGGTCCTGCCGGGTCGCGGTTCCGTTTCTTACCTGCCTTGCCAGCTGCCGAGTCCTCTCAGGTGTGGCTGCACAGTGTGCGCTTTCCTGTGTGTTCTGGTCTCTCTTTTAGGAACAGTTGCATTTGCTGTGTTTTCGTGGATAAATATAATGTTGGGAGGAAAATTCTGCCGCTCCATTCATGCCGCCATCTTCCCAGAGTCCTTTTGTCTTGGATTTTTATAGGCCCTGTTATGATGAGATTATAGTTTGGTTTTTGTTTCATTTCTTTGTTTTGTTTGTTGTTTTAGATTTATTTACCTCATAGTTTTCGAAGCTTCTTGCATTTGTACATTGACGTTTGCCTACGTTTTGGAAAATCCTTGACCATTATCTCTTCAAACACTGTTTCTGACCCGTTCTTTCTGGGACTCCAGTTAAATATATTCTTTAAGTCTCATGGGTCTCTAAAGTTATTTTCCTTATTTTTATTTTATTTCCTAAGTTTGAATCCTATAATATAAGTCTGTTTTCCAATTTACTTATTCTGGGACTGATTAAACTCATCTAATATTAAAACATGTAATGAATTCAAAATTTCACATATTAGTCATCAATTCTAGACTTTCCATTAGATTATTTTCTAAGGATTACAATTCTCTGGTGGAATGATTCATTTCTTTACATATTTATTCCATATTTTCCTTGATTTTCTTAAACATACGATTTCCAAGTGCTCGTCAATTAATTCCAATATTGTGATCACCTATGGGTATACTTTTATAGCTTCTTTTTTCTTCTGCTTTCAGTCCTGAGTTTCCGTCTTTTGGTGTGCTTAGTGATTTTTTCTTTTAAGGACTAGTTTAAGGATTGTAGAAGTTGCAGATTATTTTATATCTTTCAAGAATAAGTTCACCCATTCCTGTAGTAGGCAGGCAGGGTGGCGATTGATTATGTTAATCAAAACTTGGGGTGTACAGGGCCAAGCCTAGGTTGAAATCCTGGTAAGACTGAGTAAAGTTTGGTTTTGCCCCTGTCTTTCTAGGATTTTCGACTAAGAATTGGCTGTACTCTGTGGAATCCAGTCCTTTGACAGATCACAGACTCTAATCTTTCTCTGTTCCCCTTTTTAGTTGATTTCTGCTTAGGTTGTGGCCTCCCCAACCCCAACACTCCTCAAACAAAACTAGAGTTCAGCAAATATATTGAAGGGATGTTAGTCATGTACTTCTGGTCCCTTTAATATCTTCCAAAGCTTTATTATATCTCTGTTGCTCAGTAAAGGACTTCTGGGTTGTTATTCTAGATTCCTGGCTTCCTGTTCCTAGCCAGAATCACTAAGTGTCCCCAAGGTAAAAGTAGTTTCAGAGGACCACTTATTCCTCTGAAATTCTTTCTTTACTGAATCTTAGTCATCCTTTTCATGTTGCTGTCTCTTCACCATGTTCAAACAGATGATTTCTGTATTTTATTCAACTTTCCTTTTTGCTTTAGGTACATGCACTGGTCTGATAACTGTTACTCCATTCTCTATACAAGTAGGAAGCTTTCTTTCTATAGCATTTATCGAAAATTAAAACTGTCTTTTCATATTTTATCTTTCTATTTGTTTCTATTTTATCTATTTTCTTGAGGAGACCATGAGGCCATGAACTTCTTGAGGGCAGAAATTGTCATTAATTGAATATTTTATGGTATGCATGACTCACAACAGATTAGATATCTTACACTTTTTGGGATGACTTTTAGCACAGATCCCTTTGGGAATATGATAAATCATGTGAACTCAAACCACACACACTCAAAAAAATCACATGTAGATGTGTACTCAAATGTTTCTTCCATGGTTTATTCTCATCCTCTGTATTTGAAAGTCTCCGACTCTGTCGTTTCAATACAGTCTGCCTTGTGCTTAAGCTAAAGAATCAACCAATACACCCAGACATATACATTAATACATTATCAATCATTAAGCTCCATGCAACTAGTATCACGATTCCTCATTATTGACTTCCCTTCCAGAGCAAGCAGAAAGAATCATAGATGGAACACAGATAACAGGAAAGGAATATTTTAACGGAGGGGGAGATGAACACTGAAAGAGGACAGTCATACCATGTGCCACATGGGGACAGCATATATTGCTACAAATTGAAGAGATTGTCAAATTCTGTAAACTTATCATTTCTCCCCATAGGGTTAGTTCTGTGACTGACAATCTCAACAACAACATCATTTTTCTCATCTTTATCTTTATGATCTTAATCCTTCACATCTGAATAGGGCATAATAGTTTTTAAACAGTTTATTGTACATTAGCACCTTGCTTCTAATTTGTGAGGCTATACATCAATTATTTATAATATAGAAATATTAAGATGTGGATTTATACTCCAACAGCCATGTAAAGATTTAGAGTGCCTATGACCTTGAGCTTTCCTTCTTTTCAAAACTTTAGTTTTTAATCTATGAAAAGAGGATACTTACATAGTAGTATTATGAAGACTAAATGAAATGGTATACATAACATGCTTATCACAGAGCCTGCCAAGTGATAAGAACTGAAAATGCTTGGCATTACTATTTTTTAAAATTCTGTCCATTGGAAAGTTAAATAAACCACAGCTTTAAAATGTAATGATTGATCCAAAGTCACAAATGAGATATTTAAAAGAATAAAAGTATTTTAACTCTGAGTTCAGAATTTCCACTACTATTCTTCTTTAATATGCATATCAATTAATTGGCTATCTTTAGTGCACAGGAAGAAGCAGCAAAATTATATAAAGGTATGGAATAGTTTCCCATGAGAATTATGCTGTTATTCCCATGTGGGAAATAACCTGAGAAAAATAAATTTTTATGATAGACATTGGGCTTTACATCTTTGGTCTAAATATTCTCCAAGGAAAAGGACATTATTGAGTGTTGCTGAATAGATCTGGAAATCCCTGCAAATGAAATCAAAGCCTCCTAGCACAACCATATATTCTTGGAGATCTGAGACAAACCAGAACAGTCCCACTTTGAATGAATGGTTTTTAAAATGCTTGAGAGACCACAAAACATAAAAGGATTTCTTAATATGAGAAGGGAAATGTATCTAGTGCATAAAAACCATACATTCAATTTACTGTAGAGAAGAAAATTTTAAAGATGCTAACCTTGTGATTTGAATTGACTTTATTTATTCATTTCAAAGAAGCCATTCAAAAAGTAATAGGCCCTTGTAATGAAAATAGAAAAACAGCATGAGTAGGTGAGGTGCAGAATGTAGGTAAGAAAAAGGGAAAGGATAGGCTTCGAGTCGAATAATATTTTTATGAAATTTTAGAGGTAGGAAGAATTTTACAGGCTTTAGTTCATTAGTTTCCTTTGAGAGATGCAGAAATGGACAGTCATAGAAGTTCAGTAACAGTTTCAAGTCTTTACAACTAGTTAGGGGCAAAGCCAAGTCCAGACCTTCTTTTTCCTATACTATAATTTTCCCCCATTTTTCAACAGCACTTCCTCTTTCAAACTGCTTATAAATTAACTTTGGATACCAGCTCTAAAAACCTAAAAGCTTTTGAATAGCTCCTTTATGGATTTTTTAAACTGAATATGTGTTCAAATCTATTCCCAAATGCGATAGGACATGTATTGCATGTCCAGATGTTGTATGTTTTCAACAAATGAAAACAGTTGTGATAGGAGATTCACGTATATTTGTAGATACATACACAATACTCAGAAGATCATAAGCATAACCTGGCAAAGCATAAAACACAAAATTTAAATTCTGTGGCAGTCAAAAAAGCGGCACTTACTGGTAACAGTTAATGTCCGTTGCCACTTGAATCCACTTATCCAGTCTTCTCTTTTGCACAAAGTAAGGGTGGACTTTTTGAAAGGTCTAATCTAGAGTTTGTCTGCCCCCTCCCACTGATGAGTCCGGAAAATAAATGCTAAGTGAGTTAAGGAATGAAGACTTATCTCTTCTCATGCCACCCTGGATCCACGCCGTCAGTGACGTCACCTTTGGCCTTCAGGTCTCACCCTCCAGCCCCCATCATCTTCCCAGGGCTAGTCATTTAATTACGCACATTTGACAATGTCTTCTTATAGTAAAAAAAACATTCAAAGGTCCCTGTTATCTATCAGATATGCATTTGCTTCTCCTACTGCCTAGAACATTGTATCATTTGATCAACACATTTCTAGATTTTTCTGTTTATCCGGGTCTCAGCTCAGGAGTCTGACTGATAGTTGCCTATGGAGAATTTCCTCCCCAAAGGAACTACATATTTTGAGAGGGCCCTGAGAGAGCCACATGGTTTAACTACCTCCTGTGATCTCCATGGTTATAGAATTACCAACTCTTTGGATATTTCATTCCATTAAATATACTCTCTTTGAACATCTACTGGTAATTTCACTAAAGGGCATTTTTAACAAAGGGTGGTATTTATGAGGAAATTCAGAAGATAGGAGCGAGTGCGTGGGATCTGATTGCTATCTCTCCATCATCAGTTCTATAATCCATGCCTATATTTGTGTCAAAAAATTCTGGATCATTGTGTATTAGTTTTCTGTGGCTTCCATATCAAGTTACCACAAATTAGGAGACTTAAAACAACAGAAATGTATTCCCCAAAGTTCTTGAGACCAGAAATCCAAAATAGGGGTGCAGGCAGGGTTCCTCTCCATCTGGGGGGAACCCGTTCTTGGCTTCCTCTGACTTCTGGTGACTACAGGCGTGATCTGACTCGTCGCTACGCGTCTTTCGCTCCATATTCACATTGCCTTCTTTTCAGTGTGTGTGTGTGTCTAACATCCCTCTGTTTTCTTCTTACAAAGATATGTGTGATAGCATTTAGGAACTACTCAGTCAATATAGGATCATCTCCTCATCTCAAATCCTTGACTTAATTACATCTGTAAAATTTTACCATAAAAGGTAACAGTGACCCATTTCAAGGAATAAGATCTGCTCAGCCCTGAATTCTAACTCTATACACAGAATTAGGAGGTATAATGTTAGAGGACTATGAGAACCCTTCCTGGCATGTGAATGGTCGCGGTGGCCTCCTGGGTTAGTGGCCCGCCTGGAGTTTATTTAAGCTCTTCCCTGGCACTGAGCCTTGGTCTCCCTTTCGTTCGGCTAAGAGGCCTCCAGAACTTTAAACTGACTCTGGAGCCTCAAACAAGCTCCTGCCCTAGAGCACAAGTAAGTGTAAGTTCCTGATAAGGATTTAACCCTAGCTCACTTCAATGAAATCCTGACACCTTTCTGAGCTTGAATCTGATTTTTCTCCAAGGAGTTGTGTCTTATTCCCTTAGCTGCCGGGTTGTATCCTGCTCTGAACGAACAAATCAGTTGAAACTACTCACTTCTGCTGTGTTATATGTTTAAACTACTAGATTGGCCACTTTTAATATAAGACTTATCCTGGAATAAGTATGAATTAGTCTCCTGCTCTTTTTTCATACTAGGAACCAGCCCTATACCAGAGTTCATTTCCCCAGCCTCAGTCCATTCATTTATGTTATCAAAGTTATCTTATTTAATCCTCACAACACTTTGAAGTTATTATCCCCCTTTTACAGAAGACACACTTAAGGTACAGTGAGGTGTAGCAACTTGTTCTAGCTGACATCATTAGCAAGAAGATGAGGCCAGACTCCTTGAGTATGAAGTCAGACAAATCGCAACTTCTGCCCTCTGGAATTACACAGCTGTCTTACCTTTCTTCTGCCTGGAAGTCCATCTCTGAACCATGTTCTTTTATCTTCTCTTCTCTAGGCTTAACAATTCCTAGTACCCTTCATGTTGTACTGTTTTCTCTTTCTTCCCTTCCTCCCCTTCTCTCCCTCCTCATTGTTTCCTTCCTTCCTTCCATTTTTCTTCCACAGCACAAATCATTTCTCTCGGACTCCCCATCTCTCCCATCTTTTCTCTCTGTCTCCCCCTCTGTCTCGCTCCTCTCTGCCTTACCCCCCAGAAGGGACTTCTCTCCAACTCTGATGCCTCCAATCTGTCTAAACACAGAACAAAATTCTCTTCTAGATTTTCTGGTATCTCCATCATTTATTTATGGCCTGGGAGGCCCACATTTCTTCCTTTTGGAAAGGTATAAATTCTTCTTCGATTTAAAAAAAAATTATTAAAGAAATTCTTTTTTTCCCTGTTATGCAAAGTCACTGATGAAATGTTCTGGTCTCTTTCTAGAAATCTAATATCATAGCACTGCAGACCATGTCAAGTTGAACATCTCCCAGGGTGAATGACTTTGTGAGGGAGAGTTCAGTATGAGTTGTTATCCTTTTCGGTACCAATATTTCTCATTTCTGATGGAAAGCCGCTCTTCTTTCTTCATAGCTCTTCCTAAAGGTCTTCCAACTGGCGTAATTTTACTCCAATCACTCCAACTAAACTAGCAAGTTTCATATTTGTGTATCTATTTATGTGATTAACTTTGATTTTGGGGAAGGGCTTTAGCATATTTCTTTGTAGATTGTATTTGGCTTGAAGGGAGGTTTCAGTACTTCATTATTTCACAGCATCATTTCAGTTCAGATTTCCTTAGCTTAGAAACTAACCTAAGCCAATGATGAAAATAAACAAGATCTTGAGTAACTCTATGTGGATTTTGCTGTTAACACTAATAGGGTGTTAATTTGTAAAGAGCGCTCAACATTTTAACTGCCAACCTAAAATGCAATGGCAACACTTCCTTCACAGCTTGCTGAAAGCACCCACTGTAATTAGGAAAGTGAAAGCCAACAGTCCTGTTTTAAGAGGGATTGAGAAGAAGAGGAAGGTTAGAGAAAGATGGAGGGAGCATGTCAGTGAATTTTTCTTGGTTCATGTATTTGGTATGCAAACTCTAGATCATTATGTCCTACGTGACTTAGAAATCTAATAGGCCCCTCAAACATAATGAAACTCTCGATTCTTTCCTTGTTGTTAGTCTATTTATCCCATCTCAGTATTGAAGAATCCATTCTTCTGGTTTTCTATGCATTTTGAAAAGGACAAAGGTGGGCTTGCGGTGGTATTGGTGCTCTTAGATGCCTCTACCATTGCAGGTGCTCATGGACCTCTGGCTTGTGTTCCCTGGTGCCTGATGGCCACTCACAGTTCTCACCAGCCCTTCACTGTAAAATTAGTGATGGGATTTCTTTGGAGTAGTGGGAAAATTATTATAAAGGAAAATCCCTTGCCTTGATAATTGAACACACTCAAGGAAACATATATGTGTGTGTGTATGTGTGTGTGTGTATATAATATGTATATACACATATACCTGACACACACTCATAAACACACATGTATGTGAAAGAGGAAGTTACAAAACATTACACATGTGCACCACTTGACATGGTGCAGAGCCTCTGGAACTCACTAAAGGTGACTTTTGGGTCTGCCCTTTTCATCCCTTTCTTCTCTAGGCATCCCACCCATCTCGCCCAGCTGACGTCTTGCAGAACTTCCCTGCCGTCAGCCGGAAACAAGTTGAGACCCGTAAGGCTCCCACCGCGGAGGTGACTGGGGCGCCTGTGATGGTGCCGTTTGTAGGCTTGACTGGGTGCAACCTGTAGACGTGCTTTTGAGCAGATGACTAACATCATTTGTCTCCCAGCACAGACGATGCCCGCCTTGACTTGCGGTGAGATGCAGACCTGGGCTGGAAGCCGCTGTCCAAAGTAGGGCTGCAGAGGCGGTTCACCCGCTGCCTCACGCCGCTCGCCTAGGGATGACTCAAACCCTCATGTTGTGTGTGGGAGGAAGTGTGACAGTTTACTTTAAATACCTCTGTGGATGCTAAGTTCTGAAGAAACATTCTCCACTGCGCACTTGTGTTCCTGCGCTCCCGCGCAGTCTCCGCTGCAGTCCGAAGGAGGGGGGCAGAGAGCGTGAGTTCTAGACCAACATGCCATATCCCCAGATAGTGGTCCAGAGCATGGCCTCTGGAGCCGTCTGCCTGAGTTCAAATGACCAGTCCACAACTATAGTTATGTGGTTGTGGACAATTGACTTAATCACTAAGAACCTCAGTTTCCTCATCTGTAAAATTGGGATGAACCATAATAGTACACATCTCCTTGAGTCATTTTGAGAATTAAATGGTATTTTTCAAGTAAAACACCTCAAACCCTTCCTAATAAGTACAGATGATTGTTATCAGGCATAGAATTAGGTTTAAGAAGAGCAATAATTCAGAGGGTAATCAGAAAAGGTCACTTAAGGAAACTGATGGAGACAGATGGGTGAGTAACTTACTCCGAGCAAGATGGAATCTGAAACCAAATGCGCCTAAGCCAGCAGCACCGGCCTCGGGGGAAGGAGTGACTCGCTGGAGGCTGAGGGTGGAAGTGAGGAATGTTTCATGGAGGAGGCAGTTTAATTGAGATCCAGACATGAGTCATATTTAAATAGAAGGAACCATTTGACATTCTAAGCAAAGACTGAGGCACTGTTAAAACTTTTTCTTAATATGGGAAACCCTGAGTTTTAGAGTCTTATTTCATTTGAAGCATTTTTCAGGCTTATAAGTGAGGATACACTATTCACCTACAATGAGCTAAAGGCAGGGAACGAAAATAGCATTTGTTGAACACTAACTATGCGCTGAGCGCTGAGCCAAGCCCTTAGTTTTTAACCCTATTATAAGCCTCCGGGAATGGGGGCTGCTGTCTCCCTTTTACAGAATAGAAGACGAGCTCAGGAGGGTTAAATAAACCAAACTGCCCTTAGCCGGTGGAATCTAGATGTAAACCCAGATTTAAATTGCTATAAATTCTTTATTCTTTCCACATCGTCACACTACCTGCTTTTAGATGCGGGGATTCACGTTTTCTGGATGGATGTGCATCCTGGATTCCCTCTTACTAATTAGCTCTGTGCCTGTCATCTTCTTTCATGTCATGGCATACATAAAATATGACCAGGCACACTGAGAAAACCAAATGAGGGGACCCCTGGTCCCTGGCTTCCTTCGACACTGCCTGGGCTGAGCGACTGTGTGTCCAAGAACACCTCTGACCTCAGCAGGCTTGCATGTCACAGCTCTGGGACAGAGGTGAAAAAGACGCTAAGTTGGGTTCTTTAGCTGCCTCTGCCACTCACTCCCTTTGGGTTTCACTCACCACCAAGGGATCAGCGGCACCAGGAGATCAGAGATGCCAAGGGCCGCAACGTGAGTCCTGCCCCGGAAGCCAACAGCCGTTCTCCTTTGCCACATGAATGACAGCTCTGTGCAGAATGCATTTCAGAAGACGAGCATTCTCTAACCCACCATTCCATGCTGGCTGTGCATGAAACACCATATGTATTTATATCACACCAGCGGTAATGTTTAAAAGAAAAATATTTTAAGTCAGTTTTCACATTATTCCAAAAGATGAAAAAAGATCATTTTGTTTCTCCCTTGGGGCTAGGAAGGCAGTCTTGTTATTCCTCACCAGTCTTCAAAGGGATCTGGTGTTTCTACACTTGTGACAAATACTCTTTGATGTGCGAAGTGTCTGGGACACATCTGGTTGGATCAACCATCCTTGTGTGATTAGACTCAAAGTCGCGTGCCTTTCTGCTTCCCGGCTGAACAGAGTTAGCATTTCTCCCACCTTTAGGAGTATGTTTATAACTGTGTATCCACTTTCTTCTTGGGGTTGTTTCATGATCTGCTCTGTGAAGTGGTTTGTTTCATCAGGCCTGTTCTGTAGGGTTAGCCTTTCTCTTTGAATCCAGTTATTAGTCTTAGACACTTATCTGTGTTTCAAACTGAATCTTATATTCTGGGCTTTCTTTCCGTCCAATTTTGGAATCTTATTCTATTCCATGACCTTCAGATAGACACAGACGCATGCTAACATATATAAGTCCATGCCCAGCGAGCCTCCTTGAAATCCAGCCTGAACAGAGCTCCAGTACCCCAGTGGCAAGGGAAGAAGTGGGGTACATTTAACTCTCAATCTCTCTTTCGCTGATACACACACACACACACACACACACACACACACACACACATTGTTTTTATACATAATCAGTTCTACTCCTGAGAAAAATAAGCGTCAGAAAGGTTAACAAACTTACCAAAAATAAGGACAGAGAGGACGAGAACCATTTGAGTATTGGCAATCAGGTAGAAGTTGTGGGAGGTAAGTGGGCTGATTCCCTCTATATCACAGCTTCTGACTCAAAAAGAAGGCTAGTTTAACTTTTATACATGTTAGATTTGTGCGCTGCTCCTTACATCTTACCATCTGTCTTTGGAGCACAAAGGGGGTTTCATATCCATATCTTGGGGATTCAAGAAGTGCCCTTTCTCCACTGTACTGACTGTGAATTTTAAGCACCTACCATTGACTGCAGTCTTTTAAGAAGCCAAAGTCTAGAAGTGCTAGTGTTGCTTTGATCATTATCATAAGCTTTCAGGAAGACGGGCTGTTGTCTAAGCAAAGAGAATTCAGACAATTACTGAGATAGTCGTACAGCAAATTTAAGTCACAGAAGAGGTAGCGAGGATATTTCAGTGATGGCCGAGGCCCAAAGGGACCACGGAGGCGCATCAGAGTGCGGCTTGCCTGACACCGAGTGTGGGGAGGGGAGGGGATCTGTTGGGTTCTCGTCCAGGAAATTGACAATGGGTTAAGTGAAATCTGTGTATTAACAAGGAACATAAAAAGGGATTAAACATCTTTGATTATAGTGTTCAACATATTAAGGTATGTAATTAGGAATAATATTTTAATATCTAGAATTGACTAAGAATTTCCTAAGTGACAGAATTGTAACACAGAGGAAAGAAATACTAGCCATTCTTGAAGACCATTTTCCTACATTCTTTCCGAGTGGGGAAGAAGGATAAGAAAGGTGTTTCAGGACCATAAGCCATTGCTGTCTGCACCCTTTGCATCCCAGGAGGATCTGTGGAGTATTGAAGGCAGCCATAGACGGAAGAAGAAGATCCATTATTATCAGCTGTTTTTGTCTGGAAAGCTAAAAACTGTTAGTTTGTAGTCATGTTAGGGAAAGTCTCTCCTTTCACACAATTCCTCATCACTTGGAACATAAAATACTATTCTTTTGGGAATATGTTTTCAGGTTTCCTATTCTCAATGAACCCATACACAAATGCACCAGACACACACACACACACACACACACACACACACACACACACACACACGCCTTTCTTGCTCACATAGATGCCTGCAGATGACC
This sequence comes from Phataginus tricuspis, assembly GCA_029783875.1. Classification (NCBI taxonomy): domain Eukaryota; kingdom Metazoa; phylum Chordata; class Mammalia; order Pholidota; family Manidae; genus Phataginus; species Phataginus tricuspis. Next base: position 72,223,707 of record JAQQAC010006904.1, on the reverse strand, counting down.
TTCTCTTTCTAAATGGGAAATTTCCAGTCCTTAGGCTCCCTAACCTCTCTGTACCCTGGAGTCGAGGTGAGAGAGAAAGGGACTTCCAAAGCTCCAAAATCTTAGATGAGTTAGAACTGGGAAGACTGTGTAAATGGTAGATACTTCTTAGAATTACAAGGCGCAGCCCTTTTTATACATTATAAATGTATGACTCCAGCTCCAGTACCAGTAGGCAGGAGGAGTTCTGAGCTCTCAGTATAAGTAGAAATAAGCCCCAGTCTCTCTCTCTCACACTTGCAATCTCTACAACCTTTGCACAGTCCCTATTATCCTATGAGTTCTAGTTTCTGAAACCTTTCCAGTGTGGCCTTCTGGAATTAACAGTCTATCATCAGGAAAATTCCCTATACCCTCAGACTGTTCTCTGAATGTTCCTTTATCTTCTTGCTCTGCAGGAAACCTGGAGGTGCCCTGAGAACGCTGCTTCTTCATCATCCCCTCAAGAAAGACTATTTTTTTCTCCCAATACTCTCAAACCACCAATCTGGAGGCAGGCCAGCTATCTTCCTCTCCCCATTTAAGCTTCCAGTGCTTTTCCCTGAAAGCTTTAGCTTGAAATTTCATTTCATTATTTCATATCATCTACTAACCACCCTCACTGGTGTTCTTACCAATGTTTAAGCTACTTCCCTATGCAAATGATTATAGCAAATGATTTTATGCAAATTATTTCAGCTCTAGGTTGAATTCACTTTCCTCAAAATGACTCTGATCTTAATTCTCAATATATATGTATGTATTCCTTCCAATCATTCATTCATTCTTGGTCTCCGTTTCTTGAGCTCTTCTCCAATGACCTGTGCCTCTCTGCTATCTTCGTTCACATGCTATGAATTTAACTGAAACCCTCCTTTAATTTCAACTATATGTGAAACACCACATGATAGTTTTAATGTTTCTTCTTCCAGATCAATCCCTCTCCTACTGATATTAAGTTATTTTTTAACTTAATGATTCCAATCATCTTTGGACCCTATTGAGACTTCCATTCTTGGATCCTACCAACTATTTCCTGTTCCTTACCTTTCTGGCACTCTCTCCCGGCTTAAATTTCATGGTCAATCATTATAATGACTTTGTTCTTATATACAGATTTCAGTTACCTTGCCTCTCTCTCATTTATTAATATTCTTTGACAAAACAGACACTTTGATTAAATCCAAGTCTCCACCTACCCAGCACCTATACCCATGCGGCTGACTGTGTCTGAACAAAATTTGTTCATACTGGCCGGTCCCGCTTTAAATTCGTGACCACATACTTTAAGTGGTCCTTGAAAGGTGCCCAGCAGTCATCCTGTACGGTGTTAGTGACTCACTCTGTCATTCTTACCTCTGCTGACGACTTTGCTTCTTACTTAACTGAGAAAACTGAAGCATTCAGAAAATAATTTTCCACCCACATCCTCTGTACTTGTGGACTCAACCAAAATATGAATCTTACTGCTATGTAGCTGAGCTATCCCCAACCATAACTAAAAATCAATCCCTCTATCTGCGCACTAGATCCTATCCCTTTTTGCCTAACTCAAAAGATATCATTCTTTCTCTCCAATGCAAGTTATTTTTCCCTTTCTACTGGACCACTAGTAGTCAAACATGCTATTGTTTCCCCTTTTAAAGGAAAAAAAACCTTCCTAGGCCATTTTCTCTAACAGCTTTTATACAATTTCTTTTCTTCCCTTTGCTCTCTGGGTCCTTAAAAGAGGCGTCTATTCTATCTGCTTCAGATTCCTCTTCTTTTCTCTTTTAAACCCACTGCCTCAGGTTCCCATTTCCTTCAGTGAACATGTCCTTGTCAAGGTTATTATGATGCTAAAGCCAGTGGATTCCTCTTGGTCTTCATTATACCTGACTCAGAGTGGCCCGTGCCACGGTGGCCGTTCCCTGGTTGTTGACACACTCTCAGGTAGCTTTCAGGACATTACTTTCTTTGCTTTCCTCCTATCTCAGTTGCCATTTTTTCTTAAACCTCCTTTGCGGGTTCTTTCTCTTTTCCTGGACCTCTTGGCATTCTTCTGTCCTGGAGGTCAGTCTTAAGTCTTGGTGTTTCCTACATCTACACTCATTCCTTTTGTGACTTTATCTGGTCTCCACAGTAGTGCCACAGTCTATCAGATTTACATCTCCAGACCAGACCAAAACCCTGAGCTCCAGGCTCATAGGTAGACTGGCCTGCTCACCATCACCAGCTGGGTGTGTAAAGGACATTTCAACTTAATGTGCCCACAACTGAATTTCCAATCTTCCTCCTAAATCCTAATCCATCTATTGGCTTTATCAACTCAGTTATGAAAGTTCTAGCCCTCTAGTTTCTGAGACCAAAAATCCTGGACAACCCTGGATCTCACTTTTTCTCTCTCAAATTCTACATATGATCTCAGTTGAAATTCTATTTACTTTACCTTCTCAATATATTCAGAATTTATCATTTTTATTGCCCTTTGGGAGCCTTCTCACAGGTATCCCAGTTTCCACTTTGCTCCCCTATCCTCTATTGTCAATTTAGAACCCAGAGAGTCCTTCTAAAAGTGAGATAATGTCATTTCTTTGCCCTAAACCTTTGGATGACACCATCTTATGCAGAATAAAAGTCAAATGCATTCCATTAGCATACATCACTTCTCTAATCTCAACTCCAGCTACTCACCCTTCCCTCATCTTCCTCCAGACATAGCTGCCTCCTTGCTGTTCTTGTTCTTCAAACATACAAGACATTCTCTTGCCTTGTTGACTTTGCATGAGGTGTTCTCCTTCTTGAAAGCACTCTTCCTCCAAGTTCCAGCCATTAAACTCCGTTGCCTTCTTCAAATATTCGCTTAAGTGTTACCTTTACAATGTGCCTTACCCTTATCACTCAATTTAAAACTGTGGCCAGACCTCACCCCCAACAAACTTACATCCACCCCCCTCATACCCACACCCCTTGCTTTTTTTCCCCCTCATAGCATTTATTACTTTCTAATATATATATATTATTTTAAAAAGTTATATGGATATAGATATAGATATTTACTCTATCTCACTTCTCTATAATGTAGGCATCATAACAGCAGACTTTTTTTTTCTTTTTCTGTGCTATCTCTCAATTTCCCAGAATAATAGTTAGAACATATTAAGTGCCCAGTAACTATCTATAAAATAAATAAATGAATGCTTGAATGGATGAATGGGCTGGCTGTTTTAGCCTTTTGCTAAGCCATCATATATATGGAAAGAGGCTATAGCCTTTGCTATCTAAAAGGACTAGATTTGAATCCCTCTACTGACATTTTTAACAGTGTGAGCTTGTATAAATTCTTTAACTTTATCAAGAACATTGGCATAACAGTATACACTTCTTAGGTTTGTTCTAAGGCAGAATAAAAAAAGAAATAAGCACCTATCACAGTGACTGGTACATAAAAAGTGCTCAATAAATGTTGACAATTACTGTGTGCTTTGTAAGGAGTGGCTGCTTTCATTTTGCAGCCTCTTCTTGTTTCAGGGAGAAGCAGATAGTGGCGATGTTCCTTTGTGACACAAGTCAGCATTTCTGAGGCATCTGGGGCTCAGAACAGCTTCTGATTGGGTTGTGTCAATAATGGGAGCACATTGCACAGAAAAAAAGCAATTGTCTCTGTGTGATATTTGTGTGTGATTAGCAGCAACAATTGCTTCTCCATTTTCAAGCTCTGGTTCATATCAGAATAATGTTTCTGCAGTGTATAATAGATGAAAATGAGATTGGATTTTCTTTCTCTGACAGGCTGAGTACAAGCCTTTTAAAGGCAAGAGCAAAATACTCCTGTGCAGGACATGAGTCCCTTTTCTTTTAAATAGGTTGTCACAATATAAAAAAGCATAAAGCGACTTCAAGGAAGATGGCGGTGTGAGCAGGGCTGCAGAAATCTCCTCCCAAAACCATATGTTTTTATGAAAATACAAGTACAAGTATTCCTAAAAAAGAGACCAGAATACACAGGAAAGCGCACAGCGTGCAGCTACACCTGAGAGGACTTGGCACCCGGCGAGGCGGGTAAGATACGGAGGAGCGACCCGGCGGGACCCGAGCGCACCCCAACCCCAGTGCACCGGCGGGAGGAGAGGAATCAGAGCCGGGAGGGAGTGGAAGTAGAGGCCCATGAAATAACCAGCCCCGGTGATCTGCGTGGGGAGAGCTGACACACATTGCATGGTGTAGCGGAAATTGGAGAGACAAAGGATGCAGGATCTGAGCAGGGAACATGCCAGGGTGCTTGCAGCCGGCTCCCGGGAAGAAAAAAAAAAAAGGAAAGCGCGTGCTTTTTTCAGCGGTCTTAAAGAAACAGGAGCCCAGCGGAGGACTGGATCACCCCGGCACACTCAGCCCAGCAGGCTGGGAGTCCTGGGGAGTTTCGGACCCCTTAGCTGGTGACTGGGAAAGGGTGGCCGCACTTAGACTTCCCACAGAGATCAACAGCCTCCCATTCGTTCCCACCCCGGCCAGAGATATAAAGGGCCCTGAGGAGCGGTACGGCCATGGTTGCGGAATAGTGGAGCAACAGCGCCACCTACAGCATCCCCACAGAATCCACTCCCGGTGGGCATTTTTTGTTTGTTTTGTTTTGTTTTGTTTTTTGTTTTTTCTTCTTTTTTGTTTTGTTTTCTTTCTTTTTAAAGTCTTAAAGAGCCCAGCCGACATACGTGGCACATACCAGCGACCACTTCTAAAGCCATGAAAAGACAGAGGAATATTGTCCAGGCTAAGATCAACCAGACATCCCCAGAGAGGGGGCCTGAAGGGATGGAAATGCACAATCTTCCAGAAAAAGAATTCAGAATAAAAGTCATAACCATGCTGATGGATCTACAGAGAAATGTGCAAGAGCTGAGGGAGGAAGTGAGGGAAGTGAGGAAAGACAATGCAGAAATCAGACAAGTGATCGATGGGCTTAACAGCAGACTGGATGAGATGCAAGAGACTGTTAATGGAATAGAAATCAGAGAACAGGAATACAGAGAAGTTGAGACAGAGAGAGATAAAAGGATTTCTAGGAATGAAAGAATATTAAGAGAACTGTGTGACCAATCCAAATGGAACAACACACATTATAGGAGTACCAGAAGAAGAAGAGAGAGAAAAAGGGATAGAAAGTGTCTTTGGAGAAATAATTGCTAAAAATTTCCCCATGCTGGGGAAGGAAATAGTCACGTGGTCCACGGAAGCCCACAGATCTCCCAACACCAAGGACCCAAGGAAGAAAACACCAAGGCATATAATAATTAAAATTGCAAAGATCAAAGATAAGGACAGAGTATTAAAGGCAGCTAGAGAGAGAAAAAAGATCACCTACAAAGGAAAACCCATCAGGCTATCATCATATTTCTCAACAGAAACCTTACACGCCAGAAGAGAATGGCATGATATATTTAACATAATGAAACAGAAGGGCCTCGAACCAAGAATATTGTATCCAGCACGATTATCATTTAAATATGACGGAGGGATTAAACAATTTCCAGACAAACGAAAGTTGAGAGAGTTTGCCTCTCATAAACCACCACTACAGGATATCTTAAATGGACTGCTCTAGAGGGAAGCACCCCTAAGGCTAAAAAGATGTCACCAGGAAAATAAAATCATAGTGAAGAAAGCAGACCATCCAAATACTAACTAAAGGCAAAGAATAAAACACCTAGTATATAAAGAATAGAGAAGGAAGAATAAGAAGGGAGAGAAATAAAGAAAATTCAGATGCTATTTACAATAACTTAACAAGAAAGTTAGGTTACATTCTTAGATAGTAAAGAAGCAACCCTTGAACCTTTGGTAACCACGAATCTAAAGCCAGCAATGGCAATAAGTACATATCTATTGATAATCAACCTAAATGTAAATGGACTGAATGCACCAATCAAAAGACACAGAGTAACAGAATGGATAAAAAAGCAAGACCCATCTGTATGCTGCTTACAAGAGACTCACCTCAAACCCAAAGATATACACAGACTAAAAGTGAAGGGATGGAAAAATATATTTCATGCAAACAACAAAGAGAAAAAAGCAGGCATTGTAGTACTTGTATCAGACAAAATAGACTTCAAAACGAAGAAAATAGCAAGAGATAAAGAACGACATTACATAATGATAAAGGGGTCAGTCCAACAAGAAGATATAACCATTATAAATATATATGCACCCAACACACGAGCACCAGCATATGTGAAACAAATACTAACAGAATTAAAGGAAGAAATAGAAAGCAATGCATTCATTTTAGCAGACTTCAACACACCACTCACTCCAAAGGACAGATCAACCAGACAGAGAATAAGTAAAGACACAGAGGCACTGAACAACACACTAGACAGACATCTACAGAACTCTACACCCAAAAGGAACAGGATACACATTCTTCTCAAGTGCACATGGAACATTTTCCAGAATAAACCACATACTAGGCCACATAAAGAACCTCAGTAAATTAAAAAATATTGAAATCCTACCAACCAACTTCTCAGATCACAAAGGTATAAAACTAGAAATAAATTTTAGAAAGAAATCAAAAAATCTCACTAATATATGGAGACTTAGCAAAACATTCTCCTAATTAATCAATGGGTTAACAACCAAATCAAAACAGAAATCAAAGAATATATGGAGACTGACAACAACACAAAGCCAAAACTTCTTTAGGACGCAGCAAAGGCAGTTCTAAGAGGAAAGCATATTGCTATTCAGGCCTATTTAAAGAAGGAAGAACATTCCCAAATGAATAGTCTAAAGACACAATTACTGAAAATGGAAAAAGAAGAACAAATGAGGCCCAAAGTCACCAGAAGGAGGGACATAATAAAGATCAGAGAAGAAATAAATAAAATTGAGAAGAACAAAACAATAGAAAAAATCAATAAAACCAAGAGCTGGTTCTTTGAAAAAATAAACAAAATAGATAAACCCCTAGCCAGACTCATTAAGAGAAAAAGAGAATCTACCCACATAAACAGAATCACAAATGAGAAAGGAAAAATAACGATGGACCCCACAGAAATACAAAGAATTATAAGAGAATATTATGAGAATTTATATGCTAACAAGCTGGAAAACCTAGAAGAAATGGAGACAACTTCTTAGAAAAATACAACCTTCCAAGACTGACCAAGCAAGAATCAGAAAAACTAAATAGACCAATCACCACCAATGAAATTGAATCGGTAATCAAAAACTACCCAAGAACAAAACCCCCGGACCAGATGGATTCACCTCTGTATTCTACCAGACATATAGAGAAGAAATAACACCCATTATCCTTAAAATTTTCCAACAAATAGAAGAGGAGGGAATACTTCCAAACTCTTTCTATGAACCCAGCATCACTCTAATACCAAAACCGGGCAAAGACCTAACCAAAAAAGAAAATTACAGACCAATATCCCTGATGAACGTAGATGCAAAAATACTCAACAAAATATTAGAAAACAGAATTCAAAAATACATCAAGAGGATCATACACCATGATCAAGTGGGATTTATCCCAGGGATGCAAGGATGGTACAACATTCGAAAATCCATCAACAACATCTACCACATCAACAAAAAAAAGAACAAAAAGCACATTATCATCTCCATAAATGATGAAAAAGCATTTGACAAAATTCAGCATCCATTCATGATTAAAACTCTCAACAAAATGGGTATAGAGGGCAAGTACCTCAACATCATAAAGGCTATATATGACAAACCCAGAGATAATATCATATTTAACAGTGAGAAACTGAAAGCTTTTCATCTAATATTGGGAACAAGACAGGGGTGCCCACTCTCTCCACTGTTATTCAACATAGTACTGGAGGTCCTAGCCATGGCAGTCAGACAAAACAAAGACGTACAAGGCATTCAGATTGGTAAAGAAGAAGTCAAATTGTCACTATTTGCAGATGACATGATACTGTACATAAAAAACCCTAAAGACTCCACTCCAAAACTACTAGAACTAATATCTGAATTCAGCAAAGTTACAGGATACAAAATTAACACACAGAAATCTGTTGCTTTCCTATACACTAATGATGAACTAACAGAAAGACAAATCAGAAAAACAATTCCATTCATAACTGCATCAAAAAGAATAAAATACCTAGGAATAAACCTAACCAAGGAAGTGAAAGACCTGTACTCTGAAAACTACAAGACACTCCTAAGAGAAATTAAAGAGGACGCTAACAAATGGAAATGCATCCCATGCTCTAGGCTAGGAAGAATAAATATTATCAAAATGGCTATACTACCTAAAGCAATCTACAGATTCAACACAATCCCTATCAAACTACCAACAGCTTTCTTCAGTGAACTCGAACAAATAATTCTAAATGTCATATGGAACCACAAAAGACCCTGAATAGCCAAAGCAATCCTGAGAAGGAGGAATAAAACAGGAGGAATTATGCTCCCTGACTTCAAGCTCTACTATAAAGCCACAGTAATCAAGACAATTTGGTATTGGCACAAAAACAGACCCACAGACCAGTGGAACAGAATAGAAAATCCAAACATTAACCCAAACATATACAGTCAATTAATATTTGATGAAGGAGCCTTGGATATACAATGGGAAGATGACAGCCCCTTCAGCAGCTGGTGTTGGAAAAACTGGACAGCTACATGTCAGAGAATGAAACTGGACTACTGTCTAGCCCCATACACAAAGGTAAACTCAAGGTGGATCAAAGATCTGAATGTAAGTCATGAAACTATAAAACTCTTAGGAAAAAACATAGGCAAAAATCTCTTGCACATAAACATGAGCGACTTCTTCATGAACATATCTCCCTGGGCAAGGGAAACAAAAGCAAAAATGAACAAGTGGGAATATATCCAGCTGAAAAGCTTCTGTACAGCAAAGGACACCATCAGTAGAACAAAAAGACATCTTACAGTATGGGAGAATATATTCATAAATGACGTATCCGATAAGGGGTTGACATCCAAAATATATAAAGGACTCACACACCTTAACAAACAAAAAGCAAATAATCCAATTAAGAAATGGGCACAGGACATGAATAGACACTTCTCTAAAGAAGAAACTCAGATGGTCAACAGGCACATGAAAAGATGCTCCACATCGCTAATTATCAGAGAAATGCAGATTAAAACCACAATGAGATATCACCTCACACCAGTGAGGATTGCCAACATCCAAAACACAAACAACAACAAATGTTGGCGAGGATGTGGAGAAAGGGAACCCTCCTACACTGCTGATGGGAATGCAAATTAGTTCAACCATTGTGGAAAGCAGTATGGATGTTCCTCAAAAAAGTCAAAATAGAAATACCATTTGACCCAGGAACTCCACTCCTAGGAATTTACCCTAAGACTGCAGCAGCCCAGTTTGAAAAAGCCATATGCACCCCTATGTTTATCGCAGCACTATTTTTTTTTTAGCAAAAACATTTATATTTATTAAGTCAAAGTTTTGGATGTATAAGTGTTTATTATATTCATGTCTGTGTTTTCAATTTATAAAAAAAAATTTTCCCAAAAAGCAAAGCAGTAAATTATTGAAGCATCTTGTTAGGGCAAGATGGAAAGTTCTAGGCACTGATTAATCCCAAACTATTGACCAGATCCCATGTATGAGGATGAAGGCATTGTGTAAAAATTCATAGACTCACAGCACTATTTACAATAGCCAAGAAATGGAAGCACCCTAAGTGTCCATCAGTAGATGAATGGATAAAGAAGATGTGGTCCATATGCACAATGGAATATTATTCAGCCATAAGAAGAAAACAAATCCTACCATTTGCAACAACATGGATGGAGCTGGAGGGTATTATGCTCAGTGAAATAAGCCACGCCGAAAAAGACAAGTGTCAAATGATTTCACTCATATGTGGAGTATAAGAACAAAGAAAAAAACCTGAAGGAACAAAACAGCAGCAGACTCACAGAACCCAAGAACGGACTAATAGTTACCAAAGGGAAAGGGACTGGGGAAGAGGGGTGGGAAGGGAGGGATAAGAGGGAAAAAGGGGCATTACAATTAGCAGATGTAATGTTGGGGGGGGCACGGGGAGGGCTGTACAACTCAGAGAAGACAAGTAGTGATTCTATAGCATCTCACTACGGTGATGGACAGTGACTGTAATGGGGTTGGTGGGGGGGACCTGATGAAGGGTTAGTTTAATAACCGTAATATTGCACATGTAATTGTAGATTAATGATACCAAAATAAATTATATATTAAAAAAAGAAAAAAGAAATAATACATAGAAGTCGCATGTGCCCTTTACCCAGTTTCCCCAATATTTTGCAAAACTAGTGCAAGATGCCAATCAGGATATCAGTATCTACATCATCAAAACACAGGACATTTCCATCACTATAAGAAACCCTCAGGTGGCCCTTTAATAGCTATACTCACTTCCTTCCCCTTCCCCTCACCATATTTAACCACAGGCAACCATGATCTGTTCTCCATTTCTATAATACTGTCATTTCAAGAATTTTATCTAAATGGAATTTTGCAGCATGTAAACTTTTGGGATTGATATTTTTCACTCAGTTATTCTCTGGAGATTCATTTATATGGTTGGGTCTATGAATAATTTATTCCATTTTATTGCTGAGTGACAGTCCATGGTATGGCAATATGAAAGTTTGTTTAACCATTCATCTGTTGAAGGACATCTCTGTCTTTCTAGTTTTTGACTATTATTGATAAAAATATTGTGAACATTCGTGCATAAGTTTTTATGTGACATAATTTATTATGTCTCTGGGATAAATGCGCAGGAGTACAATCGCTGGACATAAGGTAGTTTTGCATGTTTCATTTTTAAAAGAAACTGTCAATCTGCTTTCCAGAGTTGCTGCACCATTTCACATTCCCACAAACAATATATGAGTCATCCAGTTTACCCATATCCTTACCAGCATTTGGTGCTGTCACTATTATTTTTTAAATTTTATTTTAACCATTCTTATAGGTGTGTATTGATAACTCATTGTGATTTTAATATACATTCCTCTAATGGCTAATGATGTTGAGGCATCATTTCATGAACTTGTTCGGCATCTTCCTCTTCATGAACTGACTCTTCATGTACTTCTGTCTATTTTGTAATTATATATTTTTTAATTGTGATCTACATGTTTGTATACCAAATCCCCAAGTCAACTGGAACCAGATCCATCTGATTTCACAGCTATGTTGGACACCAACCTAGAATGTGAGTTTGGAGGTCTTCAACTCTTATTTTCTGGAGTACTTAACTGGGGATTCCTGATTGTTAAAACATGAATCAAACCCTATGCAATGCCAAGGGAGACTAGTATAATTTGCAGAAAGGGAGGTGTCCCCGGGAATGAAGCCCCTGGGAAATTAGAGCTCCTTTTTAATTTAGTACTTCAGCAAGAGTCTTACCAATGGAATATGAATTTCAAAATGTCCCTACTGAAAAAAAGCATGTTCCTTGCTATTGTTTAAGACTATTCCAAATGTTGCTTACTCTTTCTGATTGAGAAAGATGGAAAGAGCCTGTCAAATCTTCCAATTAGTTTTCCATTTTATTTTACATCACATTAGGAAAGACATGGAGTAACTTATCTAGTGAAATGTGTGCTTAATCATGCAAGGCCATTGTCTCATTCCTGTGATACTTCAGGAAAATAGCTGTTTAGGGACCTAATTATATGAAAGTTTGCTTTTGTAGGTACTACAGAGAATACTGGGCATTCAAAAGGAGGTCATGGCTCTCTCTCTGTATATGTATGTGTGTGTGTGTGTATATATACATATACACACACACACACATACATATATACATACAGATCTTCCTTGAATTACAATGAAATTACATCGTGATAAACCCATCATAAGTTAGAAGCATCATAAAACAAAAATGCATTTAACACACCTAACGTACTGAACATCATAGCTTAGCTGAGCCTATCTTAAACATACTCAGAATACTTATATTAGCATACCACTTTGGGCAAATTGTCTAACACAAAGCCTATTTTATAATGAAGTGTTGACTATCTCATGTAATTTTTGGAAAGTTGTACTGAAAGTGACAAAATGAATGGCTGTATGTGTATCAGTCGTGTACCCTGGTGATCGCTGGCTGATGGGGGGTGCGGTTCACTGCCGTTGCCCAGAAGCAGGAGGGGGCCTGTATCAGATCCATACCACTAGCCCAGAAGAGGTCAAAATTCAAGATTCAAAGTACAGTTTCTACTGAATGCATATTACTTTCAGACCATGGTAGTCAAAAAATCCTAAGTGGAGCTGTTAGGAATCAGGAACTGTCTGTATATATAAAAGGAGTTGTAAGAGAAGGATTGGGTAACTTCCCATAACTTACAGAAAGGTGTAGAGATTTACTGAAAGAGTTTTTTGTGACTTATGTGCCCAGCACATCCTTAGTACAGGTGATTCACTTATTCTAAATCATAAAAATGGGGGAAAGTGAGGAAATTCCCAGCTCAAAGACTTTTGTGACTGTAACTTGCTCACAAGGTGAAAATCAGTGCTCCCTATGAGGACAATTTGAGCCCATCCTACCTTTCAAGCGTCTGTTCAAGCTGCATCCCTTCACCTACATGTCTCTGCACTTGGTCTCTGCCTTCTGTATTCTCAGCAGCATTCACAGGACCCAGAGGTCCATGGCCGCAAGGACAAATTCTGCAAACTTTGATTTTTTCATTCCGTTTTTAAATAAGGACTTTGAATACATAGATTATCTTATATTTTTATCCATATCTTGCAAGTGCCTAAACTAAATCTTAAATGAAGTAGAATTAGAATCAGAGCCAGAAAGTATGTTCCCTTCCTTGTCACTGCCTAAATCCTTACTGTTATTAAGGACCAAGGGGGATACTCCTTCCACCCTGGGACCTTTATCCATAGGGAAGTTAGCTCAGATTGTAAAGAGAGAAAATAAAACAATTTTTAAAATTGTTTTTCAGCTAAAATCTTCCTTGAAAACTTTTATATGTGTGAATTCTCATCTGAGTTTTCATCTAGAGATAAACCCTGTAATAGAAAGACAAAAATAAAGTGTCTAGCTGGGCGTTTTGTGATTGAAGCAGAATTATAGGCAAAGTCCTTTCCCTGTTTAATTAGTTATTTTCTTGAAGAAAACAATGTTATACATTATAGCCTGCTGTACAACATGTTAAGAAGCTTGCATATAAATATGAAACCTTGGCATAATACAAACTGACTTTATATTAATATTATATTAATATATATATATTTAAATAAGATCTACTTGGAAAGGAAAGGTCAGGGAGAGTACTTTTGATGTGTAGGACAAAATCCTCTCCCCTATCTTGAGGTTTCAGCATGGAAGACTAAAAAGATGATCAATTTTCGGGGAGATGAATTGAGTTCAAATTCTTCCTTCAAATTCCTTCCCTGTTACTGACCAAGGGCAAGTATTTTAACCATCTGCATCTATGTTTTGTTGTAAAGAATATACTGTGTTTTTGGAACACTAGTTCCAGGGTATGCCAGACTCTCTTCAAAGCAATTGACTTCCCCGAGACTGTCAAGGGGTAAGGAGGCCCAAGCCAGCCATAGAGAGAGGCCAGGGGGAAAAGGTTGTCTGAGGAGAACCCAGCTGTTCTGGCCACCCAAACGCCAGATGTGGGTGAAGAAGCCATCGAATGACTGTTGCCAGTTGCCACCAACTACAACCACATGAAAAGCCTCAAACAAGAACTGTTCAGCTGAGCTCAGCCAACCCCCAACTGAGGAAAATAGTATTTTTTAATTTTAATCTTTTAAAAGGGTGCACAGAGAGAATATAAGATATCCAGGAATATAATAGCTCAATACATGGTAGCTGCTCAAATGATGCACAGATTAAACATAAAATACAAGTATCTATTTAGATGGCACATAAGTTAAGAAATGAAAAAGAATAAAAATCCTTTCTAAAACAATGCTCTGTAATTAATATTAGATCTTCAGCAAAATGACAACATCTTTTCACAGTCCCAAATTCAGTCTCTGGGTTCAAAAATCACAAGTTCACTACTCTGTGCTTGTTTTCTCATTCGTAATGTGGGGGAAATAATAGCACAGAACAAACAGAGCTACCAGGAATATGAAATGAGTTAATGCACAACAATGCCTGGTGTATAGTAAATGATATTTATTTGTTTGTTACTATTAGCATTACAGCTACTGACAATCTCTTTGATCACTTTAGAAAATTCACTCATTTAACAGTCTCAGAAACTCCAGATAAACAACACATTTTTTTAATAGTATAAGTACACCAAATGTTGCCTAAAATATACTTACCTGAAATTCAAATTTAGCAGGAGTCCTGTATTATTATTTGATAAATCTAGCAATCCTAGACTTAACTAGACTCAGCTTCCTCATGTGTAAAGTGAGGAAACTGCCCTGGCTTCACAGGGTTGGTTTGTATTCACAGTGCACAGTGTACAATAACTACTCTTTTTCTTTATGTTTTTGTTCAAATGCCACTTTTTGAGGTCAACCTTGGCTAACTTCTCTAAAATTTCAACCATTTTGCCATGACCTCATGTCACCTGTTTATACTTTTTCTTTCCCTCGTAATTCTTTAACTCTCACATGCAACATATTTACTTCTTTGTCTATGTATTATTTGTCTGACCCACCAGAACATAGCTCCAGGAGGACAGAGACTACTGCCTATTGATCACTGTTGTATCCCCAGTGCCCAGAAGGCACCTGGCACATAGTAGGCATTCAATTGTTAACTGTCTCTTGAACGAATGAATGAGCCAATCACTGAATCAGGGCTCATTTTGTAGCCATAACCTTTTCGTGCCATACAGCAGAGAACATGAAGTGCATGCTCAGTGACCATATTGGTGTGTGACCCTCTAAAAGTTTGTGGGCAGGAAAGCAATGAGCTAATAGACACAGGTAGGTGCGTCTTGTAGCCCAGGCACAATAGCTTGGGGAAGGAGCTGCCAGCAACCAAGGTAGCAGGGAGGGGAGGGAAAGGGATATGGGAATAGTGTAGGAAATGTAGAAGAACTGAAATAATGGAGGCAAAGCAGCCAAAATGTTAGATGTGGTCCATCTCTCCTAGAGCTACTTTTTTGTCAGTATTGAAGCAGTCTCTGGGAGACAAGACTAAAGTACACAAACCATTTTTCAGTCAAAGAAAGTGAATGTAAGACTGAAACTACAGATTTGACTGAGTTCATAAGCTAACCAGGCTCAAATCCACCTTCATTCTTCTCCAGCACAGCTGCTTCTGCTCTAGCAGGAGCTCGGACAGAAGTTTCCTCTAGCCTTGGGCAGATTCACAAGTCTCCATTTATAGCATCCTTACCCATAAAATGGGATAACGCCACCATCTGCCTCCTGGCTGACTATTAGAGGGATTTACTGGTCAGGTTCACTAAGTGCTTTGAGAGGGAAAGCATAATGCCTTTTGGTCACGAGTCATCATTTTGCATAACCTAAAACCTGAAATCCTCAGGTTCTAGTCGTTTCTTTTATGCTTGGTTGACCAATGGGCAGCGATCTCTTACCTTTCCCCCTGTCTCCTGGCAAAGGCTTTTCTGGGAACCTCAGAATTATTTATACCTGAAACTTAGCTTTTCTGTGTCCCACAATGACATGGATCACTTTTGTGTATATGTGATTATATATATTTATATATCCAATGCACAGTAATTTCTTTGGGTTCTCAGTTTGATTTATAATCTTCCAATAGGTTTATAAATGTCTCAGTCACTTCTCTGGAATGGATGGCCTCCCCGGGACCATTCCTTGTTGCTGAGGTTTCCCACTGACTCAGGACCCCCTTGTTAGCACAAAGCCCTGACCATCTTAATGTTCAATATTTAAAGAGAATGAAATTCCTTTTACATGTAGGACTACTACAAAATGTGCTTTCCATAACTGAATGAAAAGGCAACAAGAGAGTGAGAGGCTGTGACTGTGGACAGGCGACGAGAAGGCAAAGTGACATCTTTGTATCTATGGGTGATAGGATTAAATAAAAGAAGGATTTTCATTTCAGAGGCATCTGCCAGGACTATTATTTCTTTCTCTTTCTTTTTCTCTCTTTTTTCCTCTTTCAGCACACAGAAATTTGCCCTCCCATTTGGAAAGGAAAAAGAAAATGTTAGGTCTGCCTCTATGTATGGATAATCTTATTCATATGGAATAAATATCAGGGAATTTAACTCTTTACATTTCATAATCCACTAACTGAATCCATTCCTAGGTTTTGTACAGCACAGACTCTAATGAATGGAACGGAATGTATTTACCTGGAATGAATTTTATATGCATCAGATGAACAAGCTTCACAGACATAATGTTTATATATTGTTAACTGTATGTCAGACAATGCCCTATGTACTTTTATTCCTTAAGTCATTTAATCCTCTGAACAACCCTACCAAGTAGAAACAATTGCTTCCATTTTACAGAAGACAATACAGTGGCAAACAGTAGTTAAGAAAATTGTCCAAAGTTGCACATCTAGTAAGAGGTGGAGCTAAGGCTTGAACTCAGGCAACCTGTGTTACACTGTTTATGCAATATACAGATGTGGCTAAAATTGCAGTATTTCCAGAATTTCTCCCCTGGCCTTAGTGCATCTCCATACCAATAGATGCTTCCAAGGGGTGGAGAGAAGTAGTCCACCTCCGTATCAATGGGTGATTACGAGGGGGGATGAGGGCACATCATGGGGTCCCTTCTTCTGCAGCAGGATCGTGAGAGACACAGGCGAGCAGAAGTGGATGACTGCTTATAAGCAATAAATGGGTTTCTCCCACTTTATTTCACCCTTTGACTGATTTTGGTTTCAAAGATATTTTGCCCTGGGATTTTTCCCCCCAGGGTTGAAACAGAGATTAGCAGATAAACTCCTCTATTAAAGGTCAGCCCAAAAGATAGAGTGTCTTTTATGATACTGCAATTCCATGGCCATCAGCAGGTCACATTCTGCATTTGGGGCAGCAACTCACCAGTGTGATCGATCCTAGGTTTCTTTCTAAGGGAAATAAAATACAAATGAAATTAAGTCAGTTCATTTGATTTGGGTTTGTTATTTTTTTTTTTTTTTGTAATATAGCAGTGGAATGATTTTGCTAAAACATTACTCCAGGTCAGACAATCTACTAAGCATCTTCATAAGCATGTCAGTAGAGTTGTCATAAAGACTTCAAAGTGACAAACATAAAGCTTAAATAACTTGCCCAAAGTCACACACTAAATAAACGATGGACTTGGGATTCCAAATTATATCTTTGACTCCAAGCCCATGTCATTTATAATATGTGATGCTATTAGTAGAAAACTATGAGAGCTTCATATATGTGTTATGTGTATGAGTCTATGTAGTGGGAACTAAAATATAGTAATCTTGAAAGACATGAAAATCTTTAAGTTTATGTTTTCTAATTACTTTAACTGGGACCCCTGTATTCCTGTGGCTTATATTTATAGGATACGAATGAGGGATTCCTTCATTGTCAGGGTTGAGAGATATAAGCTATCTTGTGACTATGCTTCTCTATATTATGTCATGAATCTGTTTAGTTTATAATTACTTTGGAAGAGAATAAAAATGAATAGTCACAAAATATAACCATTCCAATATCCTCACTGTATCAGTCTGTACCCCAGTTGGGTCATCTTTCAAAACTATGTTGGTGGATTTTACATTTTACCTGTTAAATTTCATTAAGGCCGTGCTCATTCTTAGCCAGGATAACCAATAACTGTTGTATGCCTGCTTGAAATTACCACTCATCTTGTTTCTTGGTTTGCATTTTTCTCTAAAACCTCTTTCTAGTAAATATGTAAAAGGACAGCAAATGAAAATATTTTAATGCATTATGTAGTGATTTTTTTTTCCCCATCTGCTGAGAGTATTTTTCTTTAAATATCCATGCTTCTTTTTTCTTTTTCTTTTTCTGGGGTACAATGTGTGGCAGGATTAGGTGTTCACTATCTTCAGAAAATTTATCATTGATAATCCAATTTTCTTGAAATGTGTTATTCTAAAAAGAATAATGGAATTTCACAAATGTGTTTTATTATGTCAAAGGAAAACATATTTGATAATAAAATACTGAATGCTAGTAAATATATCTGAGACTTCAGAGACCTCTTTGCAGGCCTAAAATAGTGATGGCAACATGTTTGTCTCACATGCCTACTCTGATCCATCGGTAACATCCTACTTAAGCACAACACCGAAAGTAATTCTGGAGCCGCTCAGTAGGAGTTCCGAAATCAATTAGTGATGCCTGACATGATTTTGGACCTGGGATATGGTGGCACCTAAACCAGCTAGTTACTCTATTCAGACCTAAAGCTTTCTACCCAGTGATTTTTCTGTCAATTTATTCCTAAGGATGACTTGGATAATCTTATACTGTCATAACCTTTATCCATGTTCAACAAGACTTTT
>JAQQAC010006904.1:72191110-72204746 GCA_029783875.1 Phataginus tricuspis | reverse complement strand
CAGAATGCTAGTTACATTTTAACCTATCTCAGTAAGTGTCACCTGGATACCCGATTGTGAGCTAGTAGGCCTATGTGTCAAGCTGCTCCATGTCACTAGGTCCCTGTCAGGGTTGGGGTGGGCACATTGTTACATCATTTCAACCTCAAGCACCCTGTTTTTCCTCTACATTCCTGAAGCCCCAGTAAGACTTGTCCTTTTCCAGGGCCCACACTGTACTCTAACTGGGTAGGGGTTATTCTGTGCTGCTTCCCTATCTCAAAGGTAATTCACCCAGGGCTGGGAAAATTTCCCCCCCAGAGTTACAGCAAATTCATGTATTTTTTTTATTCCCAATCCAATGGCTGTTAAGCCAATAAAAAAAGGAAGTTCAGGAAGTCCTCTCGTTGATCATTCTCTCAAAGAATCCATTTTTCTCAGGAAATCAAGGAGGAATTGGATTGCTTAGGAAAAATATCTAAATTTCCCTCTAAATGCCAGAATCAGAGCACTGAAATAATGAAAAGGAGAAAAAAAAAAACCAACACATTATATGATTAAGGTGAAAGAAGAGAGGTATTTCATAGAAGAAAGATTGGGGAGTCAACTAGATAGACATGCACAGGAAATGAGCTGTTGGAAGCCAGGCTACATACCTTCGGAAGGGAAAAGAAATACACCCAGGTCACACTGCTTTTAGCAAGGAGACTAGAAAAAGGACAGGAATTTTAGTTGTTGTTAGATAGGAAAGGACAGCTAAGATCAAAATAAATCTGACAGTAAAGGAGAGACAGTATCTCAGTGAGCGACTGAAATGACTCCTCCAGGAATCCTAGGGAAACAACCCAGGGGTGTCCTCTTAAAGACGGAAACGGAGGCTAGACAAGCAATTAGAACCATTACCTAAAGACTAGTTAAAAGCAAAAAACAAAGGAAATGGAGTGATCTGAGAATGGAAAAACAGGATCAGTGTAGATTATCTCAAACTCTATGAGATGGACGTTAAGTTGACATAGATATTATGGGAAAAGATAGATTCCCTTGTTCTGAGGGAATAAGTTTGAGAAATTTATGGAGTTCAAACTCTAAGAAAATGCAGAAGGATCTGACATACCGAAGCACAGCAAGGCTGAGAAAGAACAGACCGAAGCAGAGGCCAGGGTTATTTGCTGCTCTACAGGGAGGATAGCTTCCTGAGTTTTTCCATCTCAGAGAGTTGAGCACGTATGATATTTGCTTAAAGAGTGAATCCTTTTGGCAGACCCTAAATTACATCTCTTCAAAGTGGAGGATGTACCAGGACAAAATCTAGAAAGATACGCTCCTCAAAAATAAAAATAGCTTTCGCGTGGAGTCCAGAAAGCAATGCAAAAGCAAGAAAGAGCCAGTGTCCTCAAATCCAGCAGTTACCACCAACCTTACCTGTGGGAGAGAAGGAAAAAGTCAGGATGCTATGTGGGAACCTCAGCTGAAGTTCCCCCAAAACAACTGGTCTGACAGAGGTCAAGGGAGCATATCCATATTCTACCAGTGTGGACAAAAATGTTGAAACTATTTCAGCAGCCATTGAAGTAGCCTAAGTTATTCCAATCCAGAAAATTGAAAGTTGGGGAAGGGCAAGATACCAGGAAGCAAAACATGGCAAAGGTATCCATTCTCATGTTGCCACTGGGGGTTTCAATATCAGAAGCATGGGCTGAATCTGTTTACGAGGGATCCTTCAGCAAAATGTAATGTGAGACTGAGGTGCAAACCTTTCCTATGCGGAGGCTCTGTAAGCTCAGGTGGTGCCGTGGCATGAGCCAGCAGCGGGAGTCTCTTTAGAACCAGACTTAAACTGCCTGCATGAAAGTGACAGTGGAGGCTGTGACCCTTTGCTCGGTACTAGAGTGGCAGAAACTTTAGGCTTAAGGGGAAAGGGACACTAACAAGTTTTGCATATCCCAGAAAAAAGACAAGTCAAAGACCAGACAACTGTGAGTGCCACCATTACAAGTCTTTAAAATGTTTAAAGAGACAGTGGACAGTATAAAAGTAGAGCACTTTGTTTGTATGTGTTTTTTCCCTTATGGAGCCCAAGTACAACTACCGTTAATCTCTTAAATAGAAGCTTATGCAAATTAAGTTTAAACTCACAAATCAGGGATGGATGACTGCTTAGCACCCTAGGGAGAAAAAAAACTCAGGTTTATTTTATCTACCCAACTTGCCTGAGGTAGAAATGACTCCCTGCTTGATCTTTGGCCAAAGGCAGATTTGGGTTATACAAACATCTGGGGGGTGATGGTATCATTTTACTTGGAGATCTGGACCAGGGGATGGGTTTTGCTTATGTTGCTAAATGTGGTAGGTACAGGCTGGCACTGTGGTGAACCTGTGTTTCCTATTATCATTTTGTACTCCTTAGAAATTGGTGCCCTGATATGATGACGCATTAAGAAAAATATAGTATAATTTTTGTAGGATTCCTGCCAAAAATGTATAATCTGAATCTAATCATGAGGAAACCTGAGACAAACCCAAACTGAAGGAGATCCCGACCAGTAATTTTCAAAACTGTCAAGGTCATGAAAGATAATGAAAATGTTTGAAAGACAACATGAAAGATAAAGAGATACCCTATGAGGCTGAAAGAAACTGGAGAGGCAGGACTATTAAAATGCACAATCCTGGAGCTAGTGCTGGAGAGAGGATGTTGGTGGGACAGTCGGTGAAGTCTGGTAAGGTCCATAGAGTAGATAATTTCATTGTATCAATGTTAATTTCCTGACCGGGTAAGGTATTAAGAGCATATCCTTTTTTATGGAGGTAAAGAGTCGTCATGTTTTCTACTTAACACTTAATTTTCTTTTTCTTGAGAGAGAGAAAGAGAATGATAAAACAAACATGGTCAAATGTTAACATTTGGGGACTCTGGATGAAGACTATGCAGGTAAGGGTGCTAGATTTCACAAATAAAAACACAGAACATCCAGTTAAAGTTGAATTTCAGATAAACAACATGTTTTATTATAGACTTATCTTAAATATTGCATGAGATATGTTTATATTTTAAAATGCTGTTATTTATCTGAAATTCAATCTTATTGGGGTGTTTTGTATTTTATTTGCAATATTTGGGACATATTTATACGAAAACAATTTTTCACTGTTTACATGAAATTCAAATTTATGTGAATGTCCAGTGTTTTTCTGGCAACCCTACCTATGTCATTTCTTTGTGCCATTTTTGCAAACTTCTTAGAGGCTCTCATTTCTTTCAAAATAGAAAGTTAGAAAAAAGTCAGGAGACCGGAAATCAAATTCACTTTAGTGATGTTAAGAGACTTGCGTCCCTGGCAGTAAAAAAAAAAAAAAAAACAGGTCGCTACCTTGGAAGGAATTCCTCTACCTAGAAATTTGAGTGGGCCTCCCACCTGGCATGGGGCAGAACAGAAATTCAGAACTGTAAGATGGGCTGGACTTAATTTGCTTGGCCCTTACCATATAGGTTTTAAAAAACTCTCCACTAGAAATTTGATAAAGAGAGGGAGGTGATATTAATTGGCTAAGGGTTATTTTGCAGCATTGTCTTACTGGAGTTTATTTAAGCTATAACTTAAAGTCATCCTCTCACAACCTCTGGTAAATATATTGGGCAATGCGTGCATATTTTGAAGTGAGAAACGGAATCTAGTGTTACTTTTCAAGCTACATCAGGGCCTTGGAGTTAAGGAATGTGCTGTTGTGAAATATTTCTGCACTTTCTGTTGGCAGGCGGGGTGCAAACGGCTGTCCACTAGTGGTATCAGGAGAAACCGGAGGAAAAGCTGTTGGCATCAGGGCACACTTAGAGCAGATCTGTCCCACTGAGGTGGAATGGCAACTAATGAGTTAGGGCTTATTTAAGCTTTCTCCTCCAATCAGCTTTATCAGTGACGAAGCAAAATTTTTATCTTTACCTTCAAAATTCTATGTTCTATCTTTAAATTTTTAACAGTTTTATGAAAACGTAATTTACATGTCAAAAACCTCTGCATATGTTTAATGTGTATAATTTAATAAGTTTGGACAGATGAGTACACCCATGATACTCTCAACCTAATTGAGGTAATAAATGTATCTATCACCTCCAAATGTTCTCTTGTTTTCCTCCACCTCACCTTTTTTTGTGGGTAGTAATAACATGATATCAATCCTTTCAACAAATTTTAAGTGCACAATGGTGAGTTGTTAGCTGTGGCACCATGCTGTGCAGCAGGTCTTTGGGACTTACCTTGTGTGACTGGAACTTCATTGAGCAATGACTCATTTCCCATTTCCCCCTCCCGCTGGCCTCTGGCGGCCATCGTTCGATTCTCTACTTCTATGAGTTTGATCATTTTAAATACCTCATATAAGTGGAATTGCACAGTATTTTTCTTTCTGAGACTGGCTTATTTTACTTAGCACAGTGTTCTCTTTTCACTGAGCATTCCTAAACTTTGGATGGGGAGAAAATAATTTCACTTCTTGTCCTTCCCCCCTGCCAGATTCTTACCAGATTCCAGGGATGAAGCCCTGTGGTTATATATCTTTCTCCAGGGTACTTTGCTAGGAAGTCTTAACCCCAGATTTAAATCCTGGCTCACCTAGCTCTATTGCTCATACCTTTTTCATCTCTGTGACCACTATTAGCAATGTAGTTATATTATTTAAATGTACATAATAACTGAACTATTCACACCCAGCATCCATAACCATCCCCCTTCTCTACACTACCTGGCCCCTCTTTGGTCATGAATTGGTCTACATACATGTACAGTATTTAACGCAAGATCAATAACTGAATAAGATACTAACTGCATGGTATTCCATGAACTTCTATATCTTTGTTTATTGGTAGACTGAAAGCTATCAATTACTTTACAAATGTATAATGTATCTCAACTTTACATATTAGCAACATAAAAGCCTCAGTTTATCCATTCAACTCCCAATTCATTTAATTTTTCTATGCCATATTATTCTAAGGTTTTCCCTCAAGTTACATACCAGAGGGCAGACTTGCTACTACTTACCAAATCACTGTACTTTCTGTGGTAGATAATAGAGTATCATTCAGCACAAAGTCACCTGCAGCCTGAAGCAAACCCATCTCAACCAACTCACAGTTTTTTTTGAAAGAAAATTAAATGCTTGCAGTGAGCCACTGAGGTTTTATGGTGATTTGTTATGCAGTATTATTGCATAGCTGACTCCTGCAAATTACTCCCGATCTTGTTTGAGAAGCCACTAGGGAAAATGCCTTCTATAGGGAGCCTGCGTTAATACGCTCTCTCAGTAGCTCTGATGTTCCTAACTGCTGTGTGCTGCAGAGCTGAGCGCGGGAGTAGAAGCCTGTTGTGTCGTAGAATGAGGGGGTGGTTACTTGCCGCAGCACTTCTCAACTATCTTATGTGGAGAAATACGTGTTGGCTGGCGTTTTTATGAACGGCCCATTCCCATGAGGGTCCTGGGGAATTCTCGGTAAGCACCGTACCTCTACCAGCCCTTTCTCTCTAACTCAAGGGAGCATATTGTCATAGAGAGGAAAGTGAGAGGGCTGTTCTCTACAGAAGTACTAGTGAACCATTTAAAAATGTATGTGAAAATAATTGTGCATGAACATCAGTATTTTAGTGTGATCTGCAAACTGTGACTTGAATCACTATGTGTGATTATAGTAGAGAATTGTCTGTCTACTCCAAACCTTACTTGTTCTGTGAAAGCCTGTTCCCTCCTACCTTAAAGTAGAAATCATGTTACAGGTTAAATCGCACGCTGCTCTCTGGCACACAGTATACCCTCAGTCACTCCCAGTCTCTTCCTCTTCCCTGTCCTCTTATCTTCCTTTCGGTGGTCTTCTAAAGAAAATAAAAATTATAACTTCCACCCATCTGTTACAACTTTCCACAACAAAGTGCAAAACATTGGTTTGGACCCCTGAAACGACTTTGTTTTTATGATCTCATAGCTTGTCGGATTTTGTGAAAGAAAAAGCAATGTGAAACTGCCACTAACTGCTGTCAAATCCCCTTTCCTGCTGTACAGTGTCCTCCTTGGCGGGGCCTCATTCCAATAGCGTAACATTGCAGGCACTTTCTTTTATTAAAACAGACTCATTTCAACTATTGCCGCTACATCTGGCCCACTTGAAGATATTCTCTTCCTCTATTACTTATTCTCCCAGGGCTGGATTCGACTTGTGGCTCCAGCCCAGGACTTGGAATGGAAAAGGGCACGAGCGTCCCATTTTCTCTCCCTACCATCCATAACTTTTCCCTCTTTTCTGTGTTTACTTCCCTGATGCCAAAATAAGGAAGAGAGAGGGGGAAAGATGGCACCACCTGGTGCCAGGCTAGGTGTCTCCTTTCTCCCTAGTAATTGTTCTTAGTTTCTATGGCTGTGCTTTGCTCTGCAGTCCGTTGATGCCACCCTAATACTGAATGGCTGCCTTACTCTCCCATTTTGCAGGAAGTGCCCAGTTTCTGGCCCTTTCTTGGGGATACATTTGTTGGTCCTTTTGCAGAGGTCTTGTGCTGGCCTCCTCCGCGTCGCCCCTCAGCATGAAACAACCTGGCTCCGACTCAGCTTTTTCCCCCCGAATTCTCCTTGGCCTTGGTTCCAGCCGGCGTTTCTCCAGACTTGTGCGTTAGTGTCTCCTGATCCAGACGGTGCCCCTCTGGGGAGGCTCTCTGCAGCCATAGGTAACTTGCCATGCCAGATGGTGGAAATACACGCCACTCCTTCAGCACTCCCTTTCTCAGCTCCGTCGTGTCCCTCTCCTGCTCTCTGTCTGCCCAGTCGTATGTGGGTAGGTCCACAAACACCGTGGGTTAAAGGACATTGTGTCAGTGACTGAAATCCTAGGTTTTCCTTCTTGGAAGGTTTACCACACTGCTTGTTTACCCCTCAGGGTCCCCTTACTCAGCTTCAGAGAGGGGAAACCAGTTGCATATCCTTGGGGTGCATTCTCCTGCTCAAACCTATTTTCTTCTCACTTCTAGTCCCCGTATTTTCACTGTCCTTAGTTTATGCAGACAAACCAGTCTGATGTCCTTAGCACTTGGGGTAAACCTGGAATCTCAACTGAAGAACCAAATCTCCAAAAACTGCCTAGATTATTTAGTAATTAGATTCTCAATAGAGCATCATTTCAACTATGAAAGACAATGATCGTTCAGCAAATACCCTTCCTTCTCACCTCCATGAAAGAGGTATTCTCATTCTCAGCCCACCAGCCTTGAGCCTAGTCATGTGATTTTATTCAGTCGATAGAATGTGAATAGATGTGACTCAGCAGAGGCTTTATATGCGCTTGTATAGCTTGGCCTGTACTCTCGCCACGTAAGAGTGGACTTCTTAGCACAAGTGTAAGAAGGTAGCCATAAAAATGCCCCAAGTGGTTGCTGCTCTTTTGGAACAGAATAGGAGATATGGAGAGTAGACCTGAGCCCAAGCCAGGCAAGTCATTCACTTTTGA
Source organism: Phataginus tricuspis (assembly GCA_029783875.1). Taxonomy (NCBI): domain Eukaryota; kingdom Metazoa; phylum Chordata; class Mammalia; order Pholidota; family Manidae; genus Phataginus; species Phataginus tricuspis. Next base: position 72,197,284 of record JAQQAC010006904.1, on the reverse strand, counting down.
CTCATTGATTAAGGAGTGAGGGATGGCTATTGTTTTAAGCCACCGGGATGTTGAGGCTATTTCCTGGTATAGCAAAACCTGATTAATTTGCCAAGTCAAATCTCTATTCTGTTTTACAATCTCTATCAGTGCCTCACACTAAATCTCTTATATATTCAGGACCAGCTTCTTCGATGTGTGATCTGTGCAGTCACACATGGCCTGACACTTGGTTTATTGCTCTGCTGTCACCATCTGGAAATGAATAATAATTTTTGAACAACAGACCCCATATTTTTATTTTCCACTAGACCCCCATCACATTGTTGACTAGTCTTGTATCCAATTTAGGTATTTCAATGGTAATTTTGCAGAAAACAGCAGCCTTATCTGGTAGCATGGTAACTCTGGCTTATGCTTTGTGACAGGACACACACATGCACATATACACTGGCTCTGCTGGCACAGTGGTTCTCAACTATGTGCCTTAATAGCTGCAGAACCTCGTTGCTTAAATTCTCTTAACTAAAGTTGATTTATCTGTAAAATGTTTTGTATGGCAATATTTTACTGTGGGGTTTTCAATTGAGACAAAACTCTTGAAGTTTTGTTTCATTTGTCCATTAACAGATGAACATGGCCGAGCCAAAAAATAAAAGGCAGAGTTTGGCAAGACAGGAGCAAAATAATAATTGGAGGAGAACAGAAGTGCATTCGCTTCTGGTATTGAAATGATGCAAAATATCTCTACAGCTTTTACATGTTAAATAATTGTCTCGTTGTCTTTGAGGGGTTAATCCGCTTAGTCACCAGGACTTTAAGTAATTTTATGATTATTGTGGTTTCTATATTTTTGCATGTCTGTTTTGCCAGGAGTGACCACATTACCATATCCCATGGTTAAGGAATACTTAGTGTTCTGATCGTCCAGGAAAAGATGCCCAACTTCAGACCAGCAGCAATGCCTTTGGTCTATATGACCAAATAGATGACCTTCTCTGTAAAGTAGGGAAAATCTAAGGCATGATGTTTTTTTTTTTTTGTGGTGTGGTGCCCCCAGTGGCTAAAGTGCAGTATCCAGGCACCAATGGGTAAGAGTACGCTCAGCCCCTCTTCCCGTGGGGTGCACTCGTGCTTTCTGCTCCTGTGACTTCAGGCTCTGCGGCACGAGGGGCCACTGCGAGGCAGACCCCCGTCACAGGGAGTTGACGGAGGAGCCCCAGGCTGGTCAGGGGAGCCTGAGACTTGCTCCGCCCTGCTGCTCTGAGGCCCCATGCAATGCCTGGGGCCGGCTGTCCCAGCCTGACCTCCTTCTCCTCCCTGTCATTCTCTCCCTGTCTTCCTTGGTCCTCCCTGCCATGGCTCCCCAAGTGACTGACCCGCTCCCAAGCTGCAGGCTCTGGAGAGGCCTAAGGAGGGTGAGTGTCTTGGCATTATGTTATGTTTCTTTTTTTTTTGGCATTTTATTTATTTATTTATTTGTTTTTAATTTAATTAATTAATTTATTATTATTATTTTTTATTTACAATTTATTTTGGTATCATTAACCTACAATTACATGTGCAATATTATGGTGATTAAACTACCCCCTTCATCAGGTCCCCCCCACCAAACCCATTACAGTCACTGTCCATCAGCGTAGTGAGATGCTATGGAATCACTACTGGTCTTCTCTGAGTTGTACAGCCCTCCCCGTGACCCCCCTACCTTACGTCTGCTAATAGTAATGCCCCTTTTGCCCTCTTATCCCTCACTTCCCACCCATCCTCCCCAGTCCCTTTCCCTTTGGTAACTGTTAGTCCATTCTTGGGTTCTGTGAGTCTGCTGCTGTTTTGTTCCTTCAGTTTTTTTCTTTGTTCTTATACTCCACATATGAGTGAAATCATTTGATACTTGTCTTTTTCAGCTTGGCTTATTTCACTGAGCATAATACCCTCTAACTCCATCAATGTTGTTGCAAATGGTAGGATTTGTTTTCTTCTTATGGCTGAATAATATTCCATTGTGTATATGTACCACATCTTAATCCATTCATCTACTGAAGGACGCTTAGGTTGCTTCCATTTCTTGGCTATTGTAAATAGTGCTGCAATAAACATAGGGGTGTATCTGTCTTTTTCAAACTGGGCTGCTGCATTCTTAGGGTAAATTCCTAGGAGTGGAATTCCTGGGTCAAATGGTATTTCTATTTTGAGTTTTTTGAGGAACCTCCATACTGCTTTCCACAATGGTTGGACTAATTTGCATTCCCACCAGCAGTGTAGGAGGGTTCCCCTCTCTCCACATCCTCTTAAGGCATGATGTTTTAAGTTTTGCATTTACTCACCATTGTATTACCGTCAACAAAATGGACTAAAATGTACTTTAAATGTTTTCAAAAGAATTATTTCTGCAATATTCTAATAGTTTTAGATGACAATCTACATAAGAGCATAGGATTGGAATTTACCCTGATTCCTTGTTTAAAGGAACATATTTATTAAAAACAAAAAATTGGGCAGGTCAACCAGTAAATTCAGGCTGGTGCAAGTTTTACCAGTTATGGGGGAAAAGTGTGTGCATCTGAGTGCCTTTGTTTGTCCCAGTATTCTCTTGAGCCAGTGGGTTTGTTTTAGAACTGTTCAGATCATAGTGAATGAGAGAGCCATTTCATGTGATTTCTACTGCAAGTGCCATTAAAGATTGCCGGGAAGCTGTGGGGCTGGGAAAACCTTACCCATCTTACAATTACCTCCCCTAAGATAAGTGTAGCAATTCAGGGGAGAGATTGGTGTGCAAGGCTGGAGGAGTGGGTGCTGGGTTGAAAGAGACCAAGGGACAGGCCTGCAGAGACACAATTCGTCCACATACATCACATTTAGAGGAAAGGTGGTTCTGTCTTACAGGTTCATTCAGTGCAGATACTTAGGGGCAGACACTGTGCTGAGCACCAGGGCTCTCGGCTGGGCAAACCAGGGTCCCTGCTGCACAGAGCTTAATCTAGTAATTAATTTGGAAGGAAAGAGGAGGGAAGTTCTTAGTCTGGAATGTAAGAAGGAAACATGTTTATCAGCTCTCAGCCATTGACAAAAATATTTGCTGTGCTCCTACTACAGTAATAAATAAACTGTGACATTATAGTTTACATTTTAGTGTCTATTCATATATATTTGTCTATGATCTTTTGTGAACCTTTCATTCACCTGAAGGGCTAAGAAAATTGAGGCTGGGTGTGTAATAAATAAAGAGCTGTTATCTGGTAGGAAGACTTAAATTTTTCCTCTTGGGCACAGAAATGGAGGTGAAGGGTGGAAGCTACTCAGAGGTGAGGGGACTGTCTTGGGCTGCTGGGCTGTTCCATCAGGAGGGTGTCCACCCAGAGGGCATATACTCAAACACCAGGGGAGCAGCACACTTCAGTTTCCTTCCACTCTGGGACACCAGTCTTCTCTGTGTCCTTTCCACAGTCCCACTGGTTTGCAAACTTTGTGTACTTCAAATGACTGAAGAAGCTCCCTCAGAATAGAGGTGTCTGGACCTGCCCCAACCCTGAATCAGAATCTACAGTGGTGAGTCTTCAACTTCATATTTTCATCAAACCTCTGGTCTTCCTGAAGTGAAACAAAGTTTGGAACAACTGGGCTACGCCAGAGATTTGCACCTGTGCTTTAAGAAGCCCTTTGAAGTAGTACTTTTTATTTTCACTTAAAAAAAAATTATGAAAACACTTAATATGAGATTCTACCTCCACAAATTTTTAAGTGTAACAATACAGCATTGTAAACCATAGGCATGGTGTTGTACAGCAAATCTCTGAAGTTTATCCTCTGACAGGAAAGACAATGTGAAGTAAATCCATATGTAAGTAATAATAATAGAATAATTTCCCATAGCAATACTGATCTTTGTTACATCTGATGAAACCTAATCTTCTCTTATGCACTTTATAAATGCAGATTGTGACTCAACAAATTAATTTCACACTTTACTAATGGACCGTGACAAACAATTTGAAAAATAGGCTTTTAGAGAGATGGCCTCAGGGGCCACTGGCTGTGGGGAGGGACTCTGCAGACCCCATCTAAATCAGAGGAGCTCTCACTCTCTATTTTTTCTTTCTTCAGTTTTATATGTCATTCTACCTAAGATTCTATATAAAGAAAGTATTCTTTGGACTAAAAAAAAAACTCCTTTAGCCATAGCAAGCTGCCTGATATAGGCTTGGCCCTAAAAGAGATCAGAATGGTGAGTAAGACACTCTCTCTGCCCAAGTTTCTTATCACTTAATTGATGAGCTGTGACTAATCCATGTGAAACGAATAGTAGATAATTAAGTGCTAAGGAGATACTGTAGAATACCAGAAATATCTCAGGACTGCGTAAGTTAAGGTATTTGATTAAAAATATTTGTTGGACTTTCACTGTGGACCAGGCTTTGCTCTAGGCATTGGGCACATAATGATGGATAAGATGCAGTTCCTACCTTCAAGGAACTAAGCATCTAAAGGGAAAAGAAATAATTCAAGAGGCTTTTGCACTCTGATGTGATCATTGGTATCAAAGATATTCGTGAGAGCACAAAGGAAGGACTTTAACCCTAGGCCAGTGAGATGGGGGTGTGGGGAAGAACAGACTTGGACCTTGGAGGTAAACACCTGAGCTACTGAGGAGGAGGCGCCCAGGTGGAAAGAGCAAGATACCAGGTGAGGAAGCTCAGAGGCAAGGGGTCTGGCTTTGGGGGACCCCCCTGCCACTCAGGAAAGCTGGAGGGTGGGCGGAGTGATGGGTGCTGATGGGGAAGCAGTTTGCAGGGTACTTAATGGTCAGGGCCTTGAACGTCCTGTGGAATAATTCTGACTGCTATTGAGAACTTTGGGGGAGTCAAGTCACTCAAGTGTTGCCACCAGCAAGAGCGTCAACATTCGGTATGCACTTGAGGGTAAGTACCTGGGCTCATTGGTGGAAACTAGAGAAGGGACGATAGGTCACAGAGAATTAAGATCGGATGCAATACTTAAGCAGGAGGCAATGGAGACAAAAACTGGGCCATGGGTAGTGAAACTAGAATTACTACACAACCTGATGATTGACTTAAGTTCTAATTCTAAATTTGCTACTAACTACAAGTACTATTTTGGGTAAGTCATTTAATTTCAGGTTTTCCCAGGTTAAAATGAGACAATTAGAAACTATGACCTCTAAGTGTTATTTCCCTGCTGCAGATTTCTAAAATTGCAAAAATTTTCTAAGAAATACATTACCCTTCTTAAGGAGAAAGTTGAGTGGTGGCCAAGACTATATGATGAAAAATGCTGGCTCATTATTTTAGATTTTTATGAAGATGGGTGTGAGACCTGAAAAATACCAGACTTAAAATATATTAACTTTAGTTTATTAAATAAACTTTAATGTGTCACTTTACATACAATTACAGGTAGGAACAAGAACATATCTCTCCTTGCTCCCCAGCGGCTCTTCCAGAGCGGTCTGATTTCAGTCTTTCCCCGATTTCTCCGCAAGGTGATTGTAGCTTGAGCCTTGCACTACTGAATCTGGTTTTCTGTGCTCTGATACTAAAACACGTGTTGTGGTCGTTGGATAATTTGTAGCTCGCTGGAGATATTAACATTGCTTGTCTCTGGTAGCTGACTAATGTGCTTATTTTAGGTAGCTCATTCCTTTGATGGTAAAGATTGTGTGCTGAGAGATACTGAGTGCCAATTCTGGTGAGAGATATTGCTTATGCTAATTCTTATGCCTGGGCATTTAATTTGGTGCATTTACAGTTCAGCAAAATTACTTGTTTTTTTTCTTTTGTGCTGCAAAGGGAAATACATTTCTGTGGATGTTTGACTATTATAAAAGGCTATAGGAGCTAGGAGCCAATAATAATAATAATAATCATTCTCATTCATCAAGTGCTTACTATGTGCCAGGCTTTATTCCACGATTTTTGGATATATATATATATATTTTTTTTTATTATTTTTTTTTTTTGCATACATTTACTCATATAATCCCTTTCAGCCACTCTGGGGGGGTACATTACAATTCCCATTGTAGAGGGTAGGAAACTCAAGCCCGTGAGCTCACTTTCCAATCTAGGTTGTTGAGTTCCTAATTTCAAGTGCTGCTGCCCCTCCTTCTCCTCCTCCCTCTCATTCTTCACCTCTCTCCCCCCTCCACCGCCCTCTCTCCCCCCTCCACCGCCCTCT
>JAQQAC010006904.1:72089480-72183785 GCA_029783875.1 Phataginus tricuspis | reverse complement strand
GAGAGAGAGAGAGAGAGAGAGAGAGAGAGAGAGAGAGAGAGAGAGAGTGTGTGTGTGTGTGTGTTTAATGATGTCCTGAAGGAGATTGAATGAGGTGATAGTCTCAAACTTCCTATTAAACCCAGAGAAGTCATATAAGTTTTTCAAGGTTTCAGAGGTAGTCAGCTGCAAAGATGGGACTTGCCAGCTAAGAAAATATTGCCAGCAGAAATCACTTAAAATAATTTATACTATTTTTTTTTTATTCCTCCAAATAACAACTCATTTCAATTAGATTCATGTCAGAACCATTATGCATCTACCCCCACAATCTGTCTTTCTCTGAATTAATGAAGTGTAATATGGGAAAATTACAGGTTTTATAGTTAGAATCTATAGTGTTTAGGGTACAATATGGAAGCCCCTATATTCATTACATATATTCTGGCTTATTGTATAATCCTGCCTTTTTTATTAGGATTTAAAATTTCCCTAAATGCTGAAAATTAAAAAAAAATACACAATAATTAATGCCATTCTAGGAGAAAATTATATTCTTTAAAAATGACGATTCATATGTCATAGCACCACAGTTTTTAAAAGATTTATGTCTTCTATCTCACAAAACATAAAAATATATAATAAAATATACACATACTGATAACTCTGGAGATAGAAATTACTCAGTTTGCTAATGCCCAGTTCTAGGCATTATCTTTAATAATGCCTAATAATATAATAAGAATAACAATTAGAGCTAACACCTGTAGAATACTTTTTGTAACCCAGGCAGTGTTCTGAGTATTTTACATTCATCAGCTCTATCTTCGCAACTGCTTGTGAGATAGGGGCTATTAGTGTCCCATTTTTACAGAAGAGAAAAACGAGACAGACCACTTCAGTTGGTGCTAGCCTTTCTGAGCTACTCTCTGGGTAGGCAAATAGGTCTGCTCATCCTAGCTCTTTAAATGCAGCCCAAATGTATGTAACACCTGAAGAGTGGAGCAGTTTCTCCTGACGTGGCTGCAGCTGTCCTTGGCTTGGATTTTCTCCCCAACACTTTTTTTTTTCCAAGTGAACTCCTATTGAAACACCAAGGCTTATAGAGAATATACTCTCTATTAAGGTTTTTTCTCCTAAAACACTTTCATTGTTTCTTCATCCATGTTCTCTTGAACTTTTTTCCGTAATTCTGCCATTCTAATTTGGAACACCAGTGCCTTCCTGACCAATCCAAATGACAATTTTTATTTACGAAGCCATTGATCCCTTTGTGATATTTGACACTTAATGAGTAAGAGTCTTAATGACTCTTAAAGTTCTTCACACTTTTCCTCCATGGTCTTTCAAAGCACCGTCTTCCACACCTGGATTTTGTAGTCCTTCTAGCTCAGGGTTTGTTATGTTCCCTTCCCCTCTTTCTCTGCCCATTAAATGATGGAAGTCCAAGGCCTAGATCCTAAAACAAGATCCAGCATCCAGAATGGTACTTGGCATAATAAATAAGGGTCTTAATAAATTTTAGCTTAAAAATTTATCCTTATGAAACCTAATCCATGCCTATGGTTTCAGTGATGACTCATGAACTAGCAAATATGAAAAACAGAACTCTGAAGCTTAGGAGTTTCTGACCCAGCTCTAATGCCATGCTTTCTGTTATGCTATTTGTCTCTTTCACTCTTTCTTATCTGGATGATTCATTTTTAGTCTGTCCCCCCCACCCCCCCCCACACACACAGCAAGGCCAGTGGGATGTCAGCCATTAGGCTAGGTGCTGGGTACCTTCATGATAATTTTTATGTAGGTGAGGATACCAACTCTTTATACTGTTTTCTCTTTTTTTACTGCTCTACCCTCCATTTCATTTTTCATAGGCATATCAGAGCGTTTTTTGGGAACTGCTTAACCATCCCTATTTAAAATAATTCAGTGGTTCCACATTGCACAAACAATAGATTTACAGTACTTTTGTTATCTCACAAGGCCCCTTATCATTTACCGCTGCCTCCATGTCTAGTCTCAGTTCCTCTACTTTCCTACTTCTAGCTGTATTCCAGACACAGCACATTTTTTGGTATTCCCTAATCGTACAATGGCTTTTCTCACTGAAGTGTCTTTATACATATTATCTCATTGGGATTTGGTGGGGAGCTGAGAGGAGAAAGAGATAATATTTCTCTTACCTGCCTGGATTCTGATTCAATTCAGGGATAAATCAGAGTAAGATAGGCAGAGAGCAAAATATCTCCTTCCTGGTGACAGTGTTTATATTGGAATATAGAGTTTATACTGTTCGGCAAGTAGGCCCCCTAAACCTTAGACTAGACAGCCTTACAATGTCTTCCAAAAAAAGACGACAAGGAAAATTAAAGACTCCCCCTGGGGGGAGAGGGTCTTTCCTGACAATCCTGCTTTATGGTCCCGACAGAGCGCATCCGCTCTCTGAGGGCAGCCTTGCTCTCCAGCGAATGGGGAGCGTGAATAGCTCAGTAGCTCGGGTCTCTGTCAAAACCAACAGATCAATAGCGGCTCCTCCTCTCCGGGCAGGGGAGTCAGTGAGGCAGCAGAGAAAAGCCGAGAGTGTCATGGAGCCGGAGGGCCTCCCAGCTCTACATGCTTGTAAGTGAAGAATGGATACATCTCAAAAACAACCTGAACTCATCAGGACTTCTCCATTTTAAGTAGCAAAGAAAGGGCCTCACTTTGCCTTAAACGGAAGAATGGAGTTGGTTGCCCCCGTAACTGAGAGGCGTGGGGTCGCACTCCGCTCAGAGGCTGAGTCCAGGCTGAGCCCAGGCTCCCGGCGTCGTGCTTGGTCCATCGGCGCCTCTGCCTCCCGCGCTGCGCTCCGACCTCGGACAGGCTCTCGCCTCGAGGGGCTGCTGCGTGGGGAGGAGCGTCAGCGTCGGGTCACCCCTTTATGAACTCAGCTGTCCCCCCGGAGAGCGAGCTTCGCCTCCCCAGGAATCCTAGCAGAAGGTGCGCAACTTACGCCTATGAAGTACAATAACGGGCTTTTTGTTTGGCTTGTGTGATCGCGCCCCACCCACCAGCCCGCATCTCAGAACTGGTGCAAGTCAGGGTTACCTGGGTGACTGAGGTGAGGGAGGGACGTCTCACTAAAGAGGTGTCAGTGTTGTTTCAGAAGAAAGACAATCTGTGTGGGGACAGGCAGAAACATTAAATGCCCACATATGCATTCTTCCATAGGCGAGTGGGGTGGTCAACCAAACAGGTTGTTTAGCATCAGTGATACTGAGTCTAGGGAAAATAGTCTTTTCTAGATTATGCTTGTTGTTAAATTATATTTTTCCATGATTTTATTGTAGCTAGCCCAGAGATTGTATTCATTTTTTCTGGAAATCAGCCTTTCTTGAAATAGAAGAATTGGGAAATCTCTTTGATATACAGAAAATATTGTTGCTGTAGCAATTGTTGCAATAGAGGCCTGCTGGAAATAAGTCAGGTAGTAGATAGAGTAAACAATAACCCCAGTCTCTGCTGTCAAATGAAAGGAGGGTGCATACAGCTCTGGTTTTCTATTCTAGTTTCTCCTAGAATCATGCATCTCTCTCTCTCACACACACAAGCACACTCAAAAGGGCCAGATTATCATCTCTCTCAAAAATTATTAAAAAATAAATATGCCAGCTTCCATCCAACAGAAATAAAAATACCTCCAAAATTTCAACTTAATGGTACGTGTCAGATTGTATTGATTCACTTGTAAAAGAAAAATTGCAGTATTACTCATTCTGATTTAAAATATCACGCTTAGAGGGCTCCATGCGATGCGGCGATCAGCGCGAGGACCCTTCGTGCTCTGCAGCGCCCTGGCAGGAGGGTCTGTGCCAGCTTTGCCCAGGGCCTGGGCGTGCCCATTCCAGTACGGCCTAATTTTATTTTCCTTACTGTCTCTTTCTCATTTCTTTCTTTCTTTTTTTTTTTTTTAAATGTTAAAAAAATACAATAAAATTGTCTTCCCAGCATGGGGATATCTGCATGTGTTAAAATTACATTTTCTATTTTAAACTCTCTCTTTTTAATTTAAAGGATCTGTCAGAACATGTAGTCCCCCCCCCTTAGAGAATGGGGAGCTCACAAGCCTGAGATTGAGAAAGAGGCAAGAGCCAGTTTGTAGAGGAAACAAGCAAATGATTAAACAAACAAATACGCAAGAAGAAGACTAAACATGTGAAAGTCTGGGTGATTGTATTTGAGTTGAAACCTCTCTTGGGATTTGATGTGAGGAGCCAGAGCACGAAGAAGTAAGAGCAAAGACATGCATTTCTGAAATAGGATCTTCTTGTCTAGAAATTACTAGGCATGACATTAACTCTTTACCTCAGTTTCCAGGAGATATTAAAATGAAATATCTCTATTATGAATATATATACACGAATATACTATGTGAAAAATAATTACAGTAACTGACGTTTATTGAGAACCTGTTTTTATGTGAGATAATATGCTTACAATATGAATACATCATATGCTTATAATATGAATATAATATATATAATATTATATATAATAGTATATAATAAAAATTAGGATACATACACAAATCTCCCAACCCAAACTCACAGTGTGTTTTATTTAGGGGATTCTGTCACTCAAAAATAATAAACCACTCTACCCTTTATGAGTTTGCTTTGGGTTATCATCTCCATTTTACAAGCGAGAAATTACATTGATTTAAGGCGTGTGATGAGTGCTGTGGGGCCCCACTCAGAGCCTCCTTCGGAGCCCGTTTCCCTGGCTGGCTGATAGCTGGGCTGTCGAAGCTCATAGCTGAGCTCCACTCAGGGGGTTTCCTCCGCCAAAGAAAGCTTCCTCCCCGTGACTTGCACATATTCCCAGGGGGAATCCTCTTTCGCTGACTAATTGGTGGGTGAGGAAAAAGGTCCGTGACTCTCCTCATTTGGGGGCATCTCTGAAAGGCCGCCTCAGCTCTAGGACTCCCTGAGGGATTGGCAGGGCCTCTGCTGCCATCAAGCTGATGACTAGCTTCTCCCTCTGACAGTCCTGTTTCCATCACCTGTCACGGACGTTGTCAAGAGTACTCCCCAGTAAACCTTCAGACAAATCGTTCTGTTTATTCATACAAATGGTCTGTTTCTGGAAGCCTCCACCTTAGGCAGACACCCAGATTAGGGGTGCTAATTGAATGTCTGATAGTGCAGGGTTTGTTTGTTTTTTTACCAGAGACACCTATACTAGTAATACGGATTGTTCTACAAAGTCAGTTAAGGAAAAGAGAAAACGTACAGTCTTTACCTTTTTGTGCTAATGCTTAATGAGGTGCTTAGTATCCATAGCCATCTATCTGTACGTAATGCTTCATCCATTAATGTATGGCTACCTTATCCATGAGGCATACATGCATGTGGTAGAGAGTCTGCCCTTCTCCAAATGCTGTTGCCTCCACTCTAAGTAGGACCAGTGATTTCATTGGTCTTTTTTCTTGTGTTATGTAATGTATAATAAGGGAATGTGTGGTCGTCAGTGCCTGAATGCCACTTTCAGTAATAGAAACGCCTTCTGGGGAAATAAGATTGGTGCCAGGACTAGAATATGGAAGCTAACATGAAATTATTTCACTTCTATTTCAGAATGGTTAAAGAAACAAAAAAAGGAAAAGGCAGCAAGAGCATTTTCGAGGGCTGCCAACACATTGAGGCATTTGAATGAGAATACTTGTATAGCTTTCTATAACCTACTAAAGAGAAATCCAGAGTTCCTAAGTTGGCATGTCATGCTCTGTTCTCTCTAGGGCCAAGTTACCTTTGCACATTATCATCCCCAGGGCCACTTCATGAATACTCCATATTTTTTGCTGAAGTGGACTAAGCTATTCCCTGAACAGAAATAAAAACAAATATGTAAAATAAAATAAAAAATACAATGTTCTGAACAAGATAGAGTATTTTTGTATACTGCAATCCAAAATTCTAGACAGAGCAAAAGTAAATATTAAAAAAAAGGACTGAATGCTCTGCAAATTAAACAAAAGCAGGCATATTGGGGAGGAAAGTCAAAAATTGAGAAACACCTTGAAAAGCATCCCCTCTTATATTTCCCCTATTATTTCCCCAGTTGGGTCTGTGCCAGGAGTGGAGAGAGGAGTAGAACTTTGAAAGAACCCTTCATTCGTGGCCAGAGGCAAAAGAGAAGGAGCCCTTCAAACCTGAAGAATGGGGCAGCTATCAGTGAGGAGGCATCTGGAGAACAAGGTCCCCAAAGCTGTGGGTGAACCTGCAGGCATTCCCGGGTTCCACACTGAGCCTCGTGTGCAGGAAAGATACTGATTAGCAGAGAAAAAGTTTTAAAAACCAAACTGACATTAGAACTACTGCCTAGAGGAAATAAATAGAACTTAAAGATTGAACTAAACTCTGTTGATTCCCTGCCAAAACAGTAACAACAAAAGTCAATACTCTGCAGAGGATTTTAACAGGCTCCAGCATCAATGCAAGATCATTTTCAAGAAATATTCATCATATTCAGGAAACAGCCCCAAATGATTCACTAGGCAAAGAGCCAGAAGAGGGTTACAGTTCTCAAAGGAAAAGACTATCAACAGATGCCACTCAGAGATGACTCAGATTTTGGAATTATCAGACCAAAACTTTAAAGCAGCTATTATAACTGCGCTCCATGATATAAATGTAAACACAATGGAAATAAATGTAAATATCGAAATTTTCAATAGAGAAATAGAAACTATAAAATAAGAACCAGATAAAAAATTTTGAACTAGAAAGTACAATATCATAAATAAAAATCTCACTAAAAGAGCTCAATAAGGGCAGAACAAAGATGACAGAGGAAAGAGTTTTTGAACTTGGAAATAGACAAACAGAAATTTTTCAATATGAGAAAAAGAAAAAAGATTAAAAATAAACAGAGCCCTAGGGACCTGTAGAGCAATAGCAAAATGCATAACATTATTGTCATTGGGGGCCCCTAAGGAGGGAGTGAAGAAATTAGTGCAGAAAAAATATTTGAAGAAAGAATGACTGTAAACCTCCATATTTGGTGAATATCATACATTACAGATTCAAGAGTCTGAGAAACCTCCCCCTCCAAATAAATTAAAAGGTGAAAACTGCCCAGACACATTATAATGGAACTGATGAAAACCAAAAATAAAGAAAAAAATCTTAAAATAAAGTACAAATCGAGGAACAAATATACAAATGATCTCTGATTTCTTGTCAGAAACCATGGAGGCCATAAAACAGCAGGATAACAAATTTAGATGGCAAAAGTAAAAGAACTGTCAACCTATATTCATTGAAAATATCCTTCAGGAAAGAATATGAAATAGAAATATTCACAGATACAGGAAAACTAAGAGATTCATTACCAGCAAATCTGCTTTAAAAAAAATGCTAAAGGAAATATTCAAGCTGAAGGGAAATAATACTAAAGACAAACTTAATTAAAAAAAAGGTAAATATCTGGGATAATAGGCAATTTTCTCTCTTGAATTCTACATTTAATATATATATGTATATATATATGTAGCTATATATATATATATAGCTATTAAAGGCAAAAATTATAGCAGTATCTGGTGAGGTTATATATGTATATAGATATACATATGACAAATATAATACAAAGAGGGAAGGGTAAAGTGACCTAAATGATTGTAAAACTTCTACAATTTACTTGAGGTAGTAAAATAATAACTCTCCTTACATTATGAAAGGCTGGTGTCTGGAAAAGCCACTAAAAAATGTAATACAATGAAAGATAACCAAAATGACAATAGGTGAATGAAAATTAAGTGCAGATAAAATATATGAAGAAATGTAATACCCATGATTAAAACCTCTCAGAAAAGTAGGAGTGGAAGATGGCATCCTTAGTATGATAAAGGTTAGCTACAAAATATATACATTGTGAAAACTGAATGCATTCCCCTAAGATCAGGGACGTGTCAAGGATATATGTTCTTATCGACTACATTCAACATCACATTGAAAGTCCTAGCCACAACAATAGAACAAGAACAAGAAAAAAAAGACATACAAATTGGAAAGGAGTGCATAAAATTATTTCAAGTTGTGTACGTTATTGTCTATGTAGGAAATCTCAAGGACTCTATAAACATACTCTCAGAACTAGTACGAATGGAGGTTATGGAACAAAATGAATATATTAATATTATACTTATATATACTAGCAATAAATAACTACAAACAAAATATAAAGAGTGTCATTTACCATAGTACCAAACAATATGAAAATGTATAAATCTGAAAAAATATAATATGCAAGATCCATATACTGAAGATTACAAAACACAGATCAAAGAAGACTGAAATAAATAGGAAGATATATCATGACTCAATCTTGTTAAAATGTTAATTCTCCTTAAATTGATTAACAGATTTAATGAAATCAGCCACAGAATTCCAGCAGGATTTTTTGTAATCAATCAGCTGATTCTTAAATGCATTTGGGAAATCAAAGGAATTGAATAGCCGAACAATTCTGAAAATTGAAAGTATGGTTGTAGAACTCAACATCAACTGATTTCAAAGCTTATTATAACATTACGGTAATCATCAGTGTGTTTTTCAGGGAAAGATAGGTACATAGAACAATATGGTTAACTGATTTTTGACAAACTTGCTAAGGTAATTCTAAGAAGAAAATAAAATCTCTTTTCAATCAAAAGTGCTAAAAAATTTGACACTTGTATGCAAAAAAAATTAACTACCCATACTTGAGATCTTACACAAAAATGGGTAATACCTCTAACTGCAACACCTAAACTAAAAAATTTCTGCAAGAAAACATAGGAAAAAAGTCTTTGTGATCACAGATACCACAAAGAGTTCTTAGATAGGTCACCAAAGTCACTGCCTGCAAAAGAAGAAAAAAAAGATATTTCAACTATATTAAGAAAACAAGTCTGTGAAAGAAACCATTAAGAAAATGAAAAAGCAAGCCACAGACTGGGAGACAATGGCTTCAAATTACTTATCTGGAAAAGAATTATCTAAAATATGTACAGAATTCTCAAAATCCAATAAGAAAACAATCAACCCAATTTTTAAGAAAGGCCAAAGGAACCATATAGACGCTTCACTAAAGAATTTATTCTTTGGCAAACAAGCATATCCCAACATGCTCAACATTGTCATTAGATGTGTTCATTTCTTTGGGGCACCATGACAAATTACTACAACCCCAGGTGGCTTGAAACAAAAGAAATTCATTCTCTCAGAGTTCTGGAGGCTAGAAGTACAAAGTCAAGATGTAAACAGGACTATGCTTCCAGTACAGATTCTGAGGAAGAATCTTTCCTTACCTCTTCATAGCTTCATATGATTGCCAGTAATCTTTGTTCTAATAATAATAATAATCTGTTTAAAAACTGACATTACCATGTTTTGGTGTGGATATTGAGAAAAACAAACTCCTGTATAATGCTGGTGGTACTAAAAAATAGTACAGCCATTTGGAAAGCAGTCTGGTGGTATTTCAGATACATGAACATTAAACTTATTCATCCATCTCACTCCTACATATTTACCTAAGAAAAATAAAAAATCTGTATTCACACAAAACCTCTACTCAAATGTTTATAGTGGCAACCCAAATGTCCTAGTAGTAGTTAGTGGCTAAAAAACTATGATGCATCCATATAATGGAATATTATTCAGCAGTCAAAAGGAATGAAATATTGATAAACACAATATGGATGAGACTCCAAAGTGAAATATACCAAATTCAAAAGACAATATACTGCATAACTCCATTTTCATGATACTCTGGAGAGATAAAATCATAAGAAATAACAATAGGAATCAAATCAGCGGAAGCCAGGGGGTGTGGGTGGTGGGAGGAGTAGACCACAAAGGTGCACAGGAAGATATTGGTGTGATCCAGAAGGGGTACATCTTGAAGGTGGTGGTTATCACCCTACACATTTGTTAAAATTTGTAGACTCATACCTCAAAAATAGTGTATTACACTATGTGAACAGGTACAGTTCAACAAATAAAATAAAAAGCTAGTACCTGATATCTTGTGTGGCATATTTTTGGAACAAAATAAATGTTAGTTCCTTTCTTCTCCCCTCATACCTAAAGGACAGCCACTCATTGCTAATTTATTTCTTTGATAATTTTAAATATTTACAGTTTTGTTCCTTTTTTTCCTTTCTCTTTAGAATGCTTTTCCTTCCCCCCTACCTCCTCTCCTGGCAACTTTATAAACTCACCTTGCTGCTCTGTCATACGCCTAAATCTGGTCTTGTCTGGCCTTACATACATGCTGTCATAATAACTGAACATTTCCTGTAACCTGGAAATTAACTGATGACTTTCCATCCTTTCAGATTTATTCAAGAAGCTCTATCCATCCCAATTTTAAGTCCCATGGAAGTCCAAAAACTTGTCATTTCCAAAGAATTTATATCTTTGTTTCCCCAAACAACTGCAACCACTGGGGCTGTTCTGTCCTGAGATAGAAAGCTGAGCCTTTCTCATTTGAATTCTTCTTTGTTTTACAGCAAAGGCCCCCCCATGAAGCATCTCCATGTCAGGTACACTTTACTAAAGATTTGTGAGAAGGAACACTCAAAACTTCAAATTGGACATTATTTATCCATGTACTTAAATAGTTCCCTGGGCCCATATTCGAGGTAAAGTGCAGCCACCCACGAATAGCCCTGGTTCCCATGTCCTCTGTACTTTCAAGGCCCATCATTTCATCTCTCTTCCCACACTCTTTCAGGAGCACAACCAGTTTCTTTCCTGGTTTCATGAAATTCAGTTCCTCCGCTAATTTTCTTTTCTCTCGGCTCCCGCTGGCGCTCTAGCCTTCTGCACCTTCCTTTCTGCCCTGAGCAGCTTATCAAGAGAACTTCCCAAAGTCACATTCTCCCCGGGAGGGAATTCCGCTGGATGGTGTTTTGATAGCAAAATGTACATCTTGGTTCAATCTACTGAAGGTTTTATCACTACATTGTAAACATTTATCTTCTTGTCTGTCTCTGTCACTATTCCATGAAATTATAACGGGTGAATTTCATCCTCCCTCCTTTTCCCCAAAACTTGGCACAGTGGTGGGTGTACAGTAAAGATTCAATGGACAAATGGAAGTGTCTTTGTCTGTTTGGGCTCCTACAATAAAATATCGGAGAATGAGTGGCGTGTTGTGAAATAATAGAAAAATATATATTAGTCTCTAGGTTTCCACAGAATTCCTAAGTCCCTTGGAATTTCCTGGGTGATAAGAGTGTCTTTTGTTTTAATGAGACAACTCTCAGTAGGCTTTGGATGGGGGCTGGTCACCAGAGAGTTCAAACCATGATTAGAAGCTCAGAATTTCAGCCCCACCCCTCCCATTTCTGGGTAATCAGTCATGCCTATGCAGTGACGCCTCAATAAAGAGCTCAGTAGTATGGGGTTCACATAGCTTCCGGTTTGGTGAGCACACAGAGGTGCTGGGAGCATGGGGTGCCCAGAGAGGGCACAGAAGCTCCATGCCCCTTCCTGCATACCTTGCCCTGCTCAGCTCTTCCATCTGGCTGTCACTGAGTCATATCTTTCATAATAAAGTGGCAGTCTAGTAAATACACTGCTTTTCTGAGCTTTGTGAGCCACTCTAGAAAATTAACTGAACTCAGGGAGGGGGTTATGGGCACCCCTGATTGATAACCAGTGTCAGAAGTCCAGGTAACAAGCTGGACTAATGAGCATCATCTAAAGTGTGTACGGGGTGCTCTTGCAGGACTTAACCCTTAACTTGTGGGACTTGACGCCAACCCCAGGTAGACAGCGTCAGAACTGAGTTAAATGGCAGAACACCCAGCTGGTGTTGCAGAATTGCCTGATGTGTGGAAAAACCCCTGTGTGGGTAGTAAGGAATAAACACAGAGGAGTGTTTTCTCCTTTATACTTACAAACAATAAACATTCATTTGTCATGTTTCTGTAGGATGGGAAATTCCAGATCTGGGCACCAGCTGATTCAGTGTCTGGTGAGAGCTCCCTTGCTGACACACAGACAGCTCTTTCCCCTTTCCATGGCGGGAGGGGTCAGGAAACTCTCTGGCTCCTTTCATAACGGCACTAAGCCTATTCGTGAGGCCTCCACCCTCCCGACCTAATCGCCTCCCCAAAGCCTCACTTGATTAGGAATTCAACATACAATTTGGTGGGGAGTGCCCACAAACGTTCCGTCTATAAAAAAACGACTAGCCAGGCTTTCTTTTGTACCATGTTTACACTGTTCCCTGAACCTGCCCTGCCGTGTCTACCTCACTTCACACCCGGGAAGCCCTTGCACCCACGCATTGTGTGTCTATGATACATTTCTCCCCTGCCCGGATCTTGGTTCTCTGGACTCTGAATTTTATTTTTCTTTCTATTCCACTTCTTCACTGAAGACAAGCATTGTGTTTAGTAGACTTTCATAAAGCTCTCCAGTGTTATTCTCTGGTGAGCTGGTAATAAATCCATCATTTAGTGAGTGTTTACAATTTGCCTGTCTCTGTTCTAGGAAGGGGCTGGATGTATAGCAGGAACTCAATTAGAGAAAAGCCCCCCCTCAAAGAGTTTGTGTTCCAGTGGTGAGAGTTCCAGAACAAACATAAAATGAAGATATGTATCACATGTAATTTGGTAATAAGAACTATGAAAATAAAGTAGGATTAGGGGATAGGTGGTGTGTGCACATGTGGTGAGAGGTGGGTACGCAGGAGGAGGAGGAATTGTCATTTTATGTAGTTAGTTGCGCAAGATCCGGCAAACGTTAAATAGGAACTGAAGAAAGACAGGGGCAGATCATGCAGATATGAGGGGAATAAAGCACGCTAGCATCCCACACATTTCAGGATGAGCACCTTAGAGTTCATGAGGGAGAAAAAGAAGGGGGTGGGGATTTTCAGATGGAAAGGAATATTTTTAAATTCAACAGGCATCCATTTTCCTGAAAATTTAGGGGGATCTGATAATTTAGGGTGGGAAATGGACATTGCTTGGGAGCAGCAGGCCCTGGTTTCTCTGACCTGTTGTTAGGCTGACCCTGAGAGTAACAGGACTGAATGACTCTGCTGAGCTCCCTACTAAGGGAGTATCCTCTCACTGATGTCATATCACCCTTTATCTTTGACTCAAAGACAATTTTAAATGTAAGAGATATTGTTTACGATTTGATTTTTGTTTTTGTAAAGGGGAAATATCAAAAGTTGTCAGATTTGATTACAGTGAGACCTTGGGTTACTGAGAAACAATATTTCACTTCCTGTTTAACCTAAATGACCATAAAACATTTTTAAAGTAAACAGGAGGTAACATGATTGTAAAGAACCTTAATTCATTCAAAATTGAGAAGTCTTGGTTATTTTAAATAATCAGGACAGGATGAAGCCAACATAAAGCATGGCAACTTTCTCTTATAAGACAGAATTTTTACCTCCAAGGCAGA
This sequence comes from Phataginus tricuspis, assembly GCA_029783875.1. Taxonomy (NCBI): domain Eukaryota; kingdom Metazoa; phylum Chordata; class Mammalia; order Pholidota; family Manidae; genus Phataginus; species Phataginus tricuspis. The sequence continues at coordinate 72,170,349 of JAQQAC010006904.1, read as the reverse complement.
TTATTCAGAAGGAAAAGAAACACTCTTAGACCAATACCCTAAACAAAAATAAACATAAACTCTTTTTGAAAAGCTTATAAATAAGCCCATTATATAGACCTATGCCAGAATTGACCACTAAAAATAAAATTTCCCTTTCATGAACCTTCTACAACTATCTATAGATATACAAGATATATAGTTCTACAACTATCTAGAACTATCTGAAGAAAGACAGGGGCAGATCATGCAAATATGTGGGGAATAAGGTTTTTTTCTTTAACTTCCCTCCTTCTCATTCTGAAACAATCAGTCATTTAACTTTATGACAAATCTACTCTTTTTTCACCTTGACAAAACTACATCTCTTACAGTACATTTTTCAAAATGGCAAAAATGAACACAATTATTAACAGACACAAATATATACAGCCTCTCTGTACCATATAAATAAAAAGAGACAAAAATGATATAAACTTAAAATTATGTTTTATAACTAATATTACAGTATACTTAAAAATTATCTAGTTATTTAATGAATATCCATTAATTAGCTCAATTTAGTAGCAGTCCAAATTTCAATTTATCTAAAGATCTTGGAAATTATCTTCAAACTTACATACTACAAAATATAATTACTGTTGAAATAAAGTTTGTCAGAATAATGATTCAATTTGGTTAAAACCAAATTTAAATTTTTCATAATCTTAAACACTAAGCAGAAATAATGCTAACACATTTGATCAGTAAAGCCATGTTTAAAAGCACATAACTCAAGTAGAATGAAATGCATTCTTGCCTTTTACTAACACTGATAACTCAGATAAAACATAGTTCTTTGCATTAAACCAAAAAATACTAAACTAATTTTGTTTGCCAAAGTTTTACGTAAGTATGTGAATATGAATTCTTGAAATGCTTAAATTAGTTTCTATAAGAATATCTTTTTTCACATTGAAATTATTTGAGATCAATTTCTTTAACTTCTGAAATATTGGGAATGGCCAATTATGCACTTATTTATTTCATAATTGATCACAACAGAGCTGCTTAATTGTAAGGGATTTAAAACCCAATTGATTAGTGTTATCCAGAGGTAGGAAAATATATATTTTCATATTAGAGGGAAATGTTTTTTCTGAACTACAGGCATATAAACATGGACAGATCCAGAGAGCTTCTAGTTTTAATTCCAAAATTTCAGTCATGAGTTAAAATACACAAACAAATGCAAAATTCATAGGTCCATTTCAAAGACCTGATCGCTTCTCATGGGTGTGCATTCTTAATTTATTTGAGCTCAAAATTCACCAAAAAACAGGAAAGAACAATAAAGCACATTCTCTGTCCTTTTTCATCCAACAGAGATAAGATCTCTATAAATCATGAATCCCTTTATCTCAACAGATGGCCAAAGCAAGTAGAACAGGGAGTCATCCAGGAACTTATGGGACTCATGAGGAAGGGTGGAGCTGAGTTTTATCTCAGAATCTGGAGAACAGTGTGTTCCCTCGAAATTAGCCATTTTCCCAAACATGAAAGGATGGGACAGATTTCTTAACCGTGGCTGCTTTGCAGAATCACAAGGCTCAGGTGAAGTTCACCATGGTCACAGCTCTTTTAAGTGGATGCTGTTGTGATCCCTCAATTCTAGAAGAGGAAACTGAGGTATAAAGAAGTTAAGAAACTTGACCAAATTCACAAAGCTGATAAGTGGTAAAAGTGGGAATCAAATTCTTGAAGTCTCACCATGGAGTTCATGCTGTCAGCCCACACACCCTCCTACACTGTGCTCTAAGAGTTTATCACAGGTTAAAGACCTTTCTTCCCTAGTCCATTCACTATTTCCCCATAGAATAATGCTGAGCAAATATTGATGGGTGAATAAATGAAAGAAGAGAGATTGACCCACAAATAGTGAAAGAAAGAAGAGTGAGGCAGAAAAATGAACTGGTAAAGAGGAATGGAGAGTGAAAAAGAGACAGAGTAAATGTTGCCTTTTTTCTACCTCTGGAGGTATATACTGTTTCTGCCTCCCCAAGACTTAAAGGGAAAAATTCCTCACTTAGACAATTTTTTCCCAATTGTAAACTCATGTCCAGGATAGTTTTTAAACATGTAGAGATGTACATTAATTATCCCTGAGGATGGAGAACGTAAATAATCTGTCATTGTTACTAATAAAAACTAGAAAGCATTGACCATTTTGGAAGCTTAACAGCCTCTCTTCCTGTCAGTAGTTATTTGATAATGATAAAACAGTTCCTCCTTGATTTGGGGCTCATTAAAGGCAGATAGTCTATCATATTTATCTTTGTCTATTCATCATTTTACATAGCACCCGAGACATAGTAGATATCCAATCAAGTGTTTAATTGAATAGGAAAAATAGAACTTTGTGAAACTGCATATACCTTTGAAATAAGAGGACATGAGAATTAATTCCCGTTAAGGTGATCTAAATACAACAAAAGTGCATTGAAAAAATTATATATATATATTTGTTATAACTTCCCAAAGTTTGCAATGACTTGAATTTTGGGAACAAGATTTATACTTTAGACTATATTATAACCAACACAACATACTAACACACATAAACATATATAGAAGTCAAAGTGAATCTAGCTGATGAGATATTTTGATACTGTTGAACTCAGCTATTCTCATATTGACAGATTATTGTGTATGAACCAGAGGAGAATCCAGAAGGATTCAGCTAAGTTTTGAAGACAAAACAAAACAACAACAAAAAAATAGAGCTATTAAAATATAGATTTTTTAATGATTACCACATATTGGGAAAAAAAGTTCAACTAATGGTTCAAATAACTATTCTCAGTTATTCCTGATGCGATGGGATGGCCTAGTTATTTCTAACCCTGGTCCTCATCTGGGCTGTATACTGGGTGTTTATTGGATATTTCTCCCCAATTCCTGAGTCATAAGTACTTTAGGTTTATTCTTACAACTTATTTCAACGTGAAAACGGTTCTCTTAATAAAATAATTTGCATTTTATTCCTTGTCATAATATTAATAGTGATATTTATAAAGGCATTTGTTAGTGTTTATAATGGTATTTATAAAACATTGTATTATATTATCATATTTGATTCCTACCATAAGCTTGTGATATAAATAGTTCATTACAACCATTTGGCTTTGATAAGGAAATGGGGTGGGGTGAGAGGAAGCAAGTGCCGAATGTCTCACAGCCACTAAGCCGGAGGGACCTGACCCCTAGTTCAACTATCATATTAATATAATAACCCAGTTGGCTTGTATGCATTCATGCTTTTAGAAAGCTACAAAATTCATAAATAAGCTAGGGATTGTTCTGGCATAAATATGTACCATGATTTACATAGATGATGTTATCTGTAACAGATGGAGGTCTGGTTATCTATATCTGTTGGAGATAAGGAGTCTTCCCTCCAGTTTTCAAAAAATTAAAACCAAACTATATGAAAATCATATCTTGCAACCTGTGACATTTGTCCTTACTCTTTCAGTCTGAAATGTTCTCCAGGAACAATGATGCCCTTAGAATTTCTTGTTCTGCTATATCACAGACAACTCCAAATGCCTTACACTTTTCTAGTAGGAATTATTGGCCAAAATTCTGATGAGAAATATCTACCCTCCTTGCTCTTAAGGATAATGAAGAAGTGGCAATGACAGAACCAAAGACTGACATTAGAAGAAAATAGTTTAGCAATAATCAACTTTTGGGATTTAGTATTTAGATGGATCTTTCAGAATAAACTGAGGACAAATAGTTGCTTAACTAATTATCTGGACAAAAGAAAGGCAGTTAAAAGTATTCCAAATTCATTTCCACAAGCACACCACATGATGAACAAGGAAACCATACAGAGGAGACTTTTTCTCCCCTTTGTGACCAAAGCATGCTTCTTTTGTGGTGACTAAGCACAACTTTTCCTCAGCTTACAGTGGTGACATCTCAATAAACCATTCATCATTAGAAATAACATAAATCTAAATGCATTTAATACACCTATCCTGCCAAACATTGCAGCTTAGCCTAGTCTATTTTAAACATGCTCAGAACACTTACATTAGCCTACAGTTGGGTAAAAGCATCTAACCCAAAACATGTATTTTTTTTAATGTGTTGAAGATCTCCTGTAGTTTACTGAACCCTGTACTCAAAGTTAAAACAGAATGGTTGCCAGGGGATGGGTTGTTCGCCCTCATGATCACATGGCTGAGTGGGAACTGCAGTCCACAGCAACCGCCCAGCATCAAGACAGAGCACCCTACTACACATCGCAGGCCCAGGAAAAGGTCAAGATTCAAAACTGGACGTCTGACTTATAGTGCATCATATTGCTTTTGCACCACTGTAAAGTCAAAAAACTGTAAGTCAAGCCATAGTATCAGGGGTCGTTTGTACAGATCCTGAGTCGTTCAAGCTATTACAGAGTCTTTTCACAAGTGCTATTTTTGAAGGTTAAGGGTGGGACCAAACTATGTAATGCACCCATTCTTCTGGAAACTGCTTTTGAAGGAGGGTGATTAATAAGCATAACTAACCTAATGGGAACCATCCCCTGTAGATGGTCATGGTTATATCTAAGGAGAAAGTATCTTTACTTACTTAGGTGGGTCAAGAGTTTGTGTATGTATGTTCACAGGCATAATTCAGCCTTCTTTAGTTAGGAGAATGTGTTTCCTTCCCAACAGTTTTTCCTAAATCCTGAAGTTAAGTATTAGTGTCTATTTATCAGCCAGCATGACAGTGCTATTTAGATTACTAAGGAAAGAACCAGAAGCATTCTTAAATTGTAAGCACTACTTTTTATGACAATGTACTGAAATAGTTATGACACTGAAGACCAAAATCTTGCCCTCTTACCCCGGTGGCCACAGGGTCAACCTCTGCTGCACTGTTGGGTGAGAAGTAAGTTTAGGAGAATCCAAGAAAATCAGACTCCCTGATTGTAATTATTACCCTCTGATGTCAGAGCCTTGTGCAAAGTATCCCCAAGAGTTGGTGAGTGTGGTTGGAAGGGTTAGACCATGCATGAGTTTCATTACCAGCTTTTGTTCCTTTGGCAAAAGGTCTAAACTACATAAGTTAAATGGTTTATTGCTCTGTTGTCATGGTGAAGAGAAGCTACAAAAAGAGATTCTATGGAAAGAAGCGCCAAGAAGAAGCATGCATTACTCCCTAAGGCCTTGAAAGAGCTGACCTGAGACTACCATCCAAGGCTCGGAGTGAAGCGGGGAGAGATAAACTTGTACCAAGTAAGAAATCAGCATCATGCCAAGGAGACTCTCAAGAAGGAGAGAAATCCAAAGGTAAGAAAGTTACAAAAGATATTCTGTATATACATGAAAACTCTAAACCCTAGCATCATAGCTCATTTCCAGGACTCAAGTACCTGTAATTTTTACCCTCAGGGGAAAAATAAAATTAAGACACCTTGGATTCCAGTAGCTGGAGTACATCTATTTCTAAAAAAGGGTCTTTTTTTTTTTTTGGTCTTCAATGCTTAATTCTTGCCAGATCCTTCTAGTGTGTCTCCAGTCTCGGTGCACATTCTCACTGAGGCAGTTCAATTTACAAAAGAATCCTGAAACATTTTAATACAGCCTTTTTGTACATGTTGCCTCCCAAGGAAGTGTTTTATACCTTAGAAGTTAGAAATAGCTTGTTAAACATAGAAATGTGTTCTCCAAAGCTGCTGGGACTTTTCTCAGAGTAAGTCATCATGTTTACACTTCCTTTCTTTCTTTTGGAAGAAAACTAGTAGCAACTGGAATTTGAAGGAAGTAAAGGAAATCCAGAATATATAAAAGTATGTGCTTAATACCTGATATACTCAGTGAACATGGCATTCAAGCTGAATTTGATGAATTAAGGGCAACTTTTTAGTTTCATTAGAGGCATGAATATATATACAGATTTCTTGGTAGAGGATGTGGTTATCATTAGCAATGTCACCAAATACTTGTGGCTTTCTGCTTTCCATGAACATGGCAGAATAGTGCTTCTCCACCCCTTCCAGTTAGGTGTGAAAACATAACTTGTCTTTTATAAACAAAATGTGATACTATTTTTATAAACAGAATGCGAAGTAGTATGTGTCACTCTTTGACATAAACGTTCAAGACTGTGTTACTTGCCGTATTTTCTTGTCCATTGAATGGTGGTTATGAAATCACCTGTCAAGTTGAACTTCTTATTGTCTGAGACCCAGAGTGACTACAATAAGATATGCACTTCTGCCAACCTGCAAAGTAAATACTGTGTGAGCAAGAATATTTTTGGTTGGTTGGTTGGATGTAGCCTAATCTACATTGACTACATGAGAGAAGAATTTAAAAACTCTTCTCCACACAACACCGTGAAGGAATGGTCATGTAAACTCTGGACTTTGGGTGATAATGATATGTCAATGCAGGCCATTCACTTGTAACAGATGTTCCTCTCTGGTGAAGGATGTTGACAATGGGGAGACTGTACATATGTAGGGACATGAGGTATACTGGAAATCTCTGTACCTTCCCTCAGTTTTGCTGTGAAATTTAAAGTTTTCTAAAAAATCATCTTCAAAAAACACCAACAATAAGTTTTTCTCCGTATCTAGCATCATGTTAAATTGGTGAAGTAATTGACAGCAATCTCTAATGGGTAAAGTAGTTACTTGGACATCTATCCATGATCAACAATAAACCGTGTCAGGGACTTTTCAGGTTTTGACTCTCCACATCTCATAGTAGAGATAGAAGTAAATAAAACAGCAAAAGGCTAACTAGCTGACAACTAGTCCTTTTTGTTGATGCGACCAACCTTGCTCCTGGCTTACATCCTTTGTACTTGCAGTTTCCTCTGCTTGGAATGCAGTTCCCTGGGATCTTTGCAAGGCTGACTCTTCATCATTCATGTATTAGTTCACATGTCACCCTTGAGAATAGATTTGTTGATTGACCTATCTGAAATATTCCCCTATCCCATCAGTATCTATCACAGAGCATCTTTTATTTTTCTCACAGCTCTTAAACCATCTAACATACTTCTATATATGCTTGTTTACTGTGTTGTAAACTCTCTCTGAGTTGAAACTCTCCCTGAGTTGAACAAATAGAAGTTGGAGTCCAATGAAGCTCTCCCATCGAGAGTTCACAGGACAGAATACCGAAAGGAGTGTGCTACACAGTGAGAAATCTCCAGAGACCTGCAGAAGGTCCATATTAGTCTTCACCTGAGGACTAATCAGAGGATATGGGTGAGGAAATAACCAATGCAAGGGAAAGAACCAATTAAAAGAGAGAGGGGAGGAATCCCGCGGCTCACACAGGTCCAGGAACATTTTATGTGAGAACAGAATCATAGACGTGGGGCACTAGGTAGAGTGTACAGAAGCCCATTTCCTTGCTAGTGGGGAAAACTTATCCTTAGAATAAGGGTTCCTCTGGTCCTGCCTAACAAAGCTTAAATGCGAGCAACAAAAAAGCTCAAGTTTCTTCCAAATAATTGTGTTCCAGAACAAATGTCAGGAACAGATTTAAAAAAATCAATATCCAACAAGATAAAATTAAAAATTCCTGCCACAATCAAAATCATCAGGCAGGCATAGAAACAGTCATCTACAACCCATAGTGGGGGAAAAAAATCAATGATTTGAAACCCACTCTAGAAATAAAGTAGATGAAAGACTTAGTTGACAGGATATTAAAATATATTTTAAAATTGTATTTTGTATTTTTCAAGAAAGCTGATAAAAACATAAGTATGTTATGAAGAGCCATGGAAGATACAAAAATAGAACCAAAATGAAATTCTATAAACGCAAACTATAATATCTTAGATTAAAAAAGAATACACTACATGGACTTAAAAACATACTTGATGCTACCAGAGGAAAGATCCATGTGCTTGAAGACTCAGCAGTAGAAACTGTCTAAATGAAACAGAAGGAAAAAAAAACAAACCCTGAAAGATGAAAAAGAAGTATCACTGAGACATGGAACACCACCAAGTGGCAAGACACTTCATATACAATGTAAACTGGAGTCGCTAAAATAATGCCTAAACATTTTCTAGTTTTGGTAAAAATAATAAACTCACAGATGCAAAAAGCCTAGTGAAATCTAAGCAGTAAAAATCTGAAGAAAATACAACAAAGTACATCATAATTAGATTACCTAAAAAAAGAAAAAGAAAACAAAATCCAAATGTAGCCAAACTAAAAAGAACCATTATTGCAAAGAAGAACAATAATAGAATTTGTTTTTTTTAAAATATTTTTGAAACAGTGATGGCAAGAAAACAATGGACCAAACACTTGTCAGGCATACGAAAGCTAAAAGAATTCATCACCAGCAGCTCCCACATATGCTAAAGGAAGTCCTTCCCACAGAAGTTCAATGGTACAAGTCTCAGTCTGTAACTACACATGTGAATGAAAGCACTGGGAATGGTAATTACGACATGGAGGTAAATATAAATGTTTTTCTTACTTAAGGTCATATTAGAAGATCAATTGACTATTTTAAGAAAAATAACATCAATTTACTGTTGGGTTTGTAACACATGCCAAAGTAAAATTAGGACAATAATAGCACAAAGTCAAGATGAGGAGGAATTAATGTGCACTGTTGTGTATTTATAGTATATATGAAGTGGGGTAATATTACTCGATGATAGGGTGCTATGACTTAAAGGTATAAATCTTTAAATCCTAAAGCAACTTAATCCTGAAAAGAAAGCAAGAAAATAAAACAAAGAAGTATAGAAAAATAAACCAACTAGTGAGATAAAATAGAATTATTAAAAATATTAAATCCAAAGGAAAATAGAAAAGGAGAAATTAATGGGAACAAAGAACAGATGAAACATGTTAAAGCAGAAGTGGCAAAATAGCAGATTTTAACCAAATCTTATTAATAATAACCCCCAAAAATGTAAATGGTTCAACCATGCCTAATTATAAGTCAGATATTGTCAGATAAAAGAGCAAAACACAACTATATCGTGCCTAAAAAAAGCCTGCATTAAATATAAAGACACAAATAGGTTAAATGTAAAAGGATACAAAAGGAAATATACTGTTGACACTAATCCAAAGAAAGTTCAAGTGGCTCTATTAATGCCAGATAAAGTAGATTTTATAAAAAAGAATAATACCAGGGACAAAGAAGGTCATTGCCTATTGACAAAAAGTTAATTCATTAGAGGACATATTAAATCTTCAATATTTATGTGCCTAGTAACAAAGCTTCAAAATACACAAAGCAAAAACAGATAAAACTGATAAATCTGCAATTACAGTAAAGAATTTCAGTAGTATAATAAGTAGACAGAAGATCAGTTAAGAGTATAGACAAACTGAACAACATTATCTAACAACTTGTCCTAACTGACATTTATAGAATACTTCCCCCAACAACAGAAGAACATGCATTATTTTTAATAGCACATGAACACTTAACAAATTAGGCCATATAAAACCAGTCTATAAGTTTAACGAGATTCAAATCAAAGAATGTTTTCTGATCACAACCTAATTAATTAATATTAGAATTCAATAAGAGAAAGATACTTGGTAAATCCCCAAGTATTTGTGAACTAAATAACCCTTTAAATAAACCACGGGTTGCAAAAGAAACCAAAAGCAAAATTAAAAATTATTTCGAACCCAATCAAAATGAAACACATATATCAGATTTTGTGGAATACAGCCTAAGAAATTGTTAGAGGCAAATTGATTGCAGTAAAAGCTTGCCTTAGAAAATGACTTCAAGTCAATGGCCTAAGCTTCTATTTGAAGTGGAAAAACTAGAGCAAATGAAACCCAAAGTAAACAGATGAAAATTAATAAAAAGCAGAATTCAGTGAAATAAAAAACAAAGAAAATCAATTGTCTAAAGAGCTGGCTCTTTGAGAGCATCAGGAAAATTGACAAATCTAGCCAGACTGATTAAAAAAAGAGCAAATGCACAAATTTCTAATATCAGAAATATGAGGAGATCACGATCGATCCAGAATTTAAAGGATAATAAGGAATTATTATGAATTAGTAAATAACTAATAAAGGAGTAGTTTAATTGCACAACAATTAACAGTGAATCTATATATAGGCTATTGTTAGTTTATTTAAGGCTGAAATTGAAAGGAGGAGCCGTGATCCAACAATGACATGATACATTAAGTCCCTGAATTGTTATGCAGAGCATATTTTCATTATAACAACAACAAAAATTATCTAGTGACTGTGGCTGAGATTTGGAGGGAGTGCTGTTAAACTCTCCCTAGGGAACAAAAAGACAAAGAGTTCCTTTGAAGATACAAACTATGTATATAAAATAATAGAGTATTAAATATTCAGTGATAGGGTTAATGACTGTTTGATTGATGAGAGGGAAAAATCATAAAGGTCCAGACAGACCTTTTAGAGAAATTGATCCAAATAGCTCAACATTTATGCTAGAGTTACTTAAGCTTGCAATTTCTGGATATACATAAGAAAGCTAAATAATTTGAGAAACATAATGATGTCCAATCCTTAATAAATAGTTCAAAAAGTTTAAATAAAATATCCAAGCTAATTTCAAGATGTAATTAATGAAAATTTAAAGAGATGGAATAATAGAATGCACTTGTTTAGGCTAATAAACTGATTCAGAACACTTGGATTGCAGACAGATCAATTGTACAATAAGCCAAGGAAGGACCAAATACCCAACGTCTTGTTCTCATGCTACACTGTAGCACATGATGTAGGGAGCAAATACAAGCATGCTGTAGGTGAAAGAAACACTGACTATGAAATTTTCACATAAGAATTCCAAGAGGAATTTGCTCGTAGTAATGCTGGTGGGATTGTGGATAAAATGAAAGTTTCTGTGGTCAGGATTCTCACCTGGCCCTGGTTGTCTGGCTTACTACACAGATTTGGGCAATATGTCATTATTTACGCTATACAAAGAGCCTGTCCAGTGCTTTGGGCGACACGGTGGCATAGCTAGGAGCCTGCAGGAGAGCAGAACAGAGGCTGGAGTGGTGGCAGCGCCGAGGACAGAGACTGGGACGGCTGTGCAGGCAGAGAGGCCCAGAGGCAGAGACCGGCTTGCTGCATGCAGACTTGCTCTGAGTGAATGTGATTTCAGTGACTGACCTGCCACCGTGGAAATAAAGTTGGGTATAACCCTTTCACCCCAAGAATGTTCTACTGTCATTTCTTTGGTCACACTGAATGCATAGTGAGCTTGCCTGGGGCTGAAACCCATTGGCAAGACAGGGATCCTTTCACACACCATATTGACTCCCAAGAAATAAAAGAGATCTACAGTAAAGTCATACATTTATCTACTGTTCATGGTAGCTGTTGTTGATTCACTGTCCCATACCAACTCTGGGAATTCAGAATTTTCCAATAATGTGGATTTAGGTTTATTTCTTCACTCTTAATCCAGGTTACCTGGGAACTTTTTAAAAGCTGAGGTGTTCTAATACTAACATCTGCTAAAAGAGAAGTATTTTCTTTCAGTCTTTATACAGGGACAGCTCACAGGTCCCTGTTTTCCTGGAATTCATATGCACCATTTCTCAGTTCTCCATAACACCTTTTAGGGTAGAACTAAGAACTATTGCTGAGACGTAAGTTTCTCAGAGTGAGAGAGGAGACATTTAATGTTAAACAGAAATCAGATTTCAAAACTTTTCTTCTACTTCAATATAAATACTGTTCAACCTACTGTAGATCCTTAGGGTGCTGAATAACAATGGGCATACCTGGGAGCTGTTTGATTTTGTGTCTCTCTCGCTTTTCATCTGACACAACTTTCCAAGAGACCCGAAAGGAGTCTTTATGTAACCTATGCCCTGTGGTTGTGGGAGGAGGTCCTTGAGAGGATGTGGCCTGCAACTGACTCCTGAGCTGGGCTGGGCCACTCAGAGGCTCCCTACTGGCTCCTCTGTCCTTGAAATGTATATTCAGCCATGCCACAGGTGGAGCCATTACTTGGACGTAGCCGTAGTCTTGAGGCAGTGATGTGTTATTGAGATCATCTGGAATGTATACCTGATGAACCCAGTTAAGGCCTCTATAAACTTCAACGTGCTGGCCAGAGGGTACAGATCCTGTTTTGCAGTCAGTCAAGAGAGGCCTCGTAGGTAAGTTCCCTTGCTTATGAAACTGCCACGTACCAATCTGGAATGGTGTGCCTCTCTCTTTGGTCTCTACTTGCCCTCTGTACCAGGTCCAGTTTCAGGTTCCACCTGAGAAAACTCCTGAAGTTCTGTGATTTGCTATTCTGTTTCCTTGGCAAAATATTTAATGGCGAAAGGATTGTTTAAATGATTCCACTTATTTTACCTGGTGGCCAACAAAGGTAGAACTAACATAGTAAGAAACAAATGTCTTATTTATAAGACATACTTATAGATCACTTACTATGTGTCAGGGATAGGCTAAGCACATAATAAATATGAATTCATTCCAATCTTCACAATAGTCTTATTAGGTATGTATTCATGTCCTGCTTGCAAGTGAAAGGAAAAAAAAAAGACTTGCAGAGACGACCTGATATAAGGCAGAATTGAAATTTGAATCTAGGTCTGTCTGGACGCTAAAGCCCAAAATTTAACTACCTTTTATGGACATTCAGGCTAGTTAAGGCTGGGATTACTGGGTATTAATTAATTACATTCAGATAAAGGCTGAGGATACCCTAGGTTTTTAAAACTTCATGTATTAACTGAGTGGAAGTGATGATCGTCAATCAGTTATTTATAGATTTTGTCTGGGCCACTGTTTGTTAATAATGTTCAACCTCCGAACATGAATAATTCCTTTGAACTGCTTTTTAATAGATATGATAAGGATGAAACAGAATTTACTTTAAAATGGAAATCTTGAATATTTTTATATTAACTTTAATCACCCAACTTCCTCTCACCTGTTTTGTAGTTTAATAGCTTCTCTATGACAAACAAGAAGATATTTAAATGCTCTATTCAATAGAATAAATTATAGCTCCTAGAAATGTTAGATGCAAACCTAATGTTCATCAGTCGTGTAGTTTTTTTTCTCCAATATTAATAACATAATCTACTGTTATATATAATAGTGATTTGAAAGGGTCATTAGGGGAGAGAAAAGGCAAGTTGTCCTCCAAGTTCTTGTTTGCACCTCTAAATTTTGTAAAAATTTAGGATTTCAGATTGTTGTAAACTTGACTGAAATGTTTAACTAAATTAGGTTAAATGGGTGCAGTTGTTGATTAAATCATTTTACCTGTATATCCTCTTTGGTGACATCTGCTGGCAATACTTGATATTACAGTGTCCCATAATTCACCCTCATCTGCCTTCTCCAACTGTCCAATACCTACATATTCAGGTAATACCAGTTCACCTTAAGGAACTCAGCAAGTATCCTTGACTAAAGATGAGCTATTGTCATAGGAGACACAATCATAGAAGAGGAAAATTTAGCCCTCTAGAGGCTGAGGAATTATCAACTTAGCATATTATACATATATTTTCTTTCATTGCCTGGTACTAAGAGAGATAAAACTTGTGTTTCTTTCCCTGAAAACTCCAAACTCATTCCAAGTAAAAGTGGTATAGGGGGGTAATAGTTGCTATTGGCAATTTGTCAACCAATCCCTCTAGTGACATAGATGCCACTCAAATATTCTCTACAATTTGATAGTTATGTGATTAAAAACTGTAGTAGAGTACTATTGTGGGGATAGAGTCTAAATCCATATTAAAAAGAACAAGCTTTGCATACCCTGGGTGCATGGCTACAAAGCAGAACGCATGGGAAAACTTTTCACATCACCAGGATCCATCTCTCCCCAGTCGCATCACTCAAATTCAGATACTTGCTGCCAGCTTCAAGATTTATAGGCTGGAGCTGGGTTTTGAAATTGCTTTGTATTTCCATTTAACAGCCAGGGCAGTGGCATGTTAAAATTTTGTCTTGGTCTCCTTGGAGCCTATTTATAAAGCTAATTTGTCTCCTTGGACATTTTTTTTCCCTCATTCAAATGCCAGCTCTAGGTTTCTAAACCATTACCACTACCCCCCCCACCCTCTTTTAAAATCCTAAACAAAATAGTGTCATAGACAATGTCGTTGCAGGACAGTGACAATTCCCCTGGTAGAGTTCTCCCAGGCAGGATACAAGCCATCTCCCCTTCTGGGCGGAGATGGATTCACTGCCCTCCCTGCAGACACGCAGGCACACACACAGCACAGGGAAGTGCACGTTCACTGTACTGCCTGCCGACTGCCTGGAAGAAACTGTAGCTAACCACCTTATTAGTATTCTTGCCTCCACCGTGTCTCACTTGCAGCATCTGAGGGCTGAGCAAAATGCAGTAGAACAGGGACAGACACAGCTCGGGCAGTCATCTCAGTGCAGGCTGCCGAATGGGGGCGGGGATGCTGCACGGCAGGATTGATAACCTTGCCACAGTCCCGGGCACCCTGCAAACAGACACCTCTGCTGACTGCCCCGCTCCCGGCTTGATGACTCTCGGGGAGAGGAATCTACTAGTCCTGGGGGCCCCCCTGATTTTGAATGTTCTTTTGATCCTACACCGATCTGGGAAGGTAACAGTGAGCTGTACCATCTGCAGCACACAGCGGCTATTGGAGGTTACTACTGACAGTTTTCATCACACTGGCCTGTGTGTGTGTGAGTGTGTGTGTGTGAGTGTGGGTGTCTGCTTCTGCATGAAGGAGAACGTATGAGTGTCGGCGAGTGTGTGTGTTTGGGTGACAACCGGAGCAGGTGTATCGCACAATAGGAGATTTCAGTCGCGTGAACGTCTTCTCTGGGTTCCTCGGGCTTACGCTCTGCAGCCCCGCCTGCATCACCCCCTTCCGTCCCCACTCCCCCTTCCTCTTTCTGCCTTTGATGAGTTTTTGGCTTACTTTTTGGCGGAGTCTCTCGGACACGTTTTTTGCTGGTGCTTGGAATATCAGATAAATGGAATCTTTGAAAACTGATTCTTCTTCTCCTACGTGACTTAAAAGAAAAGAGTAGTGCAAGACTAGAGGATTTTAAATTCCTCTTGGTGAACTTTGAGGATCCATAAGGAAGGTAAGTCACGGGACTACTTAGATGCTAGTCCTTGTTTTCTTGCAACGTTTGTGCTTGCCTGTTTGTTTTTGGAAATCCATATGCAGTTTTAAGCGCATTTTTAGAGCTCCTCATGCTCGGAAGAACTCAGTGTGTGGCATTTTGGAGTTATTTTCATGCCAGGGAGATTATTTCCATTTGTATAACCATCCTCCATCCTTCCTCCCTGTATTTATCTAACGTTTTCTGCATATATGAAATCTGGAAAACATTAATTCCAGCCTTTTCCCTCCTTGAGATATTCTAAATTTGAACAACAAGAAAAAAAGAAAAAAGCTACTGGCAGAGGCTGAGTTAGAGGCAAAAGTGTGTCTGCTCAGAGACTGGGGTGGGGGTTGGGATGTAATCAGGACTTTTATGATAACTTAATTGTAGACTTCTTTTTTCTGTAGCTCTTATTTTTTTTTCTTGAATAGTTAAATCTGCTTTGGAGAGCAGCAAATGGGTAGGAAAAAGAAAAGCTGTTTCAACAGCTCTTAATTGGAGCAAATGAGAACCAAGTGAAAATTGTTTAGTATTTTAAAGCTCTCTCTTTTTGCACTGATTGTCCTGATAGCGCAATTCATTAACCTTTCTGAATGCAGGGTCCCCTGATTAAGACTAGTGTCTCTCATTTTGGAATATCCCCCTGCCCTACACGGTCCCTAGAGAAGGGAGTGCGGTTGCAAACTGCTCTTAATTGTCTACTCTTGGCTGCAAGGCAAGCAGACGGCATCTGGAATTCGGGTGGCTTTAGTTAAGCATCTTGGCTAACTCAGTCCTTGTAGTGTTTCCTGGTGGTTAGCTGTGCCTTTTTTTTTCTTTCAAACTGCAGTGCAAATAGTATTTTACCTGTTTCTATCCCGATGGTATTTAACTAAAACAAAATACCATTTTATTGTGATAGCATCCGTGTTCCAGTATCTATGAATATTTTTATCTCTGCATTGACATGGCTTAGCTTCTCTCAAGAAGTGAGAATCACTTGTAAATAAATTTCTAAAATGCTAAGACCCAAGTGGAAGCAATAGAGCCCTAGCCTCCCTCAGTCAGTGCATACGGATGGTTTATCCTAAAAAGAATGGTGATATTTCATGGAATGTTAGCCAACTTGAACTGTTACTGTGAACATAGTCCTGCAAGAGATGACAGGTGTGTTAACTAGGCAGGGGGAAAGCATACCCAGGTGTTTCTTTCCAAGCCTTGATAGAGAAATCGTGCAAATTGTAACGTGAGATTTATTTAGATGATTGGTGGAGGTCACATATTTTATTAGAGCATCCAAGTTGAGAGATGTCAGATGTCATACTCAAAGCGTTAATGCTATTTTCTCTAAAAGGGGTTTCTTGAAAATCCTGAACTAAAAAGAAGAAGAAGAAAAAAAACCAGAACCTAAAGATCAGATTATGCTCTGGAATTACCACGGGCTATCGCATCCATCTATCTGACAGGTCTGCCTACTGGCATCAGAGGAACGGTTCAAGGGGGACAGCCATGAACAGCCTCGCCCGTACCGATGGGCACTCACTCCAGATAGTGTTCTCGGGAATACTGTGGAAAAGCTCTCTCCTGTCAGTACAGTCTATGATGTGTCTTTCTTGTTAACTATTTCTGCTAAGGGGATTCCCATCTGTTACTCATAGATTCCAGTTACATTTTCCTTATCAAAAAAGGGGCTTTTTTTTCACTTTTAATTACTTGAAATAGGAGAAACCCAAGATTTAATTTTCTTTGTGGAGAAAATTACCTGGGACTCATGAAACCTGAAGGCAACTGTAATATATAAACAACCCCCCCACACACAAAGTTCACTGTTCTAAGGAGAGAGCAGGGCACGGCAGCTCCCAGTGCCAGTGGGTTATGAGAGGGGACTGGAGGTTCCCCACACTCTGCCCGGACCATCACCACGCTGGTCAGCTCTTACCCTGCAGGATTTGATAACCAGTACCAGATATGGAGGCCAGGATTTTGTGTCGCCTATTTTATTCTAGGACTGTTCTGAATAAAGAGAAGCCCTTTGAAAACGCCATTCTGGAAGTTGGCAAATGAGTGCCTCTTTTTTTTGAGGCTGTTTAATTCTGACTTTCCTCCTCCCGTTCGCGTTCTCACTCAGTGTGGGTCTATTTAGCTCATGATGTTGGTAAAAATTAATTGCAGATTATTCTCAACACAATCTTCTAATGATGACATCTTGTTTTTTGTGTATTTGAGATTTAATAATTGTAATAAGTGAATCTTCTGGCAATAGTACTTTCATTATCACTTATGTTAGGCTAATAATAGAAGTGGGGTACAAGCCAACTCAGGATTTTCTGATTACAGCTCTTGCAATGGGTAACTCATCTTCCTGATACTTTAGGGGTTTCTGATGGTGTTTTAGCCACTCTAACTCTGCAGCTCTATCATCAGCTCAGGTCAGAGCAGCGGTAAACGGCCTTCAGTCAGAGCTGCCTCCAGATCCATGGTTTCCCTTTGGAATGTAACAGGGTTGGTTTTCTTGCCTAGTGAGTTCAAAAGAGAAGGGAGGGAGGGAACTCTCCATTTTAATAGCGGTACAAAGTCAGAATTGCCAAAAAAGGCACAAGTTCCCCAGAAGAAATAAATGCAGGGTTGTGTTTTGAAAAGATCTAATTGGTAAAGGGATGCTTTGGGTTTGTCTGTGAGGGGAAAATAAAGGACATTCCAACTCCTTCTGTATTTAGTCCTAGTCAGTTGTCCAGCCTTTCTGTGGGTCTTTGTACAAGTGAGTCAACCAGGCCCAACACTTTCCAGTGAGTTTTTCTGTTTTTAAGACCCAGGGCACTTAACACATGAACGGCTCCTTCCTTCTGTAACAAACAGCTGACAGTCAGCTACTGAAAACCTTTAAAGGAAGCCAGAAAGATTACCTGGTAAGTTGAAGAGCAAAACCAAGCTCTTGGAGCCTTGGCCCTGGAGGGGGTGAGGACCAGTTGCCCGAACTTAGTTTTGATTGCTGAGTCATCACCACAGCCTGGAGCTTGGTATCGGCTCCAGAACTGTTGCTAATATTGGGGCTAATGCTAAAGGGCTAGAGCTTCAGCCTATGGCAGAAAATGCAAACCCTTGGGATGAGAGAGGTATTCTCTGATGACAGATGCATTTTGCATTCTTGCTATTCTTGTTCTTCACTTAAGAACAGCTTCTCAGGTGCCCCAGTAAACTACAAAAGAAAAGATGTGCTAAGTATAAATAGGACAGGGGTATTTCCATAAACTAAGCCAATTCACTCAATCTTCTGTGTCCCCGTGTGGGACCCCTGGGCAGTCACAGTTGAGGTGGAGGGAGTGCGGAGCCGGGGCTTAGAAGGTGGGGAGGGAAAACCCTGGACTGAGAGTCAAGTATCAGTCAAGCACTGACAATGCTGCTTAATAGTCCTTAAGTCACTCAAGGCCTCAGAACTCTGGTTTCCTCTTATATAAGTTTGGATGTAAGTATTCTTGTAGTGTTGTCATGAGGATTGTGATGAAATGTTGCAGAATAAAATGATCTGTAATCACACATTGCTATAGAAATGTACTGTGGTAATGATGACTTTGTATATGGTTCAAGATTATAAAATGATTTTTCCAGTATGATATAAAAATATTAAGCAGAACTGGTCTTTATGATGGGTGGTCAGTATTTGTTTTACAATTGGGTGTTTTCCCAGGTGTGTTGACTATACCTTGTCTCAGTAATTTCTGTGGTACACTCTTAGTTACTTGTGGGCTTGTGTGTGTGTGTGTGTGTACACGCACATGTGCATATCAGCGTGTATGCATGTGTAAGAAGTAATTGACCCATCTGTTGGAGGTATAATTTTAGACTCATGAAAAATAAATCTTTTACCTGAGTTCTTTGGCATTGGGTGTCCAGGAAGGACAAGAAAGACTTGAACATCTTAGAATTTTCTGTGGGAATATGCAGATTGTTACACGGTTTGTTGGCTTCAGAAAACTCCAGTCTGCGATGAAGCTATTGACTAGAATTGAGTTAAATTTGAAATTTGTATCAGCAGGATTTTTATTTATAACAGCATAGGTCATGATTGTCACACTGAATTACATTCAGGGGACAGATGGAATTAAAAGGCTAAGTTAGAGATCATGATGGCAAGACAACAAGCACCGGCTTGGAGATCGATAGACTTGCGGTTTGATACCTAATCTCTTAGAGCCCCTGTTACATAACCTGTAAGAAAGGGATAATCAATCACTCAAAGAGCTTCTGTGATGAGTGAATAAATGGATTGTATATACAGTGTTTGATAAAACCCTTATCACAGAATTGGAACTCTGTTAGTACTTTACGGATATTCTCCCTCTCTCTCTCTTTCTCCTCTTTGCCTGGCTTAAGATATTGGAAGACCACACTAATTTAGGGTATTTATGTAATTTATGCAGGTGGGCAAAAGCCCCAAATAAAATCTGAGAGCTAAGTAAAACTGAAAAGAGAAAGCTCTGTATCTGTGAATTAGCTCATTCCATGTACCACGGTTTCATGAGGTCCTCTCGGACCAACCGCAGTGCCCTTTCCAGATGTCACCTCACCAGTGCTCACAACTTCCAAAATTATACTCAATGCAAGTAGTGAGGACTGTGTGTACCCACCCATACATGCGGTTGCAGAAGCACAATTCAGATGTCAGCTAGTGGTGTTAATATTACTCTTTGTCTAACATCTTGTTTTCAAATGAAAAGATGTATATTTATTAGCTACCAAGTACGCACCGTGATCACTGCTGTGGGGATATAGGACTTTCTCTGCTGCAGTTCCTCCGTTGGGATGGGGCATGCTGCAGTCTTTTAGGCTGGCCCCTAGAATTTGGACTTGATAGTTAAACAGAATTAAGATTCCTCTGTAAGAGTTTGATCTATGTGGGGCTGTGTGTCATTGTATATGACCTTTATTTAATTCAATAACATACTGCAAAAGACGTAAAATCTTTGCTCCTATTAATGTAGCTGAGCTGAGCTGTCTGTGATGCCTCTAATTCTGCTTTGCTAACTCTGCGCGGCTGGTACCACTTGACCTAGGTATTTCTGTTCTGCCATGTCAGCCTCTCCCTGTGCATGAAGGGAGCAGGGTTTTGTCCTTCAGATGGTGGGTTCTTTCGTCCTTATAATGAAGGGAGGGAGGCTATCTTATGGCTTGCTGAGAAGGAGGCAAGATCCATGTTTCCTGTACTTTAAGGCCGCACTCCTTAAAATCCAAATCTAGTAGAGTAAAAAAGAGGAGAGGGATATCAAGTGGTCAAAACAAAATACATGAGTTCCCTGGTCTCTTCTTAGCCTCACGCATCAGGATCTGTGGTTTGAGAACTGTACTGAACTAAGGAAATTTCCTGTGTTAACGTGCTGCAGCTTATATTACCCACACACATGGCAATTTCATAAATTAGAAACAATTCTCCTATATTGTCAGCAAATGTGTTCTATGTGCCAGGTATTGTATTAGGCAAGTCATTTACTTCTCAAAAGAATTGATTTCCATATTACTGATAAGTGATCCATTCCTTTGTCCAAAATTCTTACTAGCTTTGGAGCTTCTGTACATTCCTCTATACTGTGTATGTGTGGAAAACACAGTGCTTCACATAAATCCTCAGAGATGGTCATGAACAAGTTTTCTCTAAATGCAAATCAAATAATCTTGTTCCCATGACAGGAGTCACTCTCTTAGTAGAAAGATGTGGTCTCAGTGTCCCTAAGGGACCTTGTAAGGGTCACCATCCTGAACCAATGGATTCCTGATGTAAAATCATCAGTGTCACATTTCTGTGGTCTTGGAGGCATCTGTGGTTCGAGGCAGAGCGCTACTTACCTTTGAAATCTAGCTAGATCTTACTGGAATGTTTGATATCACTTAGAGTATTGACAGTGGTATAAACATATTGCAGTTGCAGAACTTGGAACAAAGTAAAGAAATGAAGGTATAATCAGTAACATTAGATAGTAGTTATCATTGGGTAGTAATTGTAGAATGTGCTTTATGGGTAATATCTCTCAATGTGTTTATTTATTAGTTATGTAACTTTGTGCGGATTACTTTTGTGCCCGTATTTCCTTATCTTACTTTGCAGAGTTATTTTAAAAAGGTTAAGAAAAATTATATTTATAAAAGATGTAGAACAGAGATTAGAATTGGGAATTTTGTTCAATAAGAGATATCTCATAATATAATTAGTAGTGTTAATTATAATAGGTCAGCAATTTCAGTTTGCATGTAAATCTTGTACTCCACAGTGCCACAGGCTATATAAATTGTCACCTCACATGAATGAACAGAAAAGAGAGTGTCTGTATATGGCCATAAAAATATGAATGAAAGGAAAAAAATTATCTTTCAGCAATACCAGTGTGAGTGGAGAATGTGTTTATGGAAAAAGAGTGCAGAGCAAAGGAGACTAGAGAAACAAGAACCAAAGCAGTTTCATCAGCTGAGGAATTTTTTCTAAAATGAGATCCCAAAGTGCTCTGTGGTCAGGAATACAGCTCCGCGCTTGGCTGTCAGTGGGAGAAAGGGTCATGTTTTGAAAGCTTTCTCAATAAAGAGAAGAGGGTAACAATCTTTGACTTTATGTGGTCAAAGGAAAAATGTCACCTGTCTTCTCTCTCATCCCTGCAAAATTCATCTAATATTTTGTATGTAATGTAGAGAGTTTTTATTAGTTTTTGGTGTTCCAGCTGTGTGTGTGTGTATACATCCACATATGTACATATACATACACATGCATATGCAAACCAGCATTTTAACTGTTTGATAAGCCATTCTCAGATGAGAGACTTAAATTATTTATGCAGGACCTTTTAGCCTTTATGTTCACGTTGTAGGTAGCAAGTCACAGAGGCAAGGACTACGTAAGCATAGCAGTGGCTCAGGGTGTACTTCTTTGGAAAAGTGTGACTGGAATTAGAACCTGCAACCGTATGTACCTGGAACCTAGGAGATACTCAGTATAGAACTGTTTCAGTAAAGGAATGTTTTCATACTAATTGAGACAAATGTTTGGATAACAAAGTGGGAGATTAATGTGAAGTGCAAGCATTTTGAACAATCCCCTTAGTAAAGGCAAGCTCTCTTGAAAACCTGAAAACAAGCAAATGATTAGTAACACAAGCAGTGGATGGATATGCTAATTTTTCCTGCTTTTGAAGACATTCACTATGCATAGTGACAATAAACTTGCTGAATTAGATATACACAGGAAAAAACTCCACTCACCCTCCTCAAAGGGAAAGCCATGTTTATATGTGACTTTTGCTCAGGATTTCTTACCATTGTATCTGGACTCTTATTAAACACTTTATCAGTAACTTGGTTCTGATTCCAGTGCCCAAAATAAGAGCATATATGCAAGTAGTTTTAAATTTTCCTGAGTGTTGCATGACTGCAAACAGTTCCAGTTTTACTGCTATATGGCTAACAAATGGCAGTGTTCTTGTGTTCGTGTGGTAGATGCCACCTCCGTCATGCCCACGCCCTTCCCTAACCTGCCATGCCACACTGCCAGGACTCTACTGGGTGCGTCTTTGACACTTCAAGTTTGATTTTTACCTCTCCCATCACTATAGGTACTGCTGCATTTTTCTGTAAGCTTTCACTAAATAATGGAATTGTATTCTTCTTAGGTAGTATGTTTTACTCCCAAGAGTCATTTAACTGGAATGCTACAGGTGTATATATTCAAATATATATATAATATAGATTTATTCCTACTCCTGAATCTGAGTACTGTGTCATGGATCTAGGTCAAGACTGGTTTTGCACAAGTAAATCAGAGTTCTCAATGAATGCTCTTGAAAATAATATATACTTTTGCTTCTTGTGGTCGTTTCAGTGGTGTCATTTATTCCACAGGTGTTTACTGAGCATCAGCTATGTTCACTATTGTCACAGTTGTGGCGAAGAACACGAAGTTGTAAACAATGCAACATTTTTTCCTCAAAGGTGTTAATTTCCCCTTTGCCAGTGTGAGAGCAGCAGTGATATATTAACTTGCTAAATAAGGCAACAGAGGGTTCAGAACCAAAGAATGATGGAGTCAGTATATGCGACTCAGAAAATAGAGTTATCACTGGGGGGTTTGTGGCTGGAGAAGTTTGAGGAGGCAAGTGGAACTTGAGTTTGGTCCTAAATACAGTGCAAAGCAACACATTTTCTGAAGAGAGAATGGGAGAGATGAACCTGCATATATTAGTGTGAAAAGAATGGACGAGGCATCAGCAAACGGTGGATAAGAATAAAGGCATGGAGATGTGGGGCGGCTCTGTAGAAGCCTTTGGGGGGAACAAAATGAGCACAGTGCTGTCATGTATTTAACACTAAGATATTCTAGGTGGTATGGTAGGAACTTCACAGTTATGGAAAGAAAGTATGATCATTCTCCAGAATGGAACTTCAGACAGCTTGGGATTTGCTCAAGGTACTAAGTCGTCACCTGCAGCGCATGGTGTCTGCCTGGCTGCCGCTGTCTGCGGAGTCCGGGGGAATTGATTCCTCCGTTCCGAGCTTTATCCTCCCAAACACTTGAAGCCATTACGTAGTGTTCCCTATTTTTCCTTATTGCTTTTTAGAATTTTCTATGCTTTTTTCAGGTGAAAAAAGTTCTGTGTTCTGTTTGCTGTACCATTTTATTTTCTTAAACAATTTTCATGGACTTACATTGATCATCAAAAAAGAGAGCTTGGAAACCAAGATATACGTAAAGACTCATCTGTCTAGTGTCCGTGCCTTCTCTTCCTCATCCAGATTTCAGTATGTCCCTTTTCTATTTTCTGGAAGGGAGCTAGTGCTTTATACAGAGGGTCTGTCAGACAGACAGATGGACCAAACATCTCTAATATGTTCTAGAGGGAAGCAGGTCTACGAAATGCCAGCTCAGAACGGGACAGCGCTTGAGCATGAAGAGCTGATAGAAAGGCTGTTCTCTGGCCGTCCAGTCCCCAGCCCAGTCTTTCGTCTGGTTCCTAGAGAAATGAGAGATGCTTTTTCTGCTGTGAATAGATGACAGTTTTTCTTTCTCTTAAGCCAGAGGGATGATAGTTCCACGACAACAAATTTAGAAACTTGCCAGGTAGTTTCATAGGATGCCATTTTTCTTGCTTTAGGGACTGGTTCCAAGGTAAGGATCCAGGGAAAGCAAAAGGCAGACCGTTTGAAGACAGGCGGCTCCAAGTCCGACCCCCCATCCCCTGAAGGAGGGATCGAGAGCCCAGCAAGAGGAGCCCCTCGATGAGCAGATGCTTTGGTTATTCCTATCAATCCTTGTAAGGCCTGGAAGGCTTCTTTTTAAATAGCACCTTGACTCTGTCCTGATGAGAGCAAAGCTGCAAGATTAACAGAGAAAAGACAACTTTCCTCTTCTGTCTTGGCTTCAGTGTGGTTACAGGAAAACCTGCCTCTGCCCTCTTACTCCCCATACCGCCTCCCACAATGGTTAGGGATTTGAGGGCCTGGAATATGAGGCAATCTTTCCCTACCCCTGTCATCTTTTTGCCTACTCTTCTTACCAAGTGAAGGCCACCGAAGATGTAAGAAACCTCAGTGTCAGGCAATAGCTCCTATTTCTGACATTCACCGACCGTCACCTCACCTGCTAGCTTGCTAGGACTCCCTCAGGCCCACCTTATTTTTTTGTGACATCTTTGATTGCTTTCAAATCTGCATCCTTTGTGCTAATCTCAATTCCCACACTTACATGGTGTTAAGCAACCTAGGGCTTCAGAGGGGAGGCACTGCTCCTGCTAACCCTGGTTTCCAATACTTGAGTCACAACACTCGACTCTCCTTCTTGCTAGGAGTGAGGAATAGGCGTCGCCTTTATATAATGACTCCAAGTCTTCCCAACCTACATACCCTAGTTGTATATTTGACAATGATCTCATTTCTATTATTTGATATAAGCCTCTTATGAAAAGGAGAGTGTTCTTGTCTGTCAAGTTGGGATCATGGTAACAACTGGCTTTTATTATGTGCCCAGGACATTATACTCATTATCAAAAATTTGATCCTGCCCCCTGAGGAACTATGATGTAAATACTAAAGGTCGGAACATTTACAACCAGAGAGGTTAAATAAATGGCTAAGATCACATAGCAGAGGTCTGGATGAATCAAATACCTATGTTTGGAAATATTACAATATGCTGCCTTCTAAGTCATTAAAAAAAATGTAATAACTTTCTTCCCAGGGGACTACATGGGATTTTTACGTTTGGATATGTAAGAAAAAGCTTGTGGATTTTAAAGCTCTATGCAAATGTTAATTGTTGCTATGTTCTATCCTAAAATTATTTATGGATGACCCCGCATCTATTTATGTAGCTCAGTATAACAAAGAGCTGATTAAGGGCCAATCATTTCTCAATTTTAAAGTAAAAATACTGTGGATGTGTATGAGACGGAGCTCTAAAAGCAGATGTGTGCAGCAGCCTGGCCAGTGTGTCTGATGAAATACAGTAGAACCTGACTAAATTACACTAATGAGTTGGAGACCCATTACAAATTATCACATTTGCCCAATTAGTGAGGGAGTAACGTAGAGAAAATGACTACTTGGGAAGCAAAGCGATATAAAGGGAAGTTAAAACTTCAAGCAAGCTTAAAAGATGTTAACAACACATACCACACATGTGCACACATGCACACACACATATTCCTTTACAAAAGGTAAAGTTCTCAACATGAAATATACAAATAAGTTGTATAATGTGGACCTACGTGTATGTATGGATTGCTCAGTCCCCCTCTCTTACAGGAGAGAATAATGAATGGAGGAAGCTCATTGATTTGAGGTTCCAAGAAACTATTTTATTTTTCTACTGAATCGGAATTTATTTTGTGATAGTTGAAACATCATATAATAGATTACAGTTCTATATTAGTTGAATTTTATTATATGTTTTGAGAGTTGTCTTACCATCCTGAACAATAGGTATTATCACCTTGGAGTCTTGTCAGTTACAGTATTTCCATCAGCTAAGATTTTTGTAAAAGTCATTCTTCACATATTCTCAGGGAGCAGGGCCCTTACTTGCCTAATTCTGTCGACAAGGCTGTTTTAGGGATAAAAATAAAAGGTAAGTTATCTGTCAACCTCCTTGGGATTCTAAAATCTCAACATCTGAAGAAAGAATGATATACATTTTGAATAAACAGATTATTTTTCACAGAGTTTTAATAGTTTCAGAATAGGGTATAGTAGAATTTGTAACTGGAAAACAGCCAACTGCTTAGTTACATATTTCATTTATTTCTGCCATTTGTTGACTATGCCGATGACAGGGATGCACAAAGACATTGTTTAATTCTTAGTAGAATTACCTGCATGTGTTTGCACTGTCTTGTTTAATTCACAGATAAGGAAACTGAGGCATGGTGGTGTTAAGTCACTCGCAAATGATAACACAGCTAATAATTGTCCAAGCTGGGGTTCAGCAAAATATAGGTCCCTTTCAAAGGAGCTTATAGGTTACCAAACATACAGTCATATTCATAGCATCTTTTATGTTAAAATTCAGGCTTCTAAGCCCAGATCTGCATAGTTAAAATAAAGGCCTACTCTAATTGCTCGCAATCTTGTAACTCCTTCTAAATGCCCCGTTACTGGGTTCTGGTCAGATGTTCAATGTAAAGTCATTTCTGCCTTAGTTTTACTTTTGCAGCTTCAGAATTCCTCTGCACTTTACCCTGTAACTCTGTCTGGCTTAAGTTTAATAAGTCCACCTTTGGTGCATACAGTGTAGTAAAAATGTACTTGTAGCCTTCTTGATAAGAAAAGCCACACTTGTCCTCGTTTCTCTAGTAAAGTATCCTGGCTATGTACCTCCTTCTGCTGGTGTCTCCTTGGGAAGACACGGAGTCTGTTTCCTCAGTCCTTGAATCCAGACCAGTCCTGGGCCTTGCTTTGATGGAATATAAGAGAAACAATATTATATAACTTACAGGGATAGGCCTTAGGAAGTCTGTAGCTTCCAGGTTTTCCCTTGGAGAGCTGCCCTGAGACCACCGTGAAAGGAAGCCCACTCAGCCTTCTGGAGGTCGTGCAAAGGAACACTGACGCCCTGCGGTCTCCATCCTCCCTGTACGGTGACCTCAGGAGCGAGCCCAGACGCCGGGCCCCTGAGGAAGACCTTCCAGCTGAGCCTGTTCTCTCGCTAAGTGTAGTTGGGTGAGTGAATTAAGGTGAAAGGAGCAAAGCAACTTCCTTTTCAATACATAGAATGGTTAAATATGAGAAATCTTTAAGTCTCTGTGTATCGGGATATTATTACACAACAATAGGTAATTGGGACAGGCCGACCTAATACATAAACATTATTCAATTCCTAAGATTTAAATCAGGAGTACATTTGTGAATTTTCCAACTTGTCTTTCTATGTTTTCTTGAAAAAGACTCACGTGGTACAGTGAACACAGATCTTTTCAACTAACAGCTGCTTGTGTAAAAATTCTAACTGCTTATATAAAAATTGCTAATTGGCACCTTAACATTCATTCATTTTTAATGTTTTTGAGTCATTATTTATTCAACAAGTATTTAAAACCTACTATGTGCCAGACACTGAACTTAGTATAAGTAATGCCATTTTTATTGTGAACATTTTGAATATAGAAGAAAATTAATTTCCCTCAAATATATAGGGATTAAATTTTACACACAACATACAGCTTCTCATTTTCATTACTCACACATTGTGGATTTCTTCTTCCTGCTCAAGTATTTATTTGAAAGAAGAAGGAATTGCTGTCTTTGGATCAACTATAAAATAATTTTTATGTTTTATTCACATATTCATATTTAATTATCTGAGTAACTCTTTGAGAAAGGTGGTCTTCCCATTTTACAAATAAGAAGACTGAGGATTAAAAGAGGACGTGTTCAGTATCATGCAACCAATAGATGGGGAGCTCACAAGTCAAACGCTGATCATCTTACCTCCACGCCCAAGTCATTCTCACTGTGCCCCCCTCCCCCTCCTCCTCCAGCACCACCTGTCCTACCTCTGCCTGGGACTACAGGCTTGTCCCAGTGCTTCAGCTTCATCTCCTTTCATTTTTCATTTTGTCCCCCATGACTCCCTTTTAATGTGAGTCCTTCCCTGAGTTGGAATTCTGCGCTATAATTATTGAGCACTTTTGCAAGAATAGAACATTGTTCTCTAGATATTGAAAATCATTTGTTGTCCCATGAGGCATATCCAACTTGCCTCAGAATGTCCTTTGTGTGGTGACATGAGTCCTGATTTGCTTTTATGCTCCAGTTTATTCAGAATTAAGGTGTCAAGAAAATAAGCTCTTGGGAGAAGGATTTTCTCATTAATATCTCATGAGTTATTTCTTGGGTGACAAACAGAGTTTTCTTTGTACAGCATCTTCTTGGAACATGTGAAAAAGATGGTGAACCAGCGGTTGTATGTCAGATCTGCTAGTCCAGAGGCATAGCTTACTGCCCGTCTAAGGGGAGAAGGGTTAGAAATTAAGTTAGATTTCTTTCCTCATACCCAAAACAGGTCCTGAATATTTTCTACTTTCCATTACTAGACTTAATTTTTTTCTTCTCCAAAATCTCAATACTTATTTGGTTTTATACTCAAACTTAGGTAGCCAATGTCTTTTTCCATAAACCATTTGGTAAATGTAGACCACTTACTGATGCCTGTGACCTAGACAATCATGGGCTCATTTTCAACTTTATACCTGTCCTGGTTCAATGGCTGCTCCACTGGGTGGCTGAGGAGCTACTCTACTTATTATTACTACATTTTCCTTTTCAAAATTACCATGCTCTATAGCTACTGCCCCCTTTTGTTTTAATAAATAGAATTAGGGTATACAAAATTTTCTGTCACCTATGGAATTTGCTGTTTCCTGCTCAAAACTTGCTCTGAGATTTCCCTTTGCTCTTTCATGGTGTGTTTCATTTTATAGTTACAAGTGTCCATAATATTTACTCAGAGAACAAAGGAAAAGGTAATATGAAATACAGACTCACTCTGCTCCATTTGTTTATTTCTACTAATTGGTCTCTTCTGGGCCTCTGTTAATTCTTTTTAGGATTGGTCATCCAAGTCAGAGTGATATTGTGAGGTCTGTTTAGCCCCTATGTTGAAGCAAGAAAAGCAATATGTTGAGTTAGAAAGAGACCTGAACTTGAAATTAGAAATGTAAGTTCTTTCCTTTCATAGATATACAACCCAGGGCAAGTCACTTGCACTTTTTGAAATCAGGTTCATTCTTTTGTTGAGTAGGGATCATACCTGCATCAAAAGCATTTTTCTACAATGCAGAAGGTTCTATTTATAAAAGACATTATTATCATTAGGTAGCATTTTGAAGATAGATTAACTCTTTCAGATTATACAGTATAAGAATCTAATGGTTGGTTCCATGGCAGGAAAGAGACAGCAATGTCCAAGAGTGTCTTGGATTAAAATCACCACTTCAAAAACTTATTTCTATAAAATTTCCAACTGTTTTTTGATGTTAATACTCAGTATAGGCAAAAATATAAATAAACTGACATACTACTTCCAACAATACATGAATGATATTCTTATAACACTTTTAGAAAGCAATTGGATTTTATGTATTAAAACTCATAGAATTGGTCATTCATTTTGATCCTTTTCAGGAAAACTATCCCAAGGAAATATGAAAACTGCAGTATGAATAAATATGCTAATAAAGTGGCTTCACCATAAAAAAAAAGTCATCAACCTATATGCCAAATAAAAAGATATGGATAAAATAATTATGCATAGATATAAGGCAGGTTCTAACTTTATGACAACTATATAAAGAAAATAGGCATACATATGTACATTTGAAAGACTGAATAGCAGTATAGGCATACGTAATTTTATTGAACTTTGCTTTATTATGTTTCACGGATACTGAGTTTTTACAAATTGAAGGTTTGTTGCAACCTTGCATAGCATGTCTATTGCTGCCATTTTTCCAGCTACGTTTGCTCACTTTGTGTCTCTATGTCAAATTTTGGTAATTCTCACAATATTCCATCATTTTTCATTACATTTTTTTTTTTGGTGATCTGTGATCAGTGATCTTTGTTACTATTGTAGTTATTTTGGAATGCCACAAACTGCACCCATGTAAGATGGTGAGCTTAATACGGAAATGTTTGTGTTCTGACTGCTCCCCGACCATCTGCTCCCCCATCATTCTTCAGCCTCCTGACTCCGTGAGACACGACAATATTGAAATTAGGCCAAGTAATAACCCTGCAACGGCCTCTAAGCGTTCAAGTGAAAGGAAGAAATTGCACGTCTCTCATTTTAAATCAAAAGCTAGAAATGACTAAGCTTAGTGAAAAAGGCATGTCAAAACCTGAGATAAACTGAAAGCTAGGTCTCTTGTGTCAAACAGCCAAGTTGTGAATGCAAAGGAAACTTTCTTTGTTTTTATTAAGGTATTATTGATAAACACTCTTATGAAGGTTTCACATGAAAAAACAATGCGGTTACTACATTCACCCATATTATCAAGTCCGCACCCACACCC
The DNA here is from genome assembly GCA_029783875.1 of Phataginus tricuspis. Classification (NCBI taxonomy): domain Eukaryota; kingdom Metazoa; phylum Chordata; class Mammalia; order Pholidota; family Manidae; genus Phataginus; species Phataginus tricuspis. The sequence continues at coordinate 72,139,737 of JAQQAC010006904.1, read as the reverse complement.
CAATGCAGTCACTGTCCATCAGTGTAGTAAGATGCCACAGATTCACTGCCTTCTCTGTGCTATACTATTTTCCCTGTGATCCCCTACACCATGTGTACAAAACATAATACCCCTCAATCCCCTTCTCCCACCCTCCCCACCCGCCCTCCCACACCCCACCCCTTTGGTAACCACTTGTCCCTTCTTGGAGTTTGTGAGTCTGCTGCTATTTTGTTCCTTCAGTTTTGCTTCCTTTTTATACTCCACAAATGAGGGAAATCATTTGGCACTTGTTTTTCTCCACCTGGCTTATTTCACTGAGCATAATATCCTCCAGCTCCATCCATGTTCTTGGAAATGGTAGGATTTGTTTCTTTCTTATGGCTTAATAGTATTCCATAGTGTATATGTACCACCTCTTTATCCATTGATCTACTGATGGACACTTAGGTTGCTTCCATTTCTTGGCTATTGTAAAAAGTGCTGTGATAAACATAGGGGTGCATATGTCTTTTTGAATCTGAGAAGTTGTATTCTTTGGGTGAATTCCAAGGAGTGGGTTTCCCAGGTCAAATGGTATTCCTATTTTTAGTTTTTGAGGAACCTCCATATTGCTTTCCACAATGGTTGAACTAGCTTACATTCTCACCAGCAGTGTAGGAGGGTTCCCCTTTCTCCACATCCTTGCCAACATTTGTTGTTCTTAGTCTTTTGGATGGTGGCCATCCTTACTGGTGTGAGGTGATATCTCATTGTGGTTTTAATTTGCATTTCCCTGATGATTAGTGATGTGGAGCATCTTTTCATGTGTCTGTTGGCCATCTGAATTTCTTCTTTGGAGAACTGGCTCTTCATATCCTCTGCCCATTTTTTAATCGGGTTATTTGCTTTTTGGGTATTGAGGCATGTAAGTTATTTATATATTTTGGATGTTAACCCCTTGTCAGATATATCATTTACAAATATATTCTCCCACACTGTAGGATGCCTTTTTGTTCTGTTGATGGCATCCTTTGCTGTACAGAAACTTTTTAGTTTTATGTAGTCCCATGAGTTCATTTTTGCTTTTGTTTCCCTTGCTCAAGGAGATGCGTTCAGGAAGAAGTTGCTCATGCTTATATTCAGGGGATTTTTGCCTCTGTTGTCCCCTAAGAGTTTTATGGTTTCATGACTTACATTCAAGTCCTTGATTCATTTCGAGTTTACTTTGTATGTGGGGTTAAACAATAATCCAGTTTCATTCTCTTGCATGTAGCTGTCCAGTTTTACCAACACCAGCTGTTGAAGAGGCTGTCATTTCCCCATTGTATGTCCATGGCTCCTTTATCACATATTAATTGACCATATATGGTTGGGTTTAAATCAGGGCTCTCTAGTCTGTTCTATTGGTCTATGGGTCTGTTCTTGTGCCAGTACCAAACTATCTTGATTACTGTGGCTTTATAGTAGAGCTTGAAGTTGGGGAGCATAATCCCCCCAGCTTTCTTCTTCCTTCTCAGGATTGCTTTGGCTATTGGGGTTCTTTTGTGGTTCCATATGTATTTTAGAATGATTTTCTCTAGTTCGTTGAAGAATGCTGTTGGTATTTTGATAGGAATTGCATTGAATCTGTAGATTGCTTTAGGCAGGATGACCATTTTGACAATATTAATTCTTCCTATCCATGAGCACAGGATGTGTTTCCATTTATTGGTATCTTCTTTAATTTCTCTCATGAGTGTCTTGTAGTTTTCAGAGTATAGGTCTTTCACTTCCTTGGTTAGGTCTATTCCTAGGTATTTTATTCTTTTTGATGCAACTGTGAATGGAATTGTTTTCCTGATTTCTCTCTCTGCAAGTTCATTGTTAGTGTATAGGAATGCCACAGTGTATTAATTTTGTATCCTACAACTTTGCTGAATTCAGATATTACATCTAGTAGTTTTGGAGTGAACTTTTTAGGGTTTTTTATGTACAATAACATGCAAACAAGGACAGATTAACTTCTTCCTTACCAATCTGGATGCCTTTTATTTTTTTGTGTTGTCTGATTGCCATTGCTAGGACCTCCAGTACTATGTTAATAGAAGTGGGGAGAGTGGGCATCATTGTCTTGTTCCCTACCTTAAAGGAAAAGCTTTCAGCTTCTCACTGTTAAGTATAATGTTGGTTGTGGGTTTTTATATATGGCCTTTATTAAGTTGAGGTACTTGCTCTCTATACCCACTTTGTTGAGAGTTTTTATCATGGATGTTGAATTTTGTCAATGCTTTTTCAGCATCTATGGAGATAATCATGTGGTTTTTGTCCTTCTTTTTGTTGATGTAGTGGATGATGTTGATGGATTTTCGAATGTTGAACCATCCTTGCATCCCTGGAATAAATCCTACTTGATCATGATGGATGATCTTTTTTATGTAGTTTTGAGTTCAGTTTGCTAATATTTTGTTGAGTACTTTTGCATATATGTTCATCAGGGGTAGTGGTCTGTAATTTTCTTTTTTTGTGGGGTCTTTGCCTGCTTTTGGTATTAGAGTGATGCTGGCTTAATAGAATGAGTTTAGCAGTATTCCCTCTTCTTCTACTGTTTGGAAAACTTTAAGGAGGATGGGTATTAGGTCTTCACGAAATGTTTGATCAAATTCAGCGGTGAAGCCATCTGGGCCAGGCATTTTGTTCTTAGGTGGGTTTTTGATTAGCGGTTCAATTTCATTGCTGGTAATTGGTTTGTTCATATTTTCTGTTTCTTTCTGGGTCAGCTTTGGAAGTTTGTATTTTTCTACAAAGTTGTACATTTCTTCTGGGTTATCCAGTGTTAGCATATAATTTTTCATAGTATTCTCTCATAATTCTTTGTATTTCTGTGGTATCCATAGTGATTTTTCCTTTCTCATTTCTGATTCTGTTTATGTGAGTAGACTCTCTTTTTTTTTGATAAGTCTTGCTAGGGGGTTATCTATTTTGTTTATTTTTTCAAAGAACCAGGTCTTGCTTTCGTTGATTCTATTGTTTTAGTCTTCTTGCTTTTGTTTATTTATGCTCTAATCTTTATCATGTCCCACCATCTACTGATTTTGGGTCTATTTGTTCTTCTTTTCCTAGTTTTGTTAATTGTGAGTTTAGACTGCTCATATGGGATTGTTCTTCTTTCCTGAGGTAGGCCTGTATTTCAGGATACTTTCCTCTTAGCACAGCCTTTGCTGCATCCCACAGATTTTGTGGTGTTGAATTATTGCTGTCATTTGTCTTCATATATTGCTTGATCTCTGTTTTTATTTCGTCATGGATCTGTTGGTTCTTTAGGAGCATGTTGTGAAGCCTCCATGTGTTTGTGGGATTTTTCATTTTCTTTGAGTAATTTATTTCTTGTTTCATACCTTTTTAGTCTGAGAAACTGGTTTGTACCATTTCAATCTTTTTTAATTTACCAAGGCTCTTTTTTGTGGCCTAGTATATTATCTATTCTTGAAAATGTTCCATGTACTCTTGAGAAGAATGTCTATTCTGCTGCTTTTGGGTGTAGAGCTGTGTAGATGTCTGTTATTTCTATCTGTTCTATTGTGTTGTTCAGTGTTCTATCTGTCTCCTTGCTTATTTTCTATCTGGTTGATCTGTCCTTCAGAGTGAGTGGAGTGTTGAAGTCTCATAGAATGAATGCATTGCATTCTATTTCTCCTGTTAATTCTGTTAGTTGTCTGACATATGTAGGAGCTCCTGTGTTGGGTGCATAGATATTTATAATGGTTATATCTTCTTGTTGGATTGACCTTTTTATCATTATGTAATGTCCTTCTTTGTCTCTTGTGACTTTGTTTTCAAGTCTATTTTGTCTGATACAAGTACTGCAACTCCTGCTTTTTTCTCCCTATTAGTTGAATGAAATAACTTTTTCCATCCCTTCACGTTTTGTCTGTGTATGTCTTTGGGTTTAGAGTGAGTCTCTTGTAGGCAGGATATAGATGGGTCTTGTTTTTATATCAATTCAGTGACTCTATGTCTTTTGATTGGCACATTCAGTGTATTTACATTTAGGGTGATTATCAATAGGTATGTACTTATTGGCACTACAGGCTTTAGATTAGTGGTTACCAAAGGTTAAAGGTTAACTTAAAGGAAACTTTTTTGAAGGAAATTAAAAATGTTACTCTAGTGAATACATGAATGATAAAGCAAAAAAGACTTATTGCTGATATGGAGAACGTTTTAGTGTTCTGGATAGAAAGGCAAACCAACTGTGAAGGCTGAGAGAAGTGAAGAAACTACAGAAGAAAAGTTCAAAGCTCTCAGTGGTTGATTCATGAGATTTATGTTATGAAGATGATTTCTTTCCTTAAAAGTGCAGGTGAAGCCTCAAGTGCTGATATAGAAGCTGCAGCAAGTTATCCAGCAGGTCTAGCTAAAATCATTAATGAAGGTTGCCATGCTAAACAACTAATTTTCAATATAGACAAAATACCTTTCTTTTGGAAGAAGATGCCATCTAGGACTTTTATTGCTAGATAGAAGAAGTCAATGCCTGACTTCAAAGCTTCGAAGGACAGGCTGACTCTGTTGTTAAGGGTTAATGTAGCTCGTGACTTTTAAGTTGAAGTCAGTGTTCATTTACCATTCCAAAAATCCAAGGGTCCTTAAGAATTTTGCTCAGTCTATTCTGCCTGTGCTGTTTAAATGGACCAACAAAACCTAGCTGATAGAACTTTTGTTTACAGCATGGTTTACTGAATATCATAAACCCATTGTTGAGGCCTGCTCAGAAAAAGAGATTTCTTTCAAAATACTACTGCTGAATACACCTGGTCCACCCAAGGGCTCTGATGGAAATGTGCAAAGAGATTGTTTTTTTTCTTTTTTAATGTTTTAACACCATATCCATTCTGCAGCCCATGGATAAAGGAGAAATTTTGGCTTTCAAGTCTTAAGAACTGCATTTCATTGGGCTGTAGCTGTTAAGTTTCCTCTGATGAATCTGGGCAGAGCAAACAGAAAACCTTCTGGAAAGGCATCACCATTCTAGATGCCATTAAGAACATTTGTGATTTATAGGGAGAATTCAACATATCAACGCTAGCAGGAGTTTGTAAGAAGTCCATTGCAGTCCTCATGGATGTCTTGAGGGGTTCAGGACTTCAGTGGAGGAAGTCACTGCAGATGTGGTGAAACAGCAAGAGAACTAGAATTAGAAGTTGAGCCTGAAGATATGACTGAATTGCTACAATTTCATGATAAAATTGAACAGTTAAGTTTCTTGAATGGATGAGCAAAGAAAAACTTTTTGTGTGTGTTTTGTTTAGATTGAATCTACTGGTAAAGATGCTGTGGAGATACTTAAGAAAACAACAAAGGATTTAGAATATTACATAAATGTAATTGATAAAGCAGTGGCAGGGTTTGAGAGGCTTGTGCTGTAATTTTGAAAGAATTTACACTGTGGGTAAAATGCTGTCAAATAGCATTGAATGCTACCAAGAAATTATTCATGAAAGGAAGAGTTGATCTATGTTGCAAAACTTCATTGTTGTCTTTTTTTGAAGAAATCATTGCAGGCACCCCAGCCTTCAGTAACCACCACCCTGACAGTCAGCAGCCATCAACTTTGAGGCAGGACCCTCCACCAGCAAAAATTATGACCTGATGAAAACTAAGAAAATGGGTAGAATTTTTTGTCAATAAAGTATTGTTTAATGAACATATGTACATTTTTTTAGACAAATGCTATTGCATACCTAATAGACTATAGTATAAACATAACTTTTTTATGCACTGGGAAGGCAAAAAATTCATTTAACTTGCTTTATTGCGCTGGTCTGGAATCAAATCTACAATATCTCCAAGGTGTGTTTGTATACTGAGATACTGGTAATGGTTGAATTATGAATTTTTTTCTACTTTCCTAAGTGGTTTTACTTCTGAAGGCTGAAGATGTTTGGAACAGTTAGTATAACTCTTGGCTGCAAAAGTCAGTAATCAGTAATCCAGAAGCTTAAATTGGAGTTCATTTTTCCCTCCTAACAAGAAGTCCAGAAACTGTAGGCCATGGTTCCGTGACTTAGGGCCAGGGTTCTGCTGGCATTTAGCTTCTGGTTGCCAGATGACTGCTAAATTTCTCATCATCTCGTTTACAGATGAGTGGCAGAAAGAATGAAAAAAGGGGAGGATATATATCAGCTACATCTGTCTTTTTTTAGTGAGAAGGAAAAGAAGGCTCCCAGCTTAGGTCTCTGAGTGCAGTTGGTGTGCAGGTGGCCACCTCCCTGAAACAGAGGCTGGGAAAAGCGCATGAAAGGTGGAGAGGAGAAAGAAGCTTGGAAATAATTCTGGGTGACTGATAAACCATGTCTCCCACAAGGTCAGGTGTGGCTCATGGACCTGGATGGTCCCAGTGTGAAAATTCCATAGGTTTTATCTCCAATGGCAGTTCCAGTTTCCTACTCAAGTTTCCTGTCTCAGCCACCTTGCCTTATATGATCATTGCTTTTCTTCTTCTTCCACCTTGGAGAGTAAGACAAACAGAAAATATAAGGACTCAAAAGGAAAGCACGTTTGAGTCTACATGCATCGTCTAGGATGCTTGACTTTGCTCAAAGCACTCTGATTGCCTTAGCACATTCAGCAGTAGTCCTGGCAAAAACTTATCAAATATAGCCAACATGAGTCTCGGTTCCCATGCAGCTCCAATGTGTAGCTTCTCCAGTCATGCATATCAGGTAATCTTAAGAAACAAAAGCGAAAGAGTTTTTCTTTCCCCTCTCTGCTTCCGAGAAGACTGGCTGTTTATGACTCATTTATTATCTCAGCATTATCATAACAAATGAGTTAACCAGCATCTCTCCATTAGACAGCATCTTTGAGATAAAGATACAGTCTCAGCAGATACATTTTTATGTATAGTGTGTTGCTTTAATGGTAGCTGTCATTTGATTTTTGATGGAAAAGTCTACATAGTTCTTTTAATGCTGAGAAAAAAATTAAAATGGGGAAGAGAGCATAAATAGGGCATCTAAAATATATCTGAAATCCGTTTCTCAATGGCCACTGGTTCCAGGTCACCATCGTTGTTGGCTTATATCACATGAATAATGTTCTTCCTCCATTTCCCTCTTGTTTTCCTTTAATCCATTCTCTATAGAGTGGGAAAAATTATTTTTTTCAAAAACACCAATCAATTGCTAAAACAGGAAAACACTGGAGACACCTACAGATTAATGCATCTCTTTGCATTTAGAATAAATCAGGGTCCTTACCTACGGTCCTAGGTGTTCATTCAATATATACATATTAAAAGAATGAATGATGCAGTTATGAGAAAAAGTAGGTCTGTGTGGCTAGAAGAATAAATTGTAAAAGGTTGGTGCTAAGGTAGGAAAAGCTGAGCTGGAGTCAGTCTTTAAAAGGCCTTAAGCGGTATGCTAATTGATGTGAGATGTGCCTGTGTTTCTCCACTTCACCCTCTGCCATTCTCTTTCCTCACAAAGCACCTGCTTTTCAGTATTCTGAGAGTCCCTCCAGGCATTTGCCTTGATACTCTTTTCACTGCTATTTCTTTGTCAGTGTTAGATCTTAATTTACCTATCACTTTCTGAGAGAAGCTTCCCACCCACATGAACTAACCCAGGACTCCCCACACAGCTACTACCATCTCTGTGTTATCTTTCATCTCAGTTCTTTGTTGGGTTGTTTTGAGAATTTTTATTATCTGTTTATTAACTGTCCTGTGTTTGATCTGTCTATACCAATAAAATGTAAGATCTTTAGGGTCAGTGATTCTTTTTTTACCTAGTGTCTAGTCAGTGCTGAAATATAATGGATCTGCTACATATAGCTGTTTAATTATTTAATAAGTGAATTATGTTGATATGAAGACCAAATAGCAGATTGAGTCTATAAGCAGCAGGAACAGGGCTTAGTACTTATTACCTGCTTGGGGGTTGTTGATCTCCATCTTCATCTGGTGTCGCTGCTTTGCCTCACGCGTCTGGAAGCTCCTTTAAGTCAGGTAATATATTGTAATTATCTTTTATCCCTAGGCCCAGCATAATATTTGGCACAAAGAAGTCAGGGAATTTTGCTAAAAAAAATTATGGAATGAATGAATGAAGAGACTTTTAAATAGACACTGGATTAGGGCCAAAGACATCCTAGGGAATCAAGGTTAAGATCGTCGACAAAGTCCTGGAGTTGAGTTCACAGAAGGCTTGTAGGATTTGTGAAGCCCTGCATCCCTGGTGCAGAGGACAGTTCCTAGAGAGTGAGTGAGAGAGTGAGGGGTGGATGGATGAACAGACAGAGAGTGTGTCTGCGTTACCAAGAGAGAGATTGATTGACTGACTCTGTGGTTGGAAAGGAAGACAGTAGAAGTTTCAGAATTATATTAGAAAATGCATATGATAGTTTCAAAGGGCCTGGAATAAATAACTAATTAGTTTGAGACTTATCTTGTCAGCAGTGGGTGACCTTTGCACATTTTTATTATACTGGCAGAGATGAGTTAACTCAGGGTGCTGGAATAGGTGAGGGAGTATGAGTCTGTTGTCAGGTCTCATAAAATCCAATCTCTAATGACACCCATTTCTGGAAGCTCAGCTAGTCCTTGCATTTGTCCTATTATGTTGCATCTGGGAATAGTGTCTTTTATGTCTAAAGATGGAAAAGGACTGAATATTTTAGATCAGAGTGGAGAGACTAGCCTAAAATGTTTGCAGATGGCATGATGCCTTTTATTTGGTCATTTATCAGATCTTGAGTTTTATCCGATTTATTGGATTATAAAACTGAAACCCATTATAGGAAAAGGACTTGTGATTGTTTCTTCCTCCTTTTTAAATGTTGGAAATTGAAACTTTATTTTGGATGGTTAAAATACTAGTTTTAGGGACTCTTGAAGGATGAGCAGAGTTGTCCTTTCAGCTCACGAGGAACACTGGTGGAGGTCATTTGGAAATGTGCTGTCATCTGCAAGCAAGGATGATTTGAAGAGGTGGAATTTAGAACCCGAATTTAACTGGCTTTGCTTTTGGAAGTGGAAGTTAGTGTTGTAAAATAGTCTCTTTATGATGATTATGGCCACATAAAAGATTTCTGTATAATATTAGGCAGTGGAAGCTGGTGACTCATTTCTGTAAAAGGTTCTCAGCTTTTTCTGGCCAAGCTCATAGACCTTATTGCCTCTGTGGCACTTGGACAAGGCAAGGGTTTGTTTATTCAAGCAGTTTCTCCATGGGTGGCTCTACCTCTCAATAAGCAGGAGCTGGCAGTATGAGATTGGGCTTAGTCGCATTAGAAACAAAAAGTAGTAAGAATACATGTTTTCTCAGTCTAGAGGTGGGAATGGCTTTAAAAAAAAATGGGTAGTGTTACTTTAGGTTTGTTATAACCTTTAGCTCACCTGCAGAGGCAGATGCCAGGGTCTGGAGTAGGAAGGTGTGGATTCTCAAAGGGTCCAGCTAAGCTCTGGGCCGCTAGCCTCTTTAACATTAATTTCTTCCCTGGTCTTTAGTCTGGCCAGAAATTCCATTTTTGCCCTGAATGCCTATCAAAACAACAGAAAAAGTGGGGAGACTAAGTTAATTATAAAAATAACAGGATAAATGACATAGCCCTGCTGCTCTTGGCTTCTTTTAATGTGGGGGTATGTGCACCTTACAGAGTCGCCATGAAATGCATGTAATATATTTTCAAAAGGCAAGATATTATTGTATATTTGGAGGAGAAAAAAATTGCTCCTTGTTCTTATATCTTTGGGAAACATTTCATGTCATTTTTATTTTTACAAAGTATGTTAAAATTAATATTTGAAGAAGTCAGAAAGTCTTAGACAATCATGTTTACTTTTACTTTGTTTTCTAAACCTCTTTGACTATGGAACACTATTTTTATTGGAACATCTGTTAACACTGAGCCATTATTAGTGTTTTCTGAAATTCCTTTGGGAAATGGTGACCTACATAGTAATTGCATTATGAATGCAAATATATTTTGACAAGTACCCATGTGACTATCATGTGAGGATAAAACATCATCTAATGGCATACATTTCTGGGAAACATAAGGTTTAGGTACCCAATCATTTAAAATAATGCGTGAGAGTTGAGTGCTTGACTCTTAGTAGATACTTCATAAATATTAACTGCTGTTAAATCAGCAAGTTCACACTGAAAAACCAATGCCTTGTTATGCTGGTATAGATCAACCAGTTCTCTTTTGTAATGGAATATAAGGCCTTCTGGGGTCAAATGTTTTTGTCAGAGTATGAGAGGGCTTCACTCTTGAATTTGTATGTACCTATTCTCAAAATACACGAATATTTCCCATAGTAACAGTAGTAGTATCTCCCTAAAATATTGCTAAAGTCACATCCAACATCATTCTAATATTCCAATATTCTCTTGCATACAGTCGTAATGCTGTTATAGAATTATAGCATGATCTTCAGTATTGCAACATTAGTAGTACTTTTGGCGACTGAGTTTGTGGTTGAGGGTCAGCCTGGGTATCCTGTTCAAGCAGAAACCTAGGAACACAGACCTGCTGGACTTCTTCTCACTCAGGCTTTCAAATGTTGGCTGCCTCGTGGGCAGATAGGACCAGCCTCTCCGTTGCAAGGGTGGCCGAGAGGACTCACTGGTTTATAAAATGCAGGATAGCTGGGAACTGCATTCAGATGCTGCTTCTTTCCCTAACACCTCAGCCTGAAAACAAAACAAAGCAAAACAAAAAGCAGGCAAGAATAGAAAGCGTATTCTTAGCTGAGCCAGCATGATATGAATGCCATATTACCAGCTGCTCCCTGAGTCTCAGCTGAGCAGATCGCAGACTTCAAGCTGCCCCCCATCCTCCTCTTCACACTGAAGGGAGAAGAATCCCGGAGGACGGCCCAAGCAGGTGGTCTCACTTACCTGCTGACTCTCAAGAGAAGGAAGCTCGCTCCTTCCCAGTCTCCAAAGAGAGGAAACTACTAGGACACAGATGGTGGGACTATCCTTAGGCACGTCAGAATAGTACTAATTCTTCTATTTGTAGCACTTTTTGTGCATAAACCTCCCTGTGCATTGTATCGTCTGGGGCTTAGACAACCCTGTGAAAATTATTTTACAGGTGTGAAAATCAGAGTAGAGAAAGCCAAACGACTTGGTCGGAGTTTGACCTTGGATCCTCGGACTCGGAGTCCCACATAAGCAAATAGGAGGCAATAAGTAAGATTTAAAAATTTGTTTTACTTTGAGAAGGCTGTTAAACAGATTTCTAGACCTTTCCTCCCTTTCTCTCCCCTGCCAATATGAGTTTTGGGGTGAAGGGGAATCACATGTAGAGGCTTATAAAGTATTATAAAGTATCTTAGGGCAGTGTTTTGCAAATGTTAGCATGTTTACAGATAGGGACCTGAGAATGTGCGTTTCTGGGAAGAGCTGGGTGATGGTTTCTAATGGTGCAGGTCTGTGGACCACTGTTTGAGTCACTGGGCCCTAAGTGATTCTGATGGGGGTAGTCCTGGATCCTCACATGTGGAAAACCTACATCAAGGACTTCTTAACCGGCCAATTAGCATGTTCAGTAATTAAAGTAACGCTTGGATCTGGTATGCTTTTCTAGGCTGAGACGGATGATCAAAATGTGGAGTTGTGGGTAAGTAGGGGCAACTTTCAGAAAAGGAAATAACAGTGATGGCCCAGTTTGAAAATATATATTTATTTTCAGTTTTGGGTCAAACTTACCGTGAAAGATGCGTAGGAATCAAGAATGACAGGGCATGACTAAAGTCATTGAAGGAAGGAGGAGTGCTGTGGTACTGATAGTTTTTCATAAGAAAATAAAACACACACTGTTGATGAGAAGATAATACCAGGATATATATAGGTTTCACAAAACATAATTTCATGAAATTTTATGTTCTGGTGTTTTCTGAAAATTTGCATTACCCTCCTCTGAGATGTTGGGCTACTATTTGGGAACCTTTTATTGGAGCACTGAGAGGGAATTACAAAATTCCTTGCCGCTATACCTCCCCCACCTTTCTTTTTGTGCAGTCTCTGATCTTATAAAGCAACTGAGATATCTACTTGATGTTCTACTGTTGTTTCTAATTTGCCATCTCAAAGAGTTTTGGGTAGACATGGACAGCTTCCCACACGTTAGAAAGAGCTTTGGAGAGTATTTATGAAGGTCGTTGAGCTTTATTATACTACTTCCCTCTCCTCTGCTACATGAAAATAGAAAATGATACCATTCCGGACTTTTTCTCATTACCGTGGTTTTAGATTTTGATGAAGGAAAAGAACTGAATTTTAAAACTCCTCCAGAGCATTGATTATGAGGACGGTATTATAGGGAGACTCCATGTTTACAAGTGTGTTTGTGTGTGCACACGCATGCTCATGAATGTGTTTTAGTGTACATTTTCCCCTCACTTCTTTGATAACTACAACATTCTTTTAGCCATTAAAATCTGGTCATTTCTATTGTGATTATAGGTTGATGACAATAGCATCCTTTTTTCCTAACCTAGAAAACATTCCTTTAATCCTCTCATCCTCTAGTGGTCAACTTCCTTGCTCCTAGACTTTGACCGACTGATTCAAACTGCAGTATGAAAGACTGATAGACTGATATAGGTTATTGTGTCACCATGCCCAGGGAAACTTGTATTTTGATGAGGAAATCTTATGCTAAAGTTGACCTTGGATCCAGTTGACTGCCTAATATGGCATTTCTTACATAATAAAATTGGTGAGGTACTTTGTCCCCTTTTGAGTAAAGCAGGGATTCTGAAATTATATCATGGATAGTGATTTACTTAATTCACCTTGCTTTTCATTTTAATATTGATATTATTTGCCATCTTTTATTTTCAAAGTTTTCCAAGCTCCAAAAATAGCAAGTTAAAGCCATTTATTCTTAAAGGACCATTTCAGCCTACCTTTTTTGCTAGCTAGCCTTTCTGGCACACAGCCAATGGCCCCTCTGGGGAAATGAATCCATTTTGGCATTATTCTAGATTTTGTACTCCTGGACCCAACCACTAGATGTCTCTGCAATTACATGCTGGACCAAATCGGAGAGCACGGCCCACAGTAGCAGCAAAGGTGGGCATTAAAGACTTATTCCCAAATTTCACATACCTATTATCATTAAAGTGGAACGCTCTTAAACATAAGGAAGTACCATTAAACAATGAATTATTTGGTTATCGGCATGTGTTTGTGTGACTTAATAGGAACAGAGCCAGGTGTATCAATCCTCAAGAGGAGATAAATGTAGGTAGCTAGTATGTTTCAACTGGGCATGTGTGTGTGAATGTTCATGTGTGTGAGAATGCACACACATACCTCATAAATCTTCTTGCAGGTAGATGAAGAGACAAAATAGTCAATTTTAGAGCTTTATAGGCAAATGTTTTTATAAGAACATTTTGATAACCTGTTTAGCTTTCAGAATGAAACAACTGATGACTGCAGGTGAAATTGTTCTGAGATCCCTGAATACAGCTTCCCATCACATTATACCTTCGCTGGTGGACCAGTCTCACGAAGAGCCTTCTTTCTTTCCTCTCTTCCTCCCCTCTTTCCATTTGTCCTTCCCTGTTTTCTCTTTCTCTCTTTTAAAATTAACTTTATCTTAGGAATTATCCAAGATCACAGGGCTCCTGACGTTTGTCCCATTGTATGTTATGTTGAAGACCGTAAATGAAGGCAAGATTCTATCTTGGTCATTATTCTTTAAACCCTAGTGCTTGAGCAGCACCTCACATAGTAGATCCCAGACAAATGTTGATGAAGGGTGAGTGGATGAAGAGAACGGTCTACTCATGCAGTAGAGATAGGGTAATCATCTGTATAATGATGTGACTGATTGGTTTTATATATCACATAACACATAAGTATATGTAATATGTTTTTTAATCTTTGATAAACAATATGGCTTTGTGTTTAAGTTTATTGAGTAATTCAAATTTGTCTGATAACATACACTCTGATCAGTTGAAAGATGCACCACAATTCATCAAACCTCACAAACTATAATGTCTGAATCTACCTATGGGAATGTATTCCTCAAATGATTTCTATACATCATTTCTGTAGCGGGGGAAGAAAAAAAAACAGGATGAAAACAACTAGCAAGTAAATGCCCTTAATGAGTTACCCTCCTGAGTAAATAATAATGTATATACAAATACAGGCTCATGCAAAGTATTTGAAAACATTGTGTTTTTAATTTAGTATATTTACGTTAATATATCTCCATTATCATCACATTCTTCCTCATTATTTATGAGCAAGTCCTTTGCTCCAAAAGAAAATAAAAACAAAATTAAGCCGTATTCTTGTCCAGCTCAAGAATTACAGATTCCACATAGGGGGATAAACAATTCCTGTTTGTCCTCAGTCTTCTGTCATGGCGATTCCCTGTGCATTTGGTCAGTATCTCAGTATGCCATCACGATCTTTGAATTTCTGAAATATAATCATTTCTGGAGGGCAAGTACAATAGTTGTCTAGCAACTGGTACAGCTGTCTGCGTTCATTCTTCAGCTCTTTGAAAATGGCCAAAATTTCTTTAAAAAAAGCCATTATTTTACTTCACTATGAGGGAGAAATAAAGGAGTAATGTGGTATTTTTAATTCCAGAGGGTATGAAAATGGCATAATAGCTAAGAATTACCAATCACTATGAGTGGTAAATTATAAGGTCATAGATTTTTTTTGAAAAATTGTGTTTTTATTGAGTGCCTTTCATATACCAGACACTGTCCTCTGAGTTTGCAATAATTACATCATTTAATCTTCAATGCCAACACTATTACTGTTATTGGAAATGGAGGCATAAAAAACTTAAGGAACTTGTGAATAAGTTTAGAAGTTGGACTTGAACTCAGACACGAACACTTTAGTTCTGGAGGCAGTAATGTGTGCCCTTGGCACCAATCGCTTCCTTACGTACAGTCCAAATGTTTTGTCACCTTTTGGTGTTGTGGTTTTAGCTGGTGTGACTGGTCCTCTCTGCCCTACACCAACCCAGGCACTGCCCCACGTAGCCAGAATGCCAGTGACCTCTCTTTGAGACCCTCCTCTGTTCCCGTCTCATCTCACCAGGGACTTCCTCACTTTACAGGTTAGTTGGATAGCAAACACCAGACAGCTAGAAAGTCTTGGTCTTAATACACCACTGCAGTTGTTTTGCCACTCTCCACAGTGTGTTTTTCATAACTGGTCCCGTTTATTCGTTGTTGTGACCACATTTTCTCTTTTTCCCTTGGGAGAAAACGGGATGCCCCAAGCTTGGGACCAAGGTATCAGATCTTGTGTTAATAGTCACATACCTGGTCATAGATCTCATCAAGCAAGAACAGTCTGCAAGGGTGTTTAGACTCTACTACCATGAGTGTGATAAGGCCAGTCTCCTTTACTAAGCCGTGCGCAGTTCTGGTCTGCCAGGATAACATGTTTCCTGTTGGTATATTTCTTTTGTTCTCTTGTTTTTGAACTTTGGTCAGTTCTACTCAATCCTATCAGAAGTGTTCATGGTTTAAATCACCAAAGGATCTGTCAGACTTCAGCCCTTTTCCTCTAAAGAGATTCAGCATAGAGTGTTTACAGATGGTTCACCTTCTCCCCGGAGGCCTTTATATCAAGGAGAGAAGTGGCCCTTGATAGGTCACATACATCTTACTTTTTGGCCTTCCAGGTACTACTCAATTACATTTGCCTTCTCAAATGGACTACAAGCTAGTGTTCTCAGTGTCTAGGTCAATGTCTGGTGTAAACTTGGTGACTGACTATTTGTAGAAGGAAAGAAGAAAGGAGGATAGGGCAGGAAGGGGAGAAAGGACCCCTGCGCAGCTCCCAGGGCACTATGTTTCTTTATCAGGAGAGAATGACGTCAGCAAGTGTGACAACTCTCCTCACATTTGCATACTTATGAGAAACCTTGAAAAGTTTTCTGTGAAAATCCAAGGTAATGTTTGTTCTAATAAGAGCAATAATAATAACAATAACTTTCTCTTACTAGGGATTTCATTATTTTTAGGTAGAAAGCTGATATTCCACAAGGCTGTTAATAAACATGTGAAACTCAAATGGCAAAAGAAAAGGTCTTTTGTTCTTTCGCATATGCCTATTCTTTCTGCAATGCTCACAAATGAATAATTCCTTTCTTTCTCACTTCCCACAATCTAAGCCATTAGCTAGTTCTCAGAGTTGACTTGAGAGGCACAAGTTAGAAACATGCTGAAAACTTCTCGGATGGCTTCTATCAGACTTGGAATTAAAACCAAACTCTTGACAATTACTTATAAAGTTGTCTCTCAGTGACCAGGCCCTTGTGTGCCCCTCTGCTTTCCTTTCTCACTTCATTCTTTCTTTGCACGTGTGCTTTGACGTCAGCGAGCTTCCTGCAGTCCCTAACGCGGGTCCGTGCTGTCACTGCTTTGCGTCTTCGTGCTGCTGATTGTCCTTCCTGTCACGCAGCTCTCAGCTTAGATGGCTCCTCTTAGGGGAACCCTAATTCAACTTCCTATTCGATATTAGCAAACTAGTCATGCTGCAGTACATGATTCTAATTCTCTGTAAGCCCATATCACTGTTGGATGTATTTGTCACTGTTTATTTATTGACTTGTTTATTGTCAGTCTATTGATAGAATATAACTTCTGCAGAAGAAGGAATCCCATCTCTTATTCATTGCTGCGCTCCATGTTCTAAAAGAGTGCCAGGCGAAAAGTAGATACTCAAAATGAACCAACAACAACAACAAAAAAAAATTAAAAAAAAAATTGTCTACTGGTTGAACAAATAAATGAACTTCAGAAATTCCAAGAAACCAACTGGTATCACAATTGAAAATATGTCCCCATTTCAAAAGCTTACAGTAGGTCATAGGGATGTGCAGTAGAAAATCTCCAAAGACAGCCGTCATCAATTTCTTCCCTCCCTGTATGCCTATACCACACTCTTCAAACCAAAAGATAAAATGATTTTCCCTTTTCCTTCAAGCTGGACCTATAGTTTCCTTTGACCAACAAATGCAGTAGAATTGGTGTTCTGGGTCTTTCATGCTCAGTCTTAAAGAGGACTAGGGGCTCCTACTTCTCTTTCTGGCCAGATTATCGAATGGCTAGACACCACGTGGAGAGAGGCCCAGGGGGATGACAAGCCATCACGGATGGTCCAGCTTCAATGCAGCTCTCAGCTGACTTTACTGTGAGTCACCCCGGTCAGTACGATGTGAAGCAAAGAACTTCCTGGATGGGCCTTGCCAGAGTTCCTCACTCATAGACTGTTAGGAAATTGTTATTTTAAGCCATTGTATTTCAGTACAGTTTATGGTAAGTTTCAGTTATCTGATATAAAAACATCGCAGGAAAAGAGTAGGAACATTCACAGCCTGCTTGTTTTGAGAGGAGCTTAACTCGTGCCCCGTCACCGTGTCTTTACAAACACAGTGTAGGCGGCACAATAAGCCAAAGGAAATAGGAGCACGGGCGGTGCATTTCTATCACTTTGCTACCGCAGACATAAAATGCAAGGCTACTTGGGGAGACCATTTGCCTGGTGCTGTGTGAGCACAGAACTGACTGAGCTGGCAGATGAATTCCAGGTGTGCAGTGTCCACTCCAGAAAACAGCAAGCAAGTAATAGCGGCAATTTCCAGCTGGAGTTCAGGATGCCAAGCCATGGAAGCAGCCTGAGGCGTCAGCAGGAGGTGTATGAGACATCAAACAGTAAGCTTTGTGTCAGGTGTCAAAGGATGAGCAAGTAGAGGAGGACGTCGAGGCAGCCAAGAGGCGGGGACGGGGTGGCAGGGCCGTGTGTTCTGCCCGCACCCTGCATAGTGCCGTCGTCATCGCACGATTACCCAGCTGTCCACAAGGAGCTGTCAGGAGTTGGCCCTTCTGGGAAGGTACACATTTCTCAAAAAGTGGCCCCAGTTTCCCAAATTATGGAGTCCCAAATCTACCTACAAGATAGAGTTTAAAACAAGGTTCGGTTTTAGAATGGTGTTTTAAATTCAGAAGCCTTTTAAAAAGTGGGGTTGCATTCTCTGAAGGCTTGAAAGCTGGAGAACGGGAGGAATTTGAGTTCAGTCCGAGTGACACTCTGTCCCTCACCCACATCCTCGCTCAGGTCTCCCCTCACCGTCACGGGTGCTTAAAATCCAGTTGCTGTTCTTTCTAGATGACACATTTTGACTTGAGCAAGTTACCCCCTCCTGTTAGCTCAGCCCGCCATTTATAAAACTGGAGTAGAAATTCCTTCATAATGCTAGCATGTGAATTAAGTAATTAGTAATTTGTTAAACACTTTGAAAATGAAAATGCTAAGTATTGTTATTATTTCAAGGGTAATTTACTTCTTCTGATTCATTTGTAATTATTTCATTAAAACATCATTCAGTAAGAGCTATTTGATGTGTAAAATGCCTTATGGGCCTTTCCTATAAGACTTTTGTTATCAAAATTAGATGGAGGCTTTGCCAAACTGGAACTCATTCGCACCCAAAGGGTTTGCAATAGCGTAAGTCTCAAATCACCTTCTTACTGGGCCAGAGCCTGTTGTTAAATGAACAAAGTCCAGGTGAGAGACTCATCCCTGCACTTATCTACGATAGTCCCTTCCTAGAAAATGAAATACGGGCCAAGACCAGGCCCAGGTAGCACCTGGGAACCTGACCAGATTCCGTGTCGGCCCTATTCTCTAACCTTTGCACCATTCTGAGAACTTCTGCTTCCTCCATTTCAGGTGCCTAACTCGGTCTTCTTTGGAATTTACACAAAGCTATGTCATATTCGAAGAGTGGTCTGACAGAGTTCCCTTAACAAAATTACTCATGAATGACCTCTGAACAATATAGTTTTCAAAGTTTTCAATGTACCTCTTAGAGCAGAGGGGCCTGATAGTCAATCCTTGATAGACATGAGCCATGACCTGAAGCAGTTAATGAGAAGTGAGAAATCTGATGGAAATCTAGCCTTCTAGCTTTAAAAGTCATGTAGATGTTGATTTTTCTCTATCCTATATTATTTCAGTGTAAAATTCAGTTTAAAATAATTTTAATATTTTAACATTACTCTCATTTCTTCTCTCAGTTACTCATTTTAGGATATCCATCACATTTGGCTACTGTCTTTATAAATCTCCAAACATACTCCAGGAATATCAACAGACTGGGTGGGGAAGCATGATATTAAAGTGTCATTAGTCTGAAAAGATTTTAAGGTGGATGTTTTCCTTTCTTTAAGTTTATAGATTGACTAAGGAGAATGTCTACTGTATTACCAGCTGCCTATCCCATTAGCACCTAAATAAACACCTCCAGAACTCAAACTGGTATCTTCCCTTTTTCGGTTCTGCCTCTGTATGCCCCGTCTCTGTATAGGGTCATTGCCCCAAACAATCCACAAACTAACGGGGGTTATCCTGTACCGCCCTCACCCTCGTGCTAAATTTAGTCACTCAGGGCCACGGATCCATTGACTTATTTTGTTAAACCTTGTTTTAAATCCATTTTAAAAAAATTCCTTACTGTCCTATATTAAGGTACTTTTAATTGTAAGGAAAAGTTCAGTCCAAAATGCAGTAAATATTACTGGACACTTAGTGGCTCAAATAAATGAAAAATCTAGAGGTAGTAAGAGTTTTAATTGAGGTATGTCATGGTAACTAAATAATAATGTCAAAGACCAGATATGTTCTATACTTTCCCCTTCCATACATTGTTTTCTGTTCAGTTTGTCTCCCCTCTTATTTATGAGATGGCCTGCTTAGCATTTTGGGCTATGTGGTATGTTCATGCTGCAGAAAGGGCATCCCTTCCTTTATAGCTCTGCATAAAGTGAGAGAAGTCTTCCCTCCAAGAAACACCGTCCAACAAATAACTTCTCTGGCCCAGTTTGTATGATTATTCCCAAATCAGTCACTGGCTAGCGGGATGCTCTTTCCCGACTGGCTTAAGTTAATCCGATCCTACCTAGAACTGACCTTGGCATTAATCATATATGGCTAACTGACGGAGATGGCGATCTCACTGCCCCCCGCCGCTGTTCTGAAATGCCATCACCAGAAAGGATGAGGAATGGCAGTTGGGTAGCAAAGTGTGTGTTGATTCCCTGTCACACCTTAATTTGGGCATTTGGGACTTCTGCGTAGACTTGAGAGGTTGGGAAGTTATCTTGCTCTCTAGTATCCATTTTTCCTCTTGTTCCCTTCCTGCCTCCGTTCCTCTGTTGAGTCACCTATTCTCTATGCTGTCCACAAAATAATCTAAGACATCATTTTTGTATGTACTTCTATGGTTTAAACCATGAGGTGACACTCTGTCATCCACAAAGCGTGACTTTGAAAGTGTGCACTATGGGTTCAACCAGAAAACGCTGCTTTTATCTGCTTTAATATTTTAGACTTGATTTTGTTTGAAGGAAAAAGGTTAAGGATAAAGAATAGTTTAAAGACCAGTGATCGACAGAATGAAGTTCAAGTTCTTTAGCTTGAGCTCCCATGATCTGGACTTCCTCTCCAACTTAGCTCTCAACTATTCTACCTCCTCCAGGTTTCATATACTAGTTGTAGTAATTACCTGTGGATCTCCAAATACTCCACACCCTCTTCCTAAATTTCCTTTTTTCTGCCAACCCTATCTAATCTCCCTAAAACCATCTCAGCCATTGCTACCTGACCCTCAAACAATACTGGTGACTATTAGTAGGTCTCATCACACTGTATGGTTAACAATTACCAGACAGGGACTATTATTTTTAGAGTGCTTGCACCCCAGCACTTAGTATAGTGCCTGGCATCTAAAAGCAGCTGAGATGAATGAATGTATTTACAGTGATGGCAACAGAGCACAGTGTAGAGAACACAGGCTTTTTAATCACTCATCCCTGGGCATTCATTCCAGCTCTGCTAGTTACTCAATGGATCACTGCTGATGAATCATTTCTGGGGACATACCACTTGAGAAAGTTGTGCTTATAAATTAAAATAATAGTATGGATTGTTTTACAAAGAGTATTGGGGAAGATGGTTTAGCTGTGATGAACAGAAAACTGAATAAAATTGCTTTAAAATGAGAAACTATTATACAGTGAGAAGGCCAGGCGTGTGGTGGCTCTAGGTTTGGTGACTGAGGGCATAGACGGCATCATCAAAGACTCAGGTCTCTCTCTGTTTTTGTCCTGCCATTTTTAGCATTTTGACTTTTGACCTAATTGTGCCCTTTTGTGGCCTCAAGGTGGGTACAGGCAATTCCAAGCATTCCCTCCCCACACAGTTATTTCCTCACATGCATCTCTTTTGAGAAATGAGGAAACCTTTTTAAGACATGCCCCTGACAGATCTCCCCACAAGTCTCCTGGGTAACAAGTATGTTACTTCTTTTTATTTTCTATTTATTTATTTATTTGTCCTTTATTTATTTTTGTTTACAATTTATTTTGATATCATTAACCTACAATTACATGTACAATATTATGGTGATTAAACCACCTCCTTCATCAGGCCCCCCCCCCCCAACCCTATTACAGTCTTTGTGCATCAGTGTAGTGAGATGAGAATCACTACTTGTCTTCTCTGAGTTGTACAGCCCTCCCCGTGCCCCCCCACCTTACATCTGCTAATCGTAATGCCCCTTTTACCCTCTTATCCCTCCCTTCCCACCCTTCTTCCCCAGTCCCTTTCCCTTTGGTAACTATTAGTCCGTTCTTGGGTTCTGTGAGTCTGCTGCTGTTTTGTTCCTTCAGTTTTTTTTCTTTGTTCTTATACTCCGCATATGAGTGAAATCATTTCATACTTGTCTTTTTCAGCTTGGCTTATTTCACTGAGCATAATACCCTCTAGCTCCATCCATGTTGTTGCAAATGGTAGAATTTGTTTTCTTCTTATGGTTGAATAATATTCCATTGTGTATATGTACCACATCTTCTTTATCCATTCATCTACTGATGGACACTTAGGTTGCGTCTATTTCTTGGCTATTGTAAATGGTGCTGCAATAAACATAGGGGTGCATCTGTCTTTTTGAAACTGGGCTGCTGTATTCTTAGGGTAAATTCCTAGGAGTGGGATTCCTGGGTCAAATGGTATTTCTATTTTGAGTTTTTTGAGGAACCTCCATACTGCTTTCCACAATGGTTGAACTAATTTGCATTCCCACCAGCAGTGTAGAAGGGTTCCCTTTCCTCCACATCCTCGCCAACATTTGTTGTTGTTTGTGTTTTGGATGTTGGCCATCCCCACTGGTGTGAGGTGATATCTCATTGTGGTTTTAATCTGCATTTCTCTGATGATTAGCAATGTGGAGCATCTTTTCATGTGCCTGTTGGCCATCTGAATTTCTTCTTTAGAGAAGTGTCTATTCATGTCCTCTGCCCATTTCTTAAGTGGATTATTTGCTTTTTGTTTGTTAAGGTGCGTGAGTTCTTTGTATATTTTGGATGTCAACCCATTGTCAGATACATTGTTTATGAATATATTTTCCCATATTGTTGGACGCCTTTTTGTTCTACTGATGGTGTCCTTTGCTGTGCAGAAGGTTTTCAACTTGATATAGTCCCATTTGTTCATTTTTGCTTTTGTTTCCCTTGCCCGGGGGGATATGTTCATGAAGAAGTCGCTCATGTTTATGTCCAAGAGATTTTTGCCTATGTTTTTTTCTAAGAGTTTTATGGTTTCATGACTTACATTCAGGTCTTTGATCCACCTTGAGTTTACCTTTGTGTATGGGGTTAGACAGTAGTCCAGTTTCATTCTCTTACATGTGGCTGTCCAGTTTTTCCAACACCAGCTGCTGAAGAGGCTGTCATCTCCCCATTTTATATCCAAGGCTCCTTTGTCAAATATTAATTGACTATAGATGTTTGGGTTAATGTTTCGATTTTCTATTCTGTTCCACTGGTCTGTTTTTGTGCCAGTACCAAATTGTCTTGATTACTGTGGCTTTGTAGTAGAGCTTCAAGTCAGGGAGTGTAATTCCCCCTGTTTGATTCCTCCTTCTCAGGATTGCTTTGGCTATTCGGGGTCTTTTCTGGTTCCACATGAATTTTAGAATTATTTGTTCGAGTTAATTGAAGAAAGCTGTTGGTAGTTTGATAGGGATTGCGTTGAATCTGTAGATTGCTTTAGGTAGTATAGCCATTTTGACAATATTTATTCTTCCAAGCCAAGAGCATGGGATGCATTTCCACTTGTTAGTGTCTTCTTTAATTTCTCCTAGGAGTGTCTTGTAGTTTTCAGAGTACAGGTCTTTCACTTCCTTGGTTAGGTTTATTCCTAGGTATTTTATTCTTTTAGATGCAATTGTGAATGGAATTGTTTTTCTGATTTTTCTTTCTGTTAGTTCATCATTAGTGTATAGGAAAGCAACAGATTTCTGTGTGTTAATTTTGTATCCTGCAACTTTGCTGAATTCAGATATAAGTTCTAGTAGTTTTGGAGTGGAGTCTTTAGGGTTTTTTATATACAGTATCATGTCATCTGCAAATAGTGACAATTTGACTTCTTCTTTACCAATCTGGATGCCTTGTATTTCTTTGTTTTTGTCTGATTGCCATGGCAAGGACCTCCATCACTATGTTGAATAACAGTAGAGAGAATGGGCACCCCTGTCTTGTTCCCGATCTTAGATGAAAAGCTTTCAGCTTTTCACAATTAAGTATGATGTTAGCTGTGGGTTTGTCGTATATAGCCTTTATGATGTTGAGGTACTTGCCATCTATACCCATTCTGTTGAGAGTTTTAATCATGAATGGATGCTGAATTTTATCAAATGCTTTTTCAGCATCTATGGAGATGATCATTTGGTTTTTGTTCTTCTTTTTGTTGATGTGGTGGATGATGTTGATAGATTTTCGAACGTTGTACCATCCTTGCATCCCTGGGATGAATCCCACTTGATCATGGTGTATGATCCTCTTGATGTATTTTGCAATTTGGTTTGCTAATATTTTGTTGAGTATTTTTGCATCTACGTTCAGCAGGGATATTGGTCTGTAATTTTCTTTTTTAGTGAGGTCTTTGCCCAGTTTTGGTATTAGAGTGATGCAGGCTTCGTAGAAAGAGTTTGGAAGTATTGCCTCCTCTTCTATTTTTTGGAAAACTTTAAGGAGAATGGGTGTTATTTCTTCTCTATATGTCTGGTAGAATTCAGAGGTGAATCCATCAGGTCCAGGGGTTTTGTTCTTGGGTAGTTTTTTGATTACCGATTCAATTTCGTTGCTGGTGATTTGTCTGTTTAGTTTTTCTGTTTCCTGCTTAGTCAGTCTTGGAAGGCTGTATTTTTCTAAGAAGTTGTCCATTTCTTCTAGGTTTTGCAGCTTGTTAGCATATAGATGCTCGTAATATTCTCTTATAATTCTTTGTATTTCTCTGGGGTCCATCGTTATTTTTCCTTTCTCATTTGTGATTCTGTTTATGTCTGTAGATTCTCTTTTTCTCTTAATGAGTCTGGCTAGGGGTTTATCTATTTTGTTTATTTTTTCAAAGAACCAGCTTTTGGTTTCATTGATTTTTTTCTATTGTTTTATTCTTCTCAATTTTATTTATTTCTTCTCTGATCTTTATTATGTCTCTCCTTCTGGTGACTTTGGGCCTCATTTGTTCTTTTTCCAATTTCAATAATTGTGTCTCTATACTGTTCATTTGGGAATGCTCTTCCTTCTTTAAATAGACCTGGATTGCAATATACTTTCCTCTTAGAACTGCCTTTGCTGCGTCCCACAGAAGTTGTGGCTTTGTGTTGTTGTTGTCATTAGTCTCCATGTATTCCTTGATTTCTGTTTTGATTTGGTCGTTAACCCATTGATTCATTAGGAGAATGTTGTCAAGTCTCCATGTATTTGTGAGCCTTTTTGATGTCTTTCTAAAATTTATTTTTAGTTTTATACCTTTGTGATCTGAGAAGTTGGTTGGTAGGATTTCAATATTTTTGAATTTACTGAGGTTCTTTTTGTGGCCTAGTATGTGGTCTATTCTGGAAAATGTTCCATGTGCACTTGAGAAGAATGTGTATCCTGCTTCTTTTGGGTGCAGAGTTCTGTAGATGTCTGTTAGGTCCATCTGTTATAGTGTGTTGTTTAGTGCCTCTGTGTCTTACTTATCCTCTGCCTAGTTGTTCTATCCTTTGGAGTGAGTGGTGTGTTAAAGTCTCCCAAAATAACTGCATTGCTGTCCATTTCCTGCCTCAATTCTGTTAGTATTTGTTTCACATATGCTGACGCTCCTGTGTTGGGTGCATATATATTTATAATGGTTATATCTTCTTGTTGGACTGACCCCTTTATCATTATGTAATGTCCTTCTTTATCTCTTGCTACTTTCTCCATTTTGAAGTCTATTTTATCTGATACAAGTACTGCAACACCTGCTTTTTTCTCTTTATTGTTTGCAAGAAATATGTTTTTCCATCCCTTCACTTTTAGTCTGTGTATATCTTTGGGTTTGAGGTGAGTCTCTTGTAAGCAGCATATAGATGGGTCTTGCTTTTTTATCCACTCTGTTACTCTGTGTCTTTTGATTGGTGCCTTCAGTCCGTTTACATTTAGGGTGATTATTGATAGATATTTACTTATTGCCATTGGTGGCTTTGGATTTGTGGTTACTAAAGGTTCAAGGGTTGCTTCTTTACTATCTAAGAATTTAACTTAACTTTCCTGTTAAGTTACTATAAACACCGTCTGATGTTTCTTTATCTCTCCCTTCCTATTCTTCCTCCTCCTTTCTTTATATATTAGGTGTTTTATTCTTTGCCTTTAGTTAGTATTTGGATGGTCTGCTTTCTTTGCTATGATTGTATTTTCTCTGGTGACATCTTTTTAGCCTTAGGGGTGCTTCCCTCTAGAGCAGTCCGTTTAAGATATCCTGTAGTGGTGGTTTATGAGAGGCAAACTCTCAACTTTCATTTGTCTGGAAATTGTTTAATCCCTCCATCATATTTAAATGATAATCGTGCTGGATACAATATTCTTGGTTCGAGGCCCTTCTGTTTCATTACGTTAAATATATCATGCCATTCTCTTCTGGCCTGTAAGGTTTCTGTTGAGAAGTCTGATGACAGTCTCATGGGTTTTCCTTTGTAGGTGATCTTTTTTCTCTCTCTAACTGCCTTTAATAGTCTGTCTTTATCTTTGATCTTTGCCATCTTAATTATTATGTGTCTTGGTGTTGTCTTCCTTGGGTCCCTTGTGTTGGGAGATCTGTGGGCTTCCGTGGACTGCGAGACTATTTCCTTCCCCTGTGTGGGAAAGTTTTCGGCAATTATTTCTTCAAAGACACTTTCTATCCCTTTTTCTCTCTCTTCTTCCTCTGGTACTCCTATAATGCGAATATTGTTCCGTTTGGATTGGTCACACAGTTCTCTTAATATTCTTTCATTCTTAGAGATCCTTTTATCTCTCTCTTCCTCAGCTTCTTTGTATTCCTGTTCCCTGTTTTGTATTTCATTGATAGTGTCTTGTACCTCATCCAGTCCAGTGTTAAGCCCGTCAGTGGCTTGTCTCATTTCTGCTTTGTCTTTCATCATTTCCTCCCTCAGTTCTTGCACATTTTTCTGTAGATCCGTCAGCATGGCTATGTCTTTTATTCTGAATTCTTTTTCAGGGAGATTTTGCATGTCCATCCCTTCAGGCTCTCTCAGGGTTTGTCTGTGTCTGAAGCTTTGTCTGTACCATATTCCTCTGTCTTCTCATGACTATAGAATTGGTTGTTGGTAGTTGTCATATATGTCAGCTGTACTCTTTATGAGTTTAAAAAGGAAAGAGAAGAAAGAAGAGAAAAAAATACTAATAATAAAAAAAGAGAGAGAGAAAAAAGAAAAGAAAGGAAAGAAAAAGAAAAAGCAGCAACACCTAAAAAAAAAAACAAAACCGCCCACCGGGGGTGGTTTCTGTGTGAATGCTGTAGGTGGCGCTGTTGCTCCACTATTCCAGAGCCGTGGCCGCACTGCTCCGCATGGCCCTTTAAAGCTGTGGCCGGCGTGAGAATGAATGGGAGGCTGTTGATCTCTGTGGGGGTCTTAAGTGCGGCCACCCTTTCCCAGTCGCCCGATAAGGTGTCCGAAGCTCCCCAGGACTCCCAGCCTGCTGGGCTGATTGTGCCGAGGCGATGCGGTCCTCTGCTGCACTCCTGTCTCTTTAAGACCGCTGAAAAAAAGCGCGCGCTTTTCTCCTTTTTTTTTCTTCTCTTTTCTCCTTCCCTGAGCCAGCCATGAGCAAGCAGGAGCGTTCCCGCTGAGACCCTGCACCCTCTGTCTCTCCAATCTCCGCTACACCGCGCTCTGTGTGTGGTGCTCCCGGGACAGATCGCCGGGGCTGGTTATCTCCTGGGCCTGCACTTCCACTCCCTCCCGGCTCTGAATCCTCTCCTCCCGCCGGTGCGCTGGGTTGGGGGAGTGCTCGGGTCCTGCCGGGTCGCAGTTCCGTTTCTTACCCGCCTCGCCAGCTGCCGAGTCCTCTCAGGTGTGGCTGCACGATGTGTGCTTTCTTGTGTGTTCTGGTCTCTCTTTTAGGAATAGTTTTTTGCTGTGTTTTCGTGAATAAATATAATGTTGGGAGGAAAATTCTGCTGCTCTGTTCACACCGCCATGTTCCCAGAAGTTTCACAAGTATGTTACTTTTTATAAACCTTTTCTAAATCAATCGCTGGCTAGAAGTATGGATTATCAGAGATGTTCTGGGGCATTCCTGATTTTCCCAAGAGCCTCCTCTGAAGAGAGTGGCCATCAGATACCAGAACAAAATCAGAATTCAAATAGTGTGGAGGAAGCAGGCAAAGGCCACAGGGTGGACAGCCCACTATGATCTATTCCTTCAACTTCTGAGCTAGCTTTCTAATCCCCCTATCTAGGGAAGAGAACACCTTCTCATGAAGGCAGTTTTCTTCTTTTCACTGACTCTATTTAATTACTCTTGATTGCATTATCTTTCCTTAAGTGTCCCTTATGAAGTCATATAATTTGGAATATTTATTTCATGAATAACATGAAACTTGAGATACCCAGAGAGACAAGGGTCCCCTGCAGAGTGGACTAGTTACCCATCTCCCTCTGCTTCTGTCTCACACCATTGAAGTCCTGCCTGCTTAATTAAAACTGCGGGAGGACAGCGTCTCTGCGAGTCAGTTCAGCTTCCCGGATCCATCATGATGCTGGTGCCACATTCATAATTAATTCTGCTCGGTGTTAAGAATGGAGGCTTGGCTGATTAAGGATTCTTGGTGGATTGTTGCAGATGTCTAAATTGCTGAAACAACGGGCGGCCATGCAGTGTCTTTTTGATCTACATAAACGTGGGATGCGGAAGAAGAAAAGAGGCATTTTTCTTTCCCCTCTTGAAATCTCACTTGACATTTAGCAAGGGACATTTGTTAGAATGTCAGTTTGATAAAAC
Source organism: Phataginus tricuspis (assembly GCA_029783875.1). Lineage (NCBI taxonomy): Eukaryota > Metazoa > Chordata > Mammalia > Pholidota > Manidae > Phataginus > Phataginus tricuspis. The sequence goes on along the minus strand of JAQQAC010006904.1, from coordinate 72,111,413 downwards.
TGTTTGCAGGAGTCACCCAGCATTTACTACTGAGCTATAACAATTGTTAAGAGCCATAATTACTCTGGGCAGGTTTAAAGAAAAAATGTTATCAGATGATTTGGGCAAAATACCTCCAAACAAGTAGCCTCCTTCCTCTAGCTTCCTGTTGAATTATAGTTTCTCTGATATATTCCCAGCACATCTGAGCTCTGGAGTGGTAGACAAAGTCACCAGCGGTTGTCATGGCAGCTGGGAGTATAATGAAAGTCAGAGCAAGTGGTATAGGCAGGCGATATAGAAGACATGAAGCCCGGGAGTGGGATTACATATTTGGGTATCATTACATTACGTAGTAGCGATTAATAATAGCAGATTGTACTGACCTTGCTATGAACTACTTACTGTTCTGAGAGGTTTGCATCTAGGAGCTCATTACATCATTCCAGTCCAATGGAACAGGGAGTAGCAGTACCTCCATTTGACTGAGGAGGAAAGTGTGGCACAGAGAGGTCAAGAAACTTACCCAAAGCCATATTGGAATTTGAACTCTGAAAGACTCCAGACCTTCACTCTTGACTGTTATCTCCTGATACATCCCATACATGCATGCATTTTACAGTGTGGTAGTGAGGAGGGCCATATGGACATTTCTGTATCTGTTGAATAGTTTTAACAAAAAGGCTACAAATTTTGGGAGCTCACTATATGCTGGGCACTGTTAGGGGTTTATTACTGTCTCAGTTAATCCACAGGTAATTCCTATGGGGCAAGTATAACTATTAAGTCTTTAGAAAGTCTCTTAATCTAGGAAAGTGTGAAAGAGAAATGTTAAATAACTCACCTGTAATTAGTGAAGTTAAGATTAAAACCAAGAAATCTGGTTTTGGAGACCAAATATAAATGCTATATATCTCACTGAATAATTACGAAAAAATGTGGTATATAATATACATGCCTTTTTGATAAAAGAACCAGCCAAGTTAGAAAGTGCTTATAACTTCACTTGAGGAGGACAGGTATGCTATTAGCAATATTCTTTGTTCATTCCTTCATTTACTGAAAGCCACTTTCTAATGGTATTCCAGGTGTACCATCTTTACTGGGCACTGTTCATGGAAAGGTAAAAATAACATATCCCTTTTCCTGTAAAAGCCTTACCATTGAGAGGAAAAACAGTCACAGAGTCACACAGTTTATAATCCTGAGTGGCTACGGGGGCAAGGACATCTACTATCCCGTCAGGTGTTTCAGCCAAACCGTTCGGGGTCTTATTTTTCTTCTGTGGTGTGATGAGGGGGAGGCTGTGTTGCCCCTGGACCTTTTTGGAGAAATTATATAGACATCTGTCATTCATCAGAGGATTCCTGTGGGGCACTTGGAAGGTCTTAGGAAAAGTTGCTTGGTTGCTTTTTCAAGGTTCTCTTATCCCCAGATGCTATCTCAACAACTATCAAAGACTGATCTTCAGAAACTCAGTCCTGCTCTGTACACAGAGCAGAATGTTCTCGGAGGAAACATCTGCAGCGCTGAGGGCTGGCAGTATTGCTGGCCTCCCACATCCTTTGAAGCTGAGTCCTTGTTAGAAAGGAAGGTGCTGTGTCAGTTTCTTTGCTGATGAGTGAAGGAAAGGCCCATTGAAACCACTCTAAACTTTTTATAAGGGTACAAGACAACTGAGCAACAGGAGAGTATGGCAGTTAGGAATCTAGGCTCTGAAGCCATAGGTTTGGGTTTGAATTCTGGCACCAAAAAACAAAAGCCTAGAAACTTGCACAAGTTACTTTACCTTTTTGAGTAAAAATGTAAAAAGCTTTTCAATGAGGAAAGTGACAATAGTGAGCTCGTGGGGAGTTTTCTAATGGTTATTTGAGTTAGTATATGTAAAGTGCTTAAAGAATAACTAACGCCGAATAAACACTCTAGAAGAGGTAGCTTTTATTGGCAGGAATTCAAAGCTCTTGGCATTAGTTGCAATTTATGTTTCTCTTAGCCTCATGGAATTTCTGATTTTCCCCATATATTTCTGCTTAGCCATTCGTCTGGTGTGTTGTCATTTCAGTGTAGACATTGCCCATCACAGCCTCAACTCTATCTTGCATATCCTTCCCATTTCCAGCTCCCGTTGCCAAATTGCACCAGTCTCTCCTTATTTCTGAGATATGTCCACATTCCTGAGAGAAAATCTCTGGGTCAGCTCACTTTCTTAAGGGCGTTTCACTTTGGACATTGCAGGCATTGCGGACCTGGTAGTTTTGCTTGGTCAAATTAGCTGTGTCTTAATGTGTCTTAGTACATTTGAGCTACTATAATAAAGTACCAGGAACTGGGAGTCTTATTACACAATGGAAATTTATTTCTCACAGTTCTGGAGGCCAGAAGTCCAAGATCAGTGTTCCAGAGTGACCGCTAGGTGACTGCTAACTTCTTGCTGTTCTGCACATGGCGGAAAGGGTTAGGGAGCTCTCTGAGATTGCTTTCATTTTTTAAAATGATTTTTAAGTGAAATATAGTTGGAGTATAATTTCTAAAAATTGAGCCATAGTACAACATAGTGATTTGACATTTATATGTATTATGAAATTCCCACAATGATAACTGTAGTTACCATCTGCCACCATAGGAAGTTACTAGAGTATTATTGACTATATTCCCCATATTATACTTTTCCTTCCCCTGACAATAATTTTTTGACTTGAAGTTTGTACTTCTTTATCCCTTTCACATATTTCACTCATCCCCCTACTACCCTCCTCTCTGGCAGCCACCAGATGGTTCTCTGCATTTGACTCTGTTTCAGTGTTTTGTTTACAATTCTTCATATAAGTGAAATCATATGGTATTTGTCTTTCTCCATCTGACTTGTTTCATTTAATATAATTCCTTCTAGATCTATCCATGTTCTCAAGAATGGCAAGGCTGCATTCTTTTTGTGGCTGAGTGATATTCCATGGTGTATATGTACCACATCTTTATCCATTCATCTATTGATGGACACTTAGATTGCCTCCATATTTGGGCTATTGGAAATAATGCTGCAGTAAAAATAGGGGTGCATATATCTTATCAAATCAAGGATTTTGTTTTCTTTGGATAAATACCCGGAAGAGTAATTACTGAGTTGTATGGTATCTCTGTTTTTAATTTTTTGAGGAACCACCATACTGTTTTCAATAGTCACTGCACCAGTTTATAGTCCCACCAACATTGCATGAGGGTTCCCTTTTCTCCACAACCTCGCCAACACTTGTTATTTCTTGTCTTTTCAATAGTAGCCATTCTGACTGGTGTGAGGTGATATCTCACTGTGGTTTTGATTTTCATTTCCATTTGATTGTATGTCTCTATTTCTTTGAAAAATGTTTCTCAGGTCATCTGACCATTTTTTAATCAGGTATCTTTTTTTTTGGTGTTGAAGTGTATGAATTCTTTATATATTTTGGATATTAACCTCTTTATTGGTTATATCATTTTCACACCTATTCTCCCATTCAGTAAGTTGCCTTTTTGTCTTGTGATGGTTTCTTTTTTGGAAATATATTTCCTGTTGTGCAGAAGCTTTTTAGTTTGATGTAGTCCCACTTGTTTTTTTGTTTATTTATTTTGGATGTTTTCACTTTTGTTTCCCTTGCCTGAGGAGCTGTATCTAGAAAAAATGTGGTAAGGCTGATATCTGAGTTTACTGTCAACCATTTCTTTTAGGTGTCTTATGGTTTCAGGTCTTTAACCCATTTTGAGTTTATTTTTGTGTATGGTGTAAAAAAGTAATCCAGTTTCATTGTTTTGCATGTAACTGTTCAATTTTCCCAATACTATTTATAGAAAAGACTATCTTTTCCCCATTGTGTATTCTTGTGTCTCCTTTATCAGAGACAAATTAGCCACACAAGTGCTTTATTTCTGGGCTCTCTATTCTGTTTCATTGATCTACATGCCTGTTTCTGTGCTAGTACCATATTGTTGAGATTACTGAAGTTTTGTATTATAGTTTGAAATCAGGGAGCAAGATACCTCAAGGTTTTGTTTCTGAAGATTGCTTTGGCTATTTGGGGTCCTCTGTGTTTTCATACAAATTTTGGGATTATTTTAGTTCTGTGAAAAGTGCCATTGGCAGGGCTGCGAGGGATTGCATCACATTCGTAGATCGCTTTGGCAGTGTAGCCATTTTAACAATATTGATTTTTTCAGCCCATGAGAACATTATACATTATATCTTCCATTTATTTTTGTCATTTTCAATTAATTTCATCAATTTCTTACAGTTTTCAGAGTACAGGTCTTTCGTCTCCTTGGTTAAAATTATTCCTAGGTATTTAATTGATGTAAATGGAATTGTTTTCTTAATTTGTCTTCTAATTTGCTACTAGCATATGAAAATACAATGGGTTTCTATATATTTATTTTATACCTAGCAGCTTCACTGAATTCTCTTATTAGTTTGAATGGTTTTTTTTTTTTTGGTGGAGTCTTTAGGGTTTTCTATGTAGAGTATCTTGTCATCTGCAAATAGTGAGACAATTTTACTTACCAATGTGGATGTCTTTAATTTCTTATCTGATTGTCATGGCTAGGACTTCCAGTACTATGCTGAATAAAATTTATGAGAGTGAGCATCCTTGTCTAGTTCCTGATCGTAAATGAAAAGCTTTTCACTTTTCATCATTGCATATGATGCTAGCTGTGGTTTTATCATATGTGGCCTTTATTATGTTGAGGTATGTTCCCTCTATACCTACTTTGTTGAGAGTTTTTATCATGAATGGATATTGAACTTTGTCAAATGCTTTTTCAGCATCTATTGAGATGATGTATGGTTTTTATCCTTCCTTTTGTTAATGTGGTGTATCACAATGTTTGTATTTGCAGATACTGAAACATCCTTGTATCCCCTGAATAAATCACAGTTGGTCATGGTAAATGACCCTTTTAATGTATTTTTGAATTCAATTTGCTAATATTTTGTTGAGGATGTGTGGGATCTCTTTTATAAGAACTCTGGTCCCATTCATGAGGGCTTCACCCTCATGACTGAAGTATTTCCCAGGGCTACCTTGTAGTACCACCACTTTGGAGGCTAGGATTTCACCATATGAATTATAGGGGAACATAAACATTCAGACCAGAGTAGTTGGAATCATTTAGCCCTGTTTCTTCATGAGAGGTTCTGTGGGTCAGTGTCCCACAACAGGAGACATTCCGAGGCATGACCTGTCTAATGCAAATAGAGTCAACTGGAAAAACAGAGTATGGGGCCAGGAAATATGTGCTTAATATTATATGGTGATTTTTTTTTTCCATTTGTATGTTCTCATTTCTTCAATTACATCTTCAGTCCAGGACCGGTTCCTCTTTGTACCTCCTGAACCAAGCATAACACTGGACATATTGGGTGTTGACTAAATATTTGGGAAATGAATAAATGAATAAATATCAGTTATCCCCTTTCATTTCATTTGTAAAGATAATATTACAAATTAATACAGTACCAAAAATTAAATTATTCCAATGATTTATGACTCTATATTTTGACCTTAATTTATGCTATGTAATTTAAATTTCTTGACCCCCCCCATAAGATAAAATTTATTATCCCTATGTAACATATGAGAAAACTGAGCTCTGGAAAGTAATTTAGACCCATATAGGCATTAAGCAGTAAAACAGACATTTAAATCCATTTGTATTTTTCAGAGCTTATGTTCTTCATGTTATATTATCATATAGTTAAGATAGTTCATGCTGTTGATTTTTCGCCTCTGCCAGCTGCCAAGATCCCTTTGAATATTTATTCTAATGTCTTATTATCTATTTCTCCACCTTTTTTGTAATGAACAAATTTACAGGGTACACATTTTTTTACCGTTAAAAGGTCAAGTATAGAACCCAATGAGTCAAGTGTGGAACCCTTTCTAAAGACTGGTGCCAAAGTAATTCATTAGTTTTCTCTGGGTGCAGTGTTCAGATAGCCACCAATGCACTTAATAGTCCTGTTGTCGCAGTTCATCGTGACCTGAAGAAGGCATGAGAGGCTCTGTTAATGCCAAAGGGAGATGGATCCACACGTGCACATGAATTCCATTTCCCTACAGCCATCTTCCAGGCAATGTGTGCCATTTAGTGCATCTATTCCTCATTGCTTTCTTTTAAGTGAAGGTTCAATATTTCCTGCCAATGTCTGATTACAAAAGGACAGTAATGGGAAAGCTCCTTTGTAAAAAGAAGTTATCACTGGAAATTCTGCACTTTCTCACTGCCTCTGAGGAGAGCATTCATTCAACGGGAGCTCCGGCTCTGTTGGAGAAAAAGCAGAAGGAGATTCATGCCCCACCTCTGAGGACATACACATCTAGTTCCTCTGCGTTACCATTTAACAAGTGCCATACCAATTGGACCCAAATTCTAAGCCTCTGCAGTAGTGACTCAAGGCTAAGGGAACTCTGTTTTGACTTTGATTTTTGAAATTTTTTTTATTTACTACACAAATGGGAAATATGACTTTAGGTTCTAAAACAATATTGTCGACCAAGTGGTATTTGGAAGAGGGCATTTTCTTCCAGTAAGTGTTTCTTAATTTTAGAAAGATGATTATGGATTGAGCTAACATGTGGAGACAGAATGATGATACATCTTATTTTATAGACTATAAAGATTGAATTATTATAGGTTAAGTCATACATGGTTTATCAATGGTTTGTAACCTTTTGGGAAGTCATGATGACATCATGAAAATGTTGAGAACTCAACACAAGTAATAATCTTCTCCCCAGAAATTTCCCATAAATAAACATGAACACAAACAGTAATATGTGTTCCAGATGTTCAAGAGTCAGTGAAGGCTACTCTTGAAAAGGAAGTCAAGGACCCTTAGATCAATTATAATTTAAGAAAATATGTAAAATTACAACCTTGCTGAAGTTGGTGTGATCAGATAAATTATAGAACAGTGTGATAAAAAGTAGACATAGAAATCTTAGTTGATTTGATTGAGTCTTTGGGAATCACTGTTCATTTTCAAAACAGCTACAAAATGTGTGTGTGTATGTGTGTGTTTTCACATTTTGTTGCTCACCAACAGAACTGACAAGTAGGCATGCTTCCCCATATTTCTAAAGAAGTTAATATGTTTGTATCAGGGAAACACAGATCAGATTTCAGATATGCTTATGTAAATCTGGTAATTTTGGAGAAAGTTGTATTCAACCTAGGTTAGGAGAGGAATGAAGCTGGGATTAAGCAGAGTAACATTTGAACTAGCTAGATAATGTTCTATATGGTTCTTGTTGAGAAAGAAGCCACTAGGGGCCACAGCAAGGGAAAGGTAGGAATTAAGTCAAATTCGTGTATGCAAATGTTTAGAAAATGACATTTGGGACACTTCTTTTAGGTAATTAAAAAAACAATTTTATTGGAAGTGGGTGGAGGCTGATGGATGAAGGTTGTCAAAAGGTAAAAACATCCGGGTATAAGATAAATAGGTTCTAAGGATGTAACGTACAGCATGGTGACTGTAGTTAACTATACTCTATAGTGTATTCGAAAGTTGCCAAGACATCCCAAAAGCTCTCATCACAAGAAAAAAAAAATTGCAACTATGTGAGGTGATTAATGTCAACTACATTCATTGTGGTAAATAGTTTCACAGTACATATATCAAATCACTATACTGTACACCTTTGATTAATATGTTATATGTCAATATCTCAAAATTGAAAAGTAAGAAGAAAAAACCCTCGTACTGACTTGCCTATATATAACTAGTATTTGGTAGTAAAGCTGCATAATTGGAGAAGGAGGGTGTTGGACATTGGTAAGACCCAAACAGTGGATCTATTTAGAAAAAAAACAAAGCCTTTTAGGGCTAGGTTCATTCATTTCAGTCCCCGATGCAGAGGGCCTGCACTGATGTGCTGACGTGCAGATCCGCGTTACTGCCGATGAGAACTGAAAAAAAGTAAGCTTAGATTTAGGTCACAATCTTGTGTAGTGTTTTTTTGTTTTTGTTTTTTAAGAAAGTTCTTCCTTTGATAATCACTAGATGTAATTGGAAGCATAGCATACATCATCGTGCCTTGCATTCAAGCATCTTTGTGCTTCTGAGTCGAGGCTTGCAGAAGAAAGGAAGCTATTTGCTTATAATCAGCAGTTGCCTTTCACTTAGGTCAACTAGTTTAAAATGCTTTTGGTTGACTCTCTAGGCCCTATGGCTGATTGATAGACAACTCTTTCCTAGTCAATACTGGAACCTTCCCTAATATCCTGCAGTCATAACTTTCTGTTTTCCTTGTACTGCTTTCCTTATATATCCTGTATACAGGCATTAAGGCTTGTCACTGAGAATTCCCTGTGATTGTTGGCATTGCAAAGACAGTCAATAGTATTGGCGGCTTTTCCTCACAATTTCCTAGATAATTGTGCTATTTTAATTAGAGTGTGGATAGGCCTATAAATCAGTTGCTAGACTTTTACTCAGTAAGGAGCATGTATTTCTATTTTAATTCACTACTGGTATTCTCTAAGGAGATGCCAAAATGCTCTCCATCTGGAATTACGAATCCTTTATTTTCACTGGGAAACCTGTGTTCCTAGGAAATCTCTGGTTTGGCTCATTACTCAGTCGCCATGCCGCATGAGATGGAAAACATCAGAAACTTACACGTCTTAAATGACACCAGGGATAAGTAGAGCAATTTAAAGTAATTATCATGTGTTCTCATAAATTGTATGTTAAAATCTTATAGCTTTATGAAGTAGTTGGGTAGGTATTAGTATTTATATTCTTCAAAACAAGAAAACTATTTAGACATATCAGGCATATTACTGTGACCTTATCAAACTCACTTGACATGATTTCAAAGCCAGATGCTCAGACTTCAAACCCACAGTCCCTCCATTGGGCACCCTGTCCTCCAGCCGTGAGAATCTGAAGAGAAAGGGTAGGTGACAGCAAGCGTAGGGAGCACAACTCATCTTGCTTGGTTTGGACTGGTGGTTGCTGATTCATGTCCCACCCACAGGGAAGCAGGTGGACGGTGGCAGAAAGTTGGGAGCCGAGGTCAGTAAGCCTGACGTTCTATTTTTGGCTTTGCCACCAAAACTTTGGGACTTTGTGCCTCAATTCGTTCAGCTTCAGTTTCTTTACTGTACAATTAAGATTAATAATATGGTTTGGGGGGATAAATGAGGTATTCTAATTTCAGGGAGGGTTCAGTTTGAAAAAGCAGCCTAGATCTAGGAAAAATGGGGACAGTGTTAGTAGTGGGAGAACAGTTTGCCCAAATCCTTCCATTTATTTTTTTTCCTCCAGGGCTCGGGATCATAGAGTATACATACTCATGAATCAGAGAAGTGAGACTGACAGCTTTAGATAAAGGCTCTCTGAAAATGTCAAGATTGGAGAATATAATGGAGCTCCTGTCCCTCCCCAAACCTAAATTTTGACCCCGAGATGATCACAGTCATGCAGATTCTGGGGACAGGCAGAGAAGTTGGAACAGGGAGGGCAGAGACCTGGGGGTGGGGTCTCTGCAAACACCTATGTACCTAGGTTCAGACAAATCAAAGAAAAATAACCTTCCCGACTGCTGATGTACAGTGGGTTAGAGCGAACTCAAGAACACTGACTTCATCTCTCACTCTTCCTCCGATCCTCGCAGGTTAAGCTAATGTCAAGTAAGTCTTCACTGAAACATACTCTATATGTTACAGTGTTTGGAAACTTTCATAAAATCACAGAATATCAGAATTACAAGAGAAATTAGAGATCACCCATTCCACTCAGTCACACACAGAACTAGTCACATCTCATAAAAATCCAACATCTGAAATGAGTCGAAGTGTTGCTGCTCTTGCTGAGCCAGAGAAGCTCGGGGCCGTCACCCACCCCCAAGAAGCTCCCACAGCACCTACGGGTCAGCAACCATGGATCCAGTCAAACAGCTCGTGTCACATTTAGAGACTGAAACCATAAATGAAATGATTTTCCCAAGCCACACAGTGAATTAGTGGTTAAACTTGACCAAGGATTTAAATCCCCTTACTCCCCATTCAGAACTCTTTCCAATTCAATGCACTGTGCACCTTTGCTCAGTTACTCTGGGATTCCTTTTTGGGGATTTGCTATGCAGAGGCAGACCTGAGATCTTCTGCCCCCATTCATTCCCTGGACTGACCACCTTCGTTGTCTGCTGAGGCCGTCCATCCCTAACTGCCTGACACCGGCGAGAAGGATTCAGCTGCACAGGGTTCGTAGTGGGGAATCTCGGAAAAATCAGGGGATGGGAAATTCACTTATGATTTAAATGCCTTAAATGTTGCTGGATCCACATCCTTTTGATACTCAGTTGTGCTGCTTATTTATGAGTACCTTGTTTTCCTGTGAGCATCTTTTGCTTTGAAAACAAGAAGAAGAGAGTCATTTCCAGCAGATGCCCTGTATGTGGAAGGAAAATTGTGTCTAAATAGGCTACTTTTTCAAGTTTTAATTGGCCTAATTACTTCATGTTTGTAAAGTGCTTTGAAGAGGAGAGGTGCTATATTAGTGTTGCTTGTTATTATTTTAGCTCCCCCAGTGGCATTTGCTAGTTTCTTAAATTGCCTTTCTTGAAGTGACCTAATAATCAAAATGCCAGGGAAGATTTCTTCTTTCTAATTTTTTTTTATCTTTTCCTTTTTTTTAGAGTATCGTTATTTAATTTAAGGAAATTTGGGAGACTAATAGTGTATATAGCATGATCTTCTCTTTGGACCAATTCAGCTTCCCTAGTATCTTTCGGGAGTTGAAGATGAATTGGAACTTTACTCCCTGCCTCTCTCCCAGATTCTGTCTTTGTCAGTGTTGAAGCTGCCTTTCTAGAGGCTAGATCTGTCAGTAGAATGTTCTGCTGAGAACCTCTCTAAAGACCTGGGCTTGGAAGACTTGGCAGAAAGCTCTGTAGCCCCTCATTAATAGGGACAAGAAGGAAAACGAGTGGTTCTTATGTGTCAGGCTCCCCATTGCCAGCAGCTGCAGGAAAGGTGGACGAGGGTCCAGGAGGCCCTCAGGACTTGCTTATGCTATCTGTGAAAGCAAACACTGAAGCTGTGAGTCCTCTCTTGGAACATCAGGCTTTTTACTCTGCTTAAAACTGAGCTTTCTTTTCTTCACTGGTGACATGGTAAGGAATGGCTTAATTTTTGAGAAAACATTCTTGATTTCTAAATCAGAGGAGCAAATGCTGTTTTGTGGGGTGGGAGGAGGAGTCTTGCTTATTCTTTACCCCATGCACCATGCAGTCAGTTTCACCCCTGGAACACAGGAAGTAACACATTTATGGAGAGCTGTCATGCATTGAGAGCTTTCTGCGTTCCAAGCAATGTGCTACCCACTATTCATAGTTTCACCACAAACTGAGGCTGTTTGTACAAATGAGAATGTGGCAAGTCAGAGAAGACAGGCGCTGGCCTGAGTCACAGCAGGAGGAAGAGAAGGGGCCAGAACTAGAAGCCAGAAGTGTCTGGGCACACGGTACTAAAGCAGGCTTCTTGAAAGACAGATACATTTGGAACATGTCGCACTGGCATTGCTAGGAGGTCTTCAGCGGGACATCTCAATTGTTACCCTAGTTTCGTAGGATCTTTGTAAGTTTCTCACAAATTTCCATCTAGGCAGTTCTGGGAAGATGGTGGCGTGAGCAGGGCAGCGCAAATCTCCTCCCAAAACCATATATACTTATGAAAATACAACAAATACAACTATTCCTAAAAGACCAGAAGATACAGGACAGCACCCAGCCTGCATCTACACCTGAGAGGACTTGGCACCCCACAAGGTGGGTAAGATACGGAGCTGTGACCTGATGGGACCCGAGTACTCCCCCACCCCAGCGTACCAGCAGGAGAGGATTCAGAGCCGGGAGGGAGTGGAAGTACAGGCCCACGAAATAACCAGCCCTGGTGATCTGCGCCGGGAGCACTGACACACATGGCGTGGTGTATCGGAGATTGGAGAGGCAGAGGGTGCAGGATCTGAGCCTGGGAATGCACTGGGTCCTCGCAGCCAGCAACCCAGGACAAAAGAAAAGCATGCCCTTTTTTAACAGTCCTAAAGAGATGGGCCCAACAGAGGAGCAGGATCTTCCCAGCACACTCAGCCCAGCAGGCTGGGAGTCCTGGGGAATTTCAGGCCCCTTGGCTGGCGATTGGGAAAAAGTAGCCATACTGAGACAACCCACAGAGATCAGCAGCCTCCCATTCGTTCCTGCCTGGACCAGAGCTACAAAGGGCCCTGCTGAGTGGTGCAGCTGTGACTGTGGAATAGTGGAGCAACAGTGCCACCTACAGCATCCTAACAAAACCTATTCCCGGGGGGCAATATTTTTGTTTTTTTTGTTGGTTTTTTTTTCTCTTTTTTTTTCTTTTCTTCCCTTTAGTTTCTTTCTTTCTTTTCTTTGTCTTCTTTCTCTTTTTTCTCCCTCATTTTTAAAAGTCTTGAAGAACCCATCTGACATACATGGCACTTACCACAATCACTTCTATTACCATGAAAAGACAGAGGAAAATGGTACAAACAAAGCTTATCCAGACCCAGACAACCCCAGAGAGGGAGTCTGAAGGGATGGAAATACACAATCTTCCTGAAAAAGAATTCACAATAAAAGTCATAACCATGCTGATGGATCTACAGAGAAATATGCAAGAGCTGAGGGAGAAAGTGAGGGAAGTGAGGAAAGACAACGCAGAAATGAGACAAGTGATCGATGGGCTTAGCAGCAGATTGGACCAGATGCAAGAGACTGTTAAGGGAATAGAAATCAGAGAACAGGAATACAGAGAAGCTGAGGCAGAGAGAGATAAAAGGATCTCTAGGAATGAAAGAATATTAAGAGAACTGTGTGACCAATCCAAATGGAACAATACGCATTATAGGAGTACCAGAGAAAGAAGAGAGAGAAAAAGGGATAGAAAGTGTCTTTGAAGAAATAATTGCTGAAAACTTCCCCATGCTGGGGAAGGAAATAGTCTCACAGTCCACAGAAGCCCACAGATCTCCCAACACAAGGGACCCAAGGAAGAAAACACCAAGACACATAATAATTAAAATGGCAAAGATCAAAGATAAGGACAGACTATTAAAGGCAGCTAGAGAGAGAAAAAAGATCACCTACAAAGAAAACCCATCAGACTATCATCAGACTTCTCAACAGAAACCTTACAGGCCAGAAGAGAATGGCATGATATATTTAATGTAATGAAACAGAAGGGCTTCGAACCAAGAATATTGTATCCAGCACGATTATCATTTAAATATGATGGAGGGATTAAACAATTTCCAGACAAGCAAAAGCTGAGAGAGTTTGCTTCCCATAAACCACTTCTACAGGATATCTTAAATGGACTGCTCTAGAGGGAAGCACTCCTAAAGCTAAAGAGATGTCACCAGAGAAATAAAATCATAGCAAAGAAAGCAGACCATTCAAATACTAACTAAAGGCAAAGAATAAAACACCTAGTACATAAAGAGTGGAGGAGGAAGAATAAGAAGGGAGAGAAATAAAGAAACATCAGACTGTGTTTACAATAATTTAACAAGAAAGTTAAGTTAGATTGTCAGATAGTAAAGAAGCTACTCTTGAACCTTTGGTAACCACAAATCTAAAGCCAGCAATGGCAATAAGTACATATCTGTCAATAATCACCGTAAATGTAAATGGACTAAATGCACCAATTAAAAGACACAGAGTAACAGAGTGCATAAAAAAACAAGACCCATCTATATGCTGCTTACAAGAGACTTACCTCAAACCCAAAGATATACACAGACTAAAAGTGAAGGGATGGAAAAAGATATTTCATGCAAACAACAAGGAGAAAAAAGCAGGTGTTGCAGTACTTGTAGCAGACAAAATAGACTTCAAAACGAAGAAAGGAGCAAGAGATAAAGAAGGACATTACATAATGATAAAGGGGTCAGTCCAACAAGAGGATATAACCATTATAAATATATATGCACCCAACACAGGAGTGCCAGCATACATGAAACAAATACTAACAATTAAAGGAGGAAATAGAAAGCAATGCATTCATGTTAGGAGACTTCAACACACCACTCACTCCACAGGACAGATCAACCAGACAGAAAATAAGTGAAGACACAGAGGCACTGAACAACACACTAGAACAGATGGACCTAACAGACATCTACAGAACTCTACACCCAAAAGCAACAGGATACACATTCTTCTCAAGTGCACAAGGAACATTTTCCAGAATAGACCACGTACTAGGCCACAAAAAGAACCTCAGCAAACTCAGAAATATTGAAATTCTACCAACCAACTTCTCAGATCACAAAGGTATAAAACTAGAAATAAATTTTAGAAAGAAAACAAAAAGTTTCACAAATATATGGAGACTTAACAACATTCTCCTAATGAATCAATGGGTTAACGACCAAATCAAAACAGAAATCAAAGAATATATGGAGACTAATGACAACAACAACACAAAGCCACAACTTCTGTGGGACGCAGTGAAGGCAGTTCTAAGAGGAAAGTATATTGCAATCCAGGCCTATTTAAGGAAGGAAGAGCATTCCCAAATGAACAGTCTAAAGACACAATTATTGAAATTGGAAAAACAAGAACAAATGAGGCCCAAAGTCACCAGAAGGAAGGACATAATAAAGATCAGAGAAGAAATAAATAAAATTGAGAAGAATAAAATAAGAGAAAAAAAATCAATGAAACCAAGAGCTGGTTCTTTTAAAAATTCAACAAAATAGATAAACTCCTAGCCAGACTCATTAAGAGAAAAAGAGAATCTGCACACATAAACAGAATCAGAAATGAGAAAAAAATAACGACAGACCCCACAGAAGTACAAAGAATTATAAGAGAATGTTAAGAGAATCTATATGCTAACAAGCTGGAAAACCTAGAAGAAATGGACAACTTCTTAGAAAAATACACCTTCCAAGACTGACCAAACAAGAAACAGAAAAACTAAACAGACCACTCACCAGCAACAAAATAGAATCGGTAATCAAAAAACTACCCAAGAACAAAATACCCGGACCTGATGGATTCACCTCTGAATTCTACTAGACATATAGAGAAGAAATAACACCCATTCGCCTGGAAGTTTTCCAAAAAATAGAAGAGGAGGGAATACTAACAAACTCGTTCTATGAAGCTAGCATCACTCTAATAACAAAACTAGGCAAAGACCTCACCAAAAAAGAAAATTACAGACCCATATCCCTGATGAACGTAGATGCAAAAATACTCAACAAAATATTAGCAAACCGAATTCAAAAATACATCAAGAGGATCATACACCATGATCAAGTGGGATTCATCCCAGGGATGCGAGGATGGTACAACATTCGAAAATCCATCAACATCATCCACCACATCAACAAAAAGAAGAACAAAAACCACGTGATCATCTCCATAGATGCTGAAAAACATTTGACAAAATTCAGCATACATTCTTGATTAAAACTCTCAACTAAATGGGTATAGAGGGCAAGTACCTCAACATCATAAAGGCCATATATGACAAACCCACAGCGAACATTATATTTAACAGCGAGAAGCTGAAAGCTTTTCATCTAAGATCGTGAACAAGACTAGGGATGCCCACTCTCTCCACTGTTATTCAACATAGTACTGGAGGTCGTAGACACGGCAATCAGACAAAACAAAGAAATACAAGGCATCCAGATTGGTAAAGAGGAAGTCAAATTGTCACTATTTGCAGACGTGATATTGTACATTAAAAACCCTAGAGACTCCACTCCAAAACTAGAACAATATCTGAATTCAGCAAAGTTGCAGGATACAAAATTAACACACAGAAATCTGCTGCTTTCCTATACACTAATGATGAACTAACAGAAAGAGAAATCAGAAAAACAATTCCATTCACAATTGCATCAAAAAGAATAAAATACCTAGGAATAAACCTAATAAAGGAAGTGAAAGACCTATAACATGAAAACTACAAGACACTCCTAAGAGAAATTAAAGAAGACACTAACAAATGGAAATTCATGCCATGCTGTTGGCTATTTAGAATAAATATTGTCAAAATGGCTATACTACCTGTAGCAATCTACAGATTCAACGCAATCCCTATCAGAATACCAACAGCTTTCTTCAATGAACTGGAACAAATAATTCTAAAATTCATATGGAACCACAAAAGACCCCGAATAGCCAAAACAATCCTGAGAAGTAGGAATAAAACATGGGAATTATGCTCCCTGACTTCAAGCTCTACTACAAAGCCACAGTAATCAAGACAATTTGGTATTGGTACAAAAACAGACCCACAGACCAGTGGAACAGAATAGAAAATCCAAACATTAACCTAAACTTATACAGTCAATTAGTATTTGATAAAGGAGCCTTGCATATAAAATGGGGAGATGACAGCCTCTTCAGCAGCTGGTGTTGGAAAAACTGGAGAGCTACATATAACAGAATGAAACTGGACTACTGTCTAACCCCATACACAAAAGTCAGCTCAAAATGGATCAAAGACCTGAATGTAAGTCATGAAACCATAAAACTCTTAGAAAAAAACATAGGCAAAAATCTCTTGGACATAAACACGAGCAACTTCTTCATGAACATATCTCCCCGGGCAAGGGAAGCAAAAGCAAAAATAAACAAGTGGGACTATATTAAGCTGAAAATCTTCTGCACAGCAAAGGACACCATCAGTAGAACAAAAAGACATCGTACAGTATGGGAGAATTTATTCATAAACGACATATCCAATAAGGGGTTGACATCCAAAATATATAACTTATGCACCTTAACAAACAAAAAGCAAATAATCCAATTAAGAAATGGGAGAGGAAATGAATAGACACTTCTCCAAAGAAGGAATTCAGATGGCCAACAGGTACATGAAAAGATGCTTCACATCGTTAATCTTCAGAGAAATGCAGATTAAAACCACAATAAGATACCACCTCACACCAGTGAGGATGGCCAACATCCAAAACACAGCAACAAATGTTGGCAGGATGTGGAGAAAAGGGAACCCTCCTACACTGCTTGTGGGAATGCAAATTAGTTCAACCATTGTGGAAAGCAGTATGGAGGTTCCTCAAAAAACTCAAAATAGAAATACCATTTGACCCAGGAATCCCACTCCTAGGAATTTATCCTAAGAATGCAGCAGCCCAATTTGGAAAAGACAGATGCGCCACTATGTTTATCACAGCACTATTTACAATAGCCAAGAAATGGAAGCAACCTAAGTGTCCATCACTAGATGAATGGATAAAGAAGATGTGGTACATATACATAATGGAATATTATTCAGCCATAAGAAGAAAACTAATCCTGCCATTTGCAACAACATGGATGGAGCTAGAGGGTATTATGCTCAGTGAAATAAGCCAAGCCGAAAAAGACAATTATCAAATGATTTCACTCATCTGTGGAGTATAAGAACAAAGGAAAAACTGAAGGAACAAAACAGCAGCCGACTCCCAGAACGCAGGAACGGACTAATAGTTACCAAAGGGAAAGGAACTGATGAGCATGGGTGGGAAGGGAGGGATAAGGGGGAAAAAGGGGCATTACGATTAGCAGATGTAATATTGGGGGGCTCACAGGGAGGGCTGTACAACTCAGAGAAGACAAGTAGTGATTCTATAGCATCTCACTACGCTGATGGACAGTGACTGTAATGGGTTTGGTGGGGGGGACCTGATGAAGGGGGTAGTTTAATAACCATAATATTGCACATGTAATTGTAGATTAATGACAACAGAATAAATTATAAAAAAAATTTCCATCTAAGAAAGAAACTCAGAGATATCAGGCAACATAGTTCCAGTCACTGTTAAGTGGTGGAACCTCAAATTTAACTCAAGAGCTCTGCATTTCTTGCCTTTTACCACAGATTTCAGCGGTGAGCCTGTACTTTACTTTTATGCTATAGATGTGTTCATGTTTGGAATGCTCTTAGTTATGGAAATCCAAGGGTCATATTATTAACTAGAAAGGATAATAGGCTGAAACATAGGTGAACAAGTTACTGGGCTTGTTGATTAAATTGCCAAGACTTTCTAAATTCAGATTCTTCTGAAGTTAATAATAGAAAGTGATCTATGGTCATCTTGTTTTCTTAAGAAATCTTTTGCAATAAGAATGATAACCACACTAATAACAAATAGCTAACAATGAATAAATTCTTACTGTGTTTTGTTTCAAGCCCTTTTCCTGAATTAACTAATCTAATCATCAGAATAACTCCCAAAGTTGGTATCATCATTAATGCTACTGTACAAAAAAAGAAACATGATCAAGTTCTAATGAGTGGAAGAAAAGAAATTGAAATGTAAATGAATTCTATAGCAGTGTCTTTATGAAAGGGAGAGATCCCTTTGGGAATGTCCAGACTTTCTTCCCAGACTCTTCTGTAAACCTTTGTATTGTATGATTTGTAGTAAATCGAGCAACCCTGTCCTGCACAGCTTCCCCCCTCATCAAGTGGGTAAAACCTAATAGCAACTGATAAAATGTAGGGTAACATAGAAAAGAGCAATAACAAAGTGGGAAAGATGACATTAAAGGAGGGGGGGGCTGGAGGAAAAGGAGGAAAAGAGTTTTTGGAGGGAGATGGTGCAGATCTGCGTACAAACTCACGTCTCTGTAAGAGTTGCTCCTTTTTGAGAATTATTTGCCTGAGCCACCTTCCCATCTCCAGTCCTTTTCTCTGAGTCTCCATTGAATTCCCTATCATCATGGAAGTTTAGGGCTCCTAATATAGGGAATGAGTTTATAAAACTAAACAGCTCAATCTTTTCCTCCCAAACTGACTCCCAGGCAGCCCTTAGTTGTTTTCAAATACAGGAAAGTGGCTAATATGCCTTCTGTTGATTTGTGAACAAGCCACAAAGGACATTTTACAGTTTAATAAAAAGAGGGTAAATTATGATGCTTTCATTTTAATTTTTCCCAACTAACCACCATCCATTTTAGGGCAGCAGATAATGCTAATAAACCACTGTGTTTCAGTTTATGAAAATATCATGCAAATTAGGTTTTGAAAATGGAAACTTGTTTTCATATGGATTTAATTTTAAGTCCCATTTCTCTCCCTTTTTCATTTCTAAAATTCTGTTTCTTATTTCAAGTTAATCTCCATTGGTTTTGTCTCCCACCTCTTTTGTCAAATAGGGTACCAATCGTGTTTGTAGTCTTTTAACAAGTACATATACCTTTTCATTGGAGAAACTAAGGATTTCTGGTCTTTTGGCAAATGTGGTTGATAATTGCTGTCTGTACTTCCTACAGGGGGCACCTGATGTCTTTTCTTTGAGGATGTTAATATTGATCAGTGAGTTCAGATTATCCTCAGGTAGAACTATAAGTTAAAATGTTTCCATCAGCCATTCACCTAGTGGATTTTAAGTGATCATTGTCTAGATCCATTATTTCTTTAGAGGTTGAAAAATGATGATTTTCTAATTCCACCAATCATTTAGCATTGATTATCTGATATTATTCTATGAAAAGGACCTTTCCCAGTAAGAAAAGACATTTTTAGAACTGAAGGGACTAAGAGACATATATTTCTGTTTATTTTACTGATAAGGAAAACTGATGGCTAAAGTGGCTTCAGAAGAAATGTGGTTCTTGCTGAAGGCCACGCATTTATTTCCCTCTGCCTAAAACAAGGATCTAGTGCCTCATTACACAGTAAGAGGCTTATCCTAGACTAGATTGGGCATCTTCAGCGGCAGGGAACAGGGAGGTGGCAAATGAGTGAATGAAGGCTATAAAATCAGTGGGTGTAGTGGAGATTGTGGGCAAAATTGGGCTCTTATGAAAGAATTAAAAATTTCAAACTAAAACACTGTGCTGGGCAAAAAGACACACCATTCAATACCTATTCTGAGTAGATGTTTAGACTATTTTTTCACCATATCTCTCATGAGAATGATAAACAAAACACATGGATCAATGGCTAAAGTAATACCTAAGTATAGCATTATGGCCTCGTAAGGCAGTCACTGTATATAGGAATATTCAGTTCACTTTTTTCTCAGTTTCTAAGGTTATCAAGGGGCATAGTCTTCTCTACTAAAATCAACCTTTATACACATGTATGTTATAAAAATAATGAGAAAGGCATTCACTAAACAGACCGTAAGAGAAATGGTGCAATCTTGAACTGCTTTCCATCTTTATTGCTGCCGTTTTGGAGGGCTGGTTCTTTCTGATACAGAGTCTCTCAACTTCAGCATTCTAGTCTCACCCATATTAGAGTCTTGTAGTTAAAAACTTAAGACTTTGAAATTCAACAGACCTGCCACCACTTAGCTTTCTGACCTAGGGAAATTAATTTAGCATATTTAAGTCTCTACTTCTTCAGCTGTAAATGGGGATTCCAATAGCAAATGCCTCCTAATATTATTTTAGGAATTGAATGAGGTGATTTCATGAGGATTAAATGAAATAATTCATGTAAAGTCCTTAGCATTTTGCCCATCACAAAGTGAGCATGCCACATACATTTCCTATTTTATGTATCATTTATTCCAAAACTTGGGAAGAACTTTGCAAGAATTGAATACTTTTTACTTGGTCAGGCTGAGTTTTTTCAGTCACCTGGCAAGTGTAAACCACATTTTTAATTGGCACCAGAGATGTTTTGTCAACTTCAAAAAAAAAATAATGTACTGACCCAGCAGTTGATTGGAAAAGCAGTGCGACTCTCCACAGGGCGGAGAGGTTGGCCCTGCATGTCTTCCAGGAGGTGAGTGCCGAGGGAGGGGCAGGGAATCCCTGGCCCAGAGAGAGGGCTGGGCTGCCTGCAGTGCTTTCTCTGTGACCCTGGAGCCCAAGCCCTGGGTTTACCCAACCTTCTACAGGTTATACTTACATTGTCTTTAGTTACACTTGACATACCTGGGATCATAAAGCAGTTGGGCTACACAACAAAGCCTCGTTTAGCCTTTCAAATTCAGTTGGGCCCATGCACGCATATGTAGGAACCATACCCCAACCCCCCAACATTTGCTGATGGATTGGCTGATACTAGGAAAGTACTGTTAGCTAAAAATAGCTTTACCACGCTGTGATTGTTGGATTGTCCCTTCTACAAACAATCTTTCCTTTTTACAATTGTTTTTATATATGCTACCAAAAAGTTAGCATTTGGAGTTACCAATCACTCAGAGTGTAGATTAATCAGGATGGCTTTTCTCAGAATTGTCAACTTTAATATTTATGGTATAGATGAAGAATGTTGCATTGAATACCTTTAAATCTAGGAACTACTACACTAAATGCCTGAATTATTTTTTTGAGTATGTGTGTTTTGGGGTGGGGGGATACAGGTGGAGGAGGGAGGGGAGAGGAGTTCTTTGTGATTTGGTGGAAGGTGTGCTGGACTGGGTCCCGGGGACACCAAGGCATCTGGAACGGAGGGACTCACCCAGCCTGAGAGGATCGCAGGAGGTGGGGCATATGTGCAGGGATGGGGAGGACACAGAATTCCTTCCGACTGTAAATTCCCTTAAAAGAAGGGCCCTATCTTAGTCTGTACAGGCTGCTATGATGCCATATATGGGTGGCTATAAATACCACAGGCTGAGTGGGTTATAATATACAGAAAGGTATTTTTCACAGTTCTGGAGGCTGGAAAGTCTAAGGTCAAGATGCCTGCAAGATCCAGTGTCTGGTGAGGCCACTCTTCCTCATGGACAGTTATCCTCTCGTTATTCTGACTGTGGTCTTGCATGGCAGAAGGAGAAGGAGCTCTCGGGGGTCTCCTGTATAAGGACACTCATCCAGTTCACGAGGGCTCCAGCCTGATGACTTAAGCATGTCCCAAAGGCCCCACCTGCTAATACCATCACGGTGAACATTAGGTTTCAACATACGAACTTTGCAGGGACACAGACATTCCATCTACAGCAAGCCCCCATCTTATTCCTCTAATACT
>JAQQAC010006904.1:72006524-72089470 GCA_029783875.1 Phataginus tricuspis | reverse complement strand
GAACCTGCCAATTTTATATTTGCTTTCTTAAATCACGGCCACTTACATGTTACATTGCTTTTATGTCTTTTACTCCTAACTGGTGGTCTGAAAAATTCTGGGAATGCACGTCTAACTTAAGTGTAAAAATCACATGCCCTTCTCTGTCTAGTACAGTTCTCCAGCTACTCTTTGGACTAAACAATTAGCTGTCATCATTGCTGTTAAAGCCACACCCTTGTCACTGTGGTGACATGAGTCCTGATTTAGTTGCAGATGAATCACAGGAAGAAGGGGTGTATATATGTATAATGTGGCACACTATTCCTGTGAACGCCTGATACATAGCCCCCCTGTTGTCAGAGGTACTTCCCACCTTGCCTGGACTGACTCTGGAAGGCTCAGGCCATCTCTACCAACTCGATAATTAGTCACATTTTAAAGGTGCTTGGTTTTGGAGACAGCTTGTTAAAAAGCAACCATGACCTTTATAGATCTGCACTCCATTAAGTACAATTAAAAAGAACCTCTTGCCTTAGGTATGAGTTCTTTGCTTGGGGAATTTTGAGGATCTTGTCAGAAAGGGAAGGAAGATGATGGGTTAGCAGGAGAGAAAGGTGGGCATCCATCAGTCAGCAGCCTAAGTGAGTGACAGGGCTGGGTTCCCTTTAACTTTCTGGTTGTCAGATATTGAAATGAATGACTGTGCCACTATTGGCATCACCAAAATACATCTTCTGATACCTCAGGCAATTTACCTCTCAAGTGTTCCATTTATCATTGTCATTCTACATCAAAGATCTCTTATTCTCATTGCACGGTTATTGCCAGTATGTGTCTGTGCATGGGGTGTGTGTTCATGGATGCCCTTGTGTGTATGTGAGCCTGATTCTTGCTCTTTTTATTTTTACTTATTTATATATATTTCAGTATCATTAATCTACAATTGCATGTGCAATATTATGGTTATTAAACTCCCCGCTTGATCAGGTCCCCGCACCAACCCCATTACAGTCACTGTCCATCAGCGTAGTGAGATGCTGTAGAATTACTACTTGTCTTCTCTGGGTTGTACTGCCCTCCCCGTGCCCCCCCCAACATTGTGTCTGGTAATCATAATGCCCCTTTCTCCCCCTTGTCCCTCCCTTCTCACCCAGCCTCCCCAGTCCCTTTCCCTTTGCTAACTGTTAGTCGATTTTTGGGTTCTGTGAGTCTGCTGCTGTTTTGTTCTTTCAGTTTTTTTTTTCTTTGCTCTTATGCTCCACATATGAATGAAATCATTTGATACTTGCTTTTCCGGCTTGGCTTATTTCACTGAGAATAATACCCTCTAGCTCCATTCATGTTGTTGCAAATGGTAGGATTTGTTTTTTTCTTAAGGCTGAATAATATTCCATTGTGTATATGCACCACATCTTCTTTATCCATTCATCTACTGTTGGACACTTAGGTTGCTTCCATTTCTTGGCTATTGTAAATAGTGCTGCAATAAACAGGGGTGCATCTGTCTTTTTCAAACTGGGTTGCTGCATTCTTAGGATAAATTCCTAGGAGTGGGATTCCTGGGTCAAATGGTATTTCTATTTTGAGTTTTTTGAGGAACCTCCATACTGCTTTCCACAATGGTTGAACTAATTAGCATTCCCACAAGCAGTGTAGGAGGGTTCCCTTTTGTCCACATCCTGCCAACATTTGTTGCTGTGTTTTGGATGTTGGCCACCCTCACTGGTGTGAGGTGGTATCTTATTGTGGTTTTAATCTGCATTTCTCTGAAGATTAACGATGTGAAGCATCTTTTCATGTACCTGTTGGCCATCTGAATTCCTTCTTTGGAGAAGTGTCTATTCATTTCCTCTCCCATTTCTTAATTGGATTATTTGCTTTTTGTTTGTTAAGGTGCATAAGTTATATATTTTGGATGTCAACCCCTTATCTGACATGTCATTTATGAATATATTCTCCCATACTGTAAGATGTCTTTTTGTTTTACTGATGGTGTCCTTTGCTGTGCAGAAGATTTTCAGCTTGATAAAGTCCCATTTGTTTATTTTTGTTTTTGTTTCTCTTGCCCGGGGAGATATGTTCATGAAGAAGTCACTCATGTTTATGTCCAAGAGATTTTGCCTATGTTTTTTTCTAAGAGTTTTATGGTTTTATGATTTACATTCAGGTCTTTGATCCATTTTGTGTTTACTTTTGTGTATGGGGTTAGACAGTAGTCCAGTTTCATTCTCTTACATGTAACTGTCCAGTTTTTCCAACACCAGCTGCTGGAGAGGCCATCATCTCCCCATTGTATATCCAAGGCTCCTTTATCAAATATTAATTGACTGTAGATGTTTGGGTTAATGTTTGGATTTTCTATTCTGTTCCACTGGTCTGTGGGTCTGTTTTTGTGCCAATACCAAATTGTCTTGATTACTGTGGCTTTGTAGTAGAGCTTGAAGTCAGGGAGCGTAATTCCCCCTGTTTGATTCCTCCATCTCAGGATTGTTTTGGCTATTCGGTGTCTTTTGTGGTTCCATATGAATTTTAGAACTATTTGTTCCAGTTCATTGAAGAATGCTATTGGTATTTTGATAGGGATTGTGTTGAATCTGTAGATTGCTTTAGGTAGTATAGCCATTTTGGCAATATTTATTTTCCTAGCCAAGAGCATCTGATGAATTTCCATTTGTTAGTGTCCACTTTGATTTCTCTTAGGAGTGTCTTGTAGTTTTCAGGTTATAGGTCTTTCACTTCCTTAATTAGGTTTATTCCTAGGTATTTTATTCTTTTGGATACAATTGTGAATGAATTGTTTTCCTGATTTCTCTTTCTGTTAGCTCATCGTTAGTGTATAGGATAGCATCAGATTTCTGTGTATTGATTTTGTATCCTGCAACTTTGCTGAATTCAGATATTAGTTCTAGTAGTTTTGGAGTGGAGTCTTTAGGGTTTTTTATGTACAGTATCATCTCATCTTCAAATAATGACAATTTGACTTCTTCTTTACCAATCTGGATGCCTTGTATTTCTTTGTTTTGTCTGATTGCCATGGCTAGGATCTCCAGTACTATGTTGAATAATAGTGGAGAGAGTGGGCATCCCTGTCTTGTTCCCGATCTTAGATGAAAAGCTTTCAGTGTCTCGCTGTTAAGTATGATGTTAGCTGTGGATTTGTCATATATGGCCTTTATGATGTTGAGTTACTTGCCCTCTATACCCATGTTGTTCAGAGTTTTAATCATGAATGGATGCTGAATTTTGTCAAATGCTTTTTCAGCATCTATGGAGATGATCATGTGGTTTTTGTTCTTCTTTTTGTTGATGTGGTGGATGATGTTGATGGATTTTCGAATGTTGTACCATCCTTGCATCCCTGGGATGAATCCTACTTGATCATGGTGTATGATCCTCTTGATATATTTTTGAATTCGGTTTGCTAATATTTTGTTGAGTATTTTTGCATCTATGTTCATCAGGGATATGGGTGTGTAATTTTCTTTTTTAGTGAGGTCTTTGCCCGGTTTTGGTGTTGGAGTGATGCTTGCTTCATAGAATGAGTTTGGAAGTATTCCCTCCTCTTCTATTTTTTGGAAAACTTTAAGGAGAATGGGTATTATTTCTTCTATATATGTCTGGTAAAATTTAGAGGTGAATCCATCTGGTCCAGGGATTTTGTTCTTGGGTAGTTTTTTGATTACCACTTGAATTTCATTGCTGGTGATTGGTCTGTTTAGGTGTTCTGTTTCTGGTTTGGTCAGTCTTAGAAGGTTGTATTTTTCTAAGAAGTTGTCCATTTCTTCTAGGTTTT
This sequence comes from Phataginus tricuspis, assembly GCA_029783875.1. Lineage (NCBI taxonomy): Eukaryota > Metazoa > Chordata > Mammalia > Pholidota > Manidae > Phataginus > Phataginus tricuspis. The sequence continues at coordinate 72,085,695 of JAQQAC010006904.1, read as the reverse complement.
CCAGCTTGTTAGCATATAGATTCTCATAATATTCTCTTATAATTCTTTGTACTTCTGTGGGGTCCGTCGTTATGTTTCCTTTCTTATTTCTGATTCTGTTTATGTGTGTAGATTCTCTTTTTCTCTTAATGAGTCTGGCTAGGGGTTTATCTATTTTGTGTATTTTTTCAAAGAACCAGCTCTTGGTTTCATTGATTTTTTTCTATTGTTTTACTTTTCTCAATTTTATTTATTTCTTCTCTGATCTTTATTATGTCCCTCCTTCTGGTGACTTTGGGTCTCATTTGTTCTTCTTTTTCCAATTCAGTAATTGTGTCTTTAGACTATTCATTTGGCAATGTTCTTCCTTCTTTAAATAGGCCTGGATTGCAATTTCCTTTCCTCTTAGAACTGCCTTTGCTGCATCGCACAGAATTTGTTGCTTTGTGTTGTTGTTGTCATTAGTCTCCATATACTCTTTGATTTCTGTTTTGATTTGGTCGTTAACGCATTGATTAATTAGAATGTTGTTAAGTCTCCATATATTTGTGAACCTCTTTGTTTTCTTTCTAAAATTTATTTTTAGTTTTATACCTTTGTGATCTGAGAAGTTGGTTGGTAGAATTTCAATATTTTTGAATTTGCTGAGGTTCTTTTTGTGGCCTAGTATGTGGTCTATTCTGGAAAATGTTCCATGTGCACTTGAGAAGATACGTGTATCCTGTTGCTTTGGGTGTAGAGTTCTGTAGATGTCTGTTAAGTCCATTTGTTCTAGTGTGTTGTTCAGTGCCTCTGTGTATTTACTTATTTTCTGTCTGGTTGATCTGCCCTTTGGATTGTGTGGTGTGTTGAAGTCTCCTAAAATGAATCCATTGCTGTCTATTTCCTCCTTTAATTCTGTTAGTATTTGTTTCACATATGTTGGCCCTCCTGTGTTGTTTGCATATATATTTATAATGGTTATATCCTCTTGTTGGATTGACCCCTTTATCATTATGTAATGTCCTTATTTATCTCTTGCTACTTTCTTCATTTTGAAGTCTATTTTGTCTGATACAAGTACTGCAGCACCTGATTTTTTCTCCTTGTTGTTTGCATGAAATATCTTTTTCCATCCCTTCACCTTTAGTCTTAATATATCTTTGGGTTTGAGGTGTCTTTTGTAAGCAGCATATAGATGGGTCTTGTTTTTTTATCCATTCTATTACTCTGTGTGTTTTGATTGGCTCATTCAGTCCATTTACATTTAGGGTGATTATCAGTAGATATATATTTATTGCCATTGCTAGCTTTAGATTCATGGTTACCAAAGGTTCAAGGGTAGCTTCTTTACTATGTAACTCTCTAACTTTACTTTCTTGTTAAGTTATTGTAAACACAGTCTGATGATTCTCTATTTCTCTCCCCTCTTATTCTTCCTACTCCATTATTTATATACTCTGTGTTTTATTCTGTACTCTTTTACATTTCTTTTGACCCTTTTTATAGATAGTTGATTTTACTTTTTGCCTTTAATTAGTGTTTGGATGGTCTGCTTTCTTTGGTATGATTTTAATTTCTCTGGTAAAATCTTTTTAGCCTTAGGAATGCTTCCATCTAGAGCAGTCCATTTAAGATATCCTGTAGAGGTGGTTTATGTGAGGCAAACTCCCTCAGCTTTCACTTGTCTGGGAATTGTTTAATTCCTCCTCAAATTTAAATGTAAGAATGGTGGATAGAATATTCTTGGTTCAAGGCCCTTCTGTTTCATTACATTAAATATGTCTTCTGACCTGTAAGGTTTCTGTTGAGAAGTCTGATGATAGTCTGATGGGTTTTCTTTGTAGGTGATCTTTTTTCTGTCTCTAGCTGCCTTTGATACTCTGTCCTTTTCTTTTATCTTGGCCATTTTAATTATTATGTGTCTTGGTGTTGTCTTCCTTGTGTCCTTTGTGTTGTGAGATCTGTGGGCATCCATGGTCTGAGAAACTATTTATTTCCCCAGCTTGGGGAAGTTTTCAGCAATTATTTCTTCAAAGACACTTTCTATCCCTTTTTCTCTCTCTTCTTCCTCTGGTACTCCTATCATGCGAATGTTGTTCCTTTTGGATTGGTCGCACAGTTGTTTTAATATTATTTCATTCCTAGAGATCCTTTTATCTCTCTCTGCCTCAGCTTCTCTGTATTCCTGTTCTCTAATTTCTATTCCATTAATAGTCTCTTGCTTGCACCTCGTCCATTCTGCTCCTAAGCCCGTCGATTGCTTGTGTGATTTCTGCATTGTCTTTCCTCACTTCCTCCCTTAGCTCTTGCATATTTCTCTGTAGATTCATCAACATGGTTGTGACTTTTATTCTGAATTCTTTTTCAGGAAGATTGTATAAATCTATCCCATCAGGCCCCTTTTCTAGGGTTGTGTGGCTAAGCTTTGAACCATATTCCTCTGTCTTTTCATGGCAATAGAAGTGGTCACTGGTAGTTGCCACGTGTGTCAGCTGGGAGAACAAAGTCCCTTCCTGCTTGTTGTTCTCCTTGCCCTTCTGAGGGGCCTGAGCTGTTTTCCAGCACACTGGGAGGCAGTCTCTGGGATAATTGCCTAAGCTACCTGTGTGCAGGGTTGCCCTCAGCCTAGCCTGCACTGCGGGGGTTTGCAGTCTCGTTGGGTGCGCTCTGGTCCCCTTAGTGCCTTCTGAACCTGGTTCTGGGGCACTTCCCACTTAGCTGTGCTCCAGTCTGGAGGTGATTCTGTGAGGTTGCTGTGGGCGGGGCTGCTCCTCCCTGTTCTGCAGCAGTGGCATCTCCACCGGACCTTTTGCAGCGCTGGCCGGGGGGGAATGAATAGCAGGCTGCTGATCTCTTTGAGAAGCCACGGCACAGCTGCTTTGCCTGGCCACTGGCCAGGGGGTCCGAAATTCCCCCACAACTCCCAGCCTGCTGGGCTAGTGTGCTGGGATGATTTTGTTCCACTCTTGGGCCCTTGTCTCTTTTAAAAAAAAGCACGCACTTTTCTTTTGTCCCGGGGAGCCGGCTAGGGGGACCCGCTTGCTGTCTGTGTCTCGGATCCTGCACTTCTGTTTTTCTAATCTCCGATACACCGTGCGATGTGTGTCAGTGCTCCCAGCACAGATCACCAGGGCTGGTTATTTAGCAGGCCTGTGCTTCCACTCCCTCCCCGCTCTGACTGTTTTCCTCCCACCGGTGCTCTGGGGTGCAGGAGTGCTCGAGTCCCACTGGGTCGTGGCTCCATATCTTACCCGCTTCATGAGGCGCTGAGTTCTCGCAGATGTAGCTGTAGCCTGGCTGTTGTCCTGTATCTTCTGGTCTCTCTTTTAGGAATAGTTGTATTTATTGTATTTTCACAAATATATATGGTTTTGGGAGGAGATTTCCGCTGCCCTGCTCATGCCGCCATCTTCCCAGAAGTCCCTTGCTCTTTTTAAATGAAGTGTTCCACAATAGGGGGAGAGCCTGAATGCTTCCAATGTCTCTCTTGGAAGTCTCAATTTCATGTGAACTGAATAGATGGTGAAGAGGGTAAAAACACAATCAGTGAGTGACAGAGATGCTGTTGTCAAAGGAGGGCAGCAGGGAGAACACAAAAATCAGCTTTGTGCTATGTGTTAAATTCCATGTTGTAGAAATATAGTAATATGTCCTGGTGAGAGTACCCTCAGGGAAGAGCCAGATTTTGGTCAGTGTCCCAAGCTAACCAGTTTGGTCTTAATCAGCTGTTTTTCACTGCCTGGCACAACAGCTTGCCTGCCAGTATACATGACATTTGGTCTGGGACCCATCATGGTCCCCTTACTGCTGTAATGGGATGCCTGAGTTCTACGACAGGAGGCACTTTGTCCTGTGCATTGAGCCTCTGAGTCTAGTGTGGTGATAGAATATGGCATTCCCACCTAGAAATAAATATACATGCATATACATTTCAAAATACATCAAGCTTTACGCTAAGATTTTTGCATCTTATTGTATGTATCTCAAATTAAAAAACATATATACATATATAGATACCTCTAGGTATTTGAACTCAGTAGCTGATTTCTTATCTCCAGTGTTGTTTTGTCAGGTTTTTTCTACTGACTAATACAATTGAGAAGTATAAGTATTATTCCAAATCTCTTGAGTTTAACTTGTGAAACTTGACTGAACTAGATTCAGAACACATGTCAATAATTTTCCATGCATTTCTTTGGAATGATTTCTTGCAATATTTAAGTCAAGCTTTTTTTAGTCCAACATTCAAGGCCCTCAGTTATCTGGCTTAAGTAGACTTTTTCAACACATTTTTCAGTACTCCCCTTCAGATGACTAGGTAGACTCTATGTTAGATAAAAAGACTTTGACGTCACTGTGTTTTGAGTTTGAACCATGGCTTGAACTTGTATTAATTTGTGACCTCAGGTAATGAATCTATTTTAAATCCTTCTAAAGATTCATCATCTTTAAAATGGTGTAATGATGCGTACATCATGGTGTTACTATACAAATAAAGCATTATGCTTATGGTACATAACTTAGTATCAGGCTTATGGTATTTGATTAATGAAACTCCAGCCAGTTCTTGTATTTCACTTTTGAGCTTTTATTCTTGTTATTTACTCTGTCTGGAGTCATTTTTCATGTTTAAATTCTACCATCATATCCAATCAGAAATTTTACCTGCTGTAGGAAGCATACTGATTCTTCTCCTTTGATTTCTAAAAACACATGGATAAATAAACCTTTAGCCATAAATATACTCCATGTATTTACCTAGATTAGAAGTACACTGAAGGCAACATGCCATACACGTTTCTGTATCCTTTGTAGCCCTAACATAATGCTGGTATTGAGTAGCCATTCAATAAATATTTGCTGCAAGGAATGTCTTTCTTTTTTATTAAGGTGTCATTGATATACAATCTTAGGAAGGTTTCACATGAGCAACATTGTGGTTACTACACTCCCCCCCATCATCAAGTCCCCACCACATACCCCATTACAGTCACTGTTTATTAGCATAGTGAGATGCTATAGAGTCACTACTTGTCTTCTCTGTGCTCTACTGCCTTCCCCGTAACCTCCCTACATTATGTGTGTGAATCATAATTCTGAAAGGAATGTTTTTAGTCAACAGATGTAATAAGCACTGACCTTCAGATAGCCTGGTTTAGGGAGCTTCTGATCAACTACACAGTTGAAATCCTTAATGTGCAATCGACTCTGAATCTTATGCTCTCTCCCCAAAGGCTTCCCATTTGTTTGTGAGGGATTGATCACCATTTGGTGGACTATAAATAAGCAAGCATGGCTTTATATAGTGTGCAAGGTTTCCATCATTGTTTGGAGACAGATACATATAATCAATGAAATGTATCATTCTGTGGATGAGTAATGGGGCAAGCAAACTAACTTATTTGACTGTTAGGTCTCCTTCCTTTTTTAAATTTCATAGACCCTGTTGCTCATCAATTGCGTTGTTAATATTTTTGTGTCTCTGTCTATTCCACTATATTTTTCTGGACAAACGTCATGGCATTCCCATTTATATATCTTAAATGTGGTGACTATTACATAGCAAGTGTTTAGTAAATGTCTGTTTTTACTAGATGGATGAATACATTAGGCAGTTCTGATAATAAAGAGAAAGTCTCTTAGGATGTAATCAACATGAAATGATTTAGAGAGAAAACAATGACATTCTTTTAGAGAAAAATAAGATGGACCAAATGGGTTATATTTTAACCCAGATCTACAATGGTTCCAAATATTCCCAACCCTGCATAATATGCATGAGAAACACTCAAACATTTGTTGGAAAATTAAGGAAAGAAGGAAGTAAAAAAAAAAAAAGAGAGAGAAAGAACAACTAACAAATGACCTAATGTCCAGAACTTAACCCATCCAAAACTGCAGAGCTAATGCAAGGCTAAGCAGTTTCAGAGCCAGGTCCCTTCCCAGTTAAATGCTATTTATTACTCCCTGCTCAGCACATCCATAGTCCTTTGTATGTACAGAGATTGGCTTATCACATCGTTACTATTTGCTTATTTTTGTTCATTTCCCAACTAAACCAGAAACTCCGTGAGGGCCAGAACTTTGGTTCAGTCATGCCTGTAACCTTAACACCCAGAAGAGCAGGTGACACCAATGTTAAATAAGTTAAATAAGTAGAAGCTTTTTCCTTTTATCTTGTCAAAGAAGAACTTTCCAAAAAAAGTCCTTTTTTCCCCTCCTGATATCTGTAGGATGTCCAACATTCTTATGCCTGAAATTGAGAGTAGGGGCACAGGAAAATGGCCAAAAAGAAGTGTCTTCAAAGACTGTGTTTCTCATCAAAGATTAATGAAGGGTGTGTAAACTGTTTAGATTTATCATCAGGGAGGAGAAAACAAACTACTGAGGAGAAAAGTACTGGTGAGTATTTATATCAGACAAGTAACAAACGAGTGTTCAGTAAATGCCAGCCACTGACCTCAACACATTATATGAACTTGCAAATTTAATGCTTATACCATCTTCATGAGATTTATTCCTACTTGCATTTTATTTTCATGGAAACTAATGCCCACCCAACAGTCTCAAGTTACCCAGAGTGCAAATGACTGTCCAAAGGCTTGAAGTAGTTTTCTGCCTGCCTCGCCACCTAACCAATGGACTTCTTATAATTCTTGCATGAGACTTTCTTCAAAATTGAGTGTGTGGCGAGTCCTGGGTCCTTCCTCTCTGCCTCCTTGCCCTCCAGAATTTTACCTTTGGTTAGCATGTAAGCCCGACTACTCTGTCACCCTCCCAGACCCTTCTGATTCCATTCTTTATGAGTCGTCAGCATATACACTTCCTTTTCTGCTTTCCATAGCACAGCCCAAATCCATTAAAGAGGAACATTGTTATTCTGTGCAGTTTGCATCATATAACGAATCTTTAGTTGAAGCAAAAAAAATTAGTCATTAAGAATCAGCCATCTGCTGCTCTAATCTCCTTAAAGTGCCATATCAAATTGGCAGATTCTATTGAATTTTTAAGGAAAAAATCCTTAGTGTGAAAAAGTGACATAAAAGGTTTATGTCCTCTTCTTGGGGCCCAATAAACAATATTAATGGCAAAGCATGCAAAGGATTAATAGGTCCTCCTTGCAAGAGGCTCAGTTATAGCAATCCTGAGGAATTCTGCAGGCTAAAATATGAGCCCTACAGTACCTCTGCAGGCATAAATTATGTGGTTTTTCTTCTCCTTGAAGGAGAGCCTGTCACTCTAAAGGCAGTTTTTCTCTTTGATCCTTCATACTGTAATTTCATGCGCTCATATCCATGCTCCCTCCCACGTGGAATGCGTTCTTCTCCCTACCCTTAGCCTTGCAAACCATCTCACCCCTCCCAGACCCACAAAAATGAACATACATCCAAGGAAGTTAGATTTTTTTTTCTCCTCATGTGTTCAGGATGGAGTCAGGAACATTTTATGAGAATAGGGGACAAACTTGAAGTAATCTTAGAGTGAAGACAGTTCTTAGATGCCATCAGACCTTAAACTCAGTCTCTGGGAGGAATATTGGAACTCACTGATTCAGCTCTCCTGCTTTATAAATAAGACTGAGGCCCAGCATCATAAGAAAACAAAACTAGCAATGGCCATTTCTATATAACTTCCTACAGAACCATCATGATATCCTAAACATTACCCTTAGAAACCTAATCATTTAAAGCCTGAGAAGTTAGTGTTTCCCCTTGTGGAACTGGGCCTCTGTGATGGTGGTGCTATTATTATAAACATAATTATCACCTTTATCAATGTTTTTATGAGAAAATTATTTAATACCTTTAAGTCTCAGTTGCTTTTTTTTCAAAAATGGGCGTAACAATGACAACTATGGGGAATTTATGCAAAAATTAAACTAGGTTGCTCCTTTAACTGTCTAACACATGTCTGCAGGGGAGTCATTACCTGCCTCCCCCAACAAAGGGACATTATTAATATCTTTATTACTAGAAATTAATACAATATCTACTAAGCCAGTAATGAAGTGTTGAAATGCGTTGCAGGTTTTCTATCCTTAAAAAGAGTCTACTAAATAAATAGATAGCAATGCAGATACATCAATCATGTCTGAAGAACCCAGTCAGGAAAAGTCCAGTAAAGATAAATAGGTTGGAGAGAGAATGTTAGAGGACTTCCACATCTACTTTAGTCACATACTTGTAGCTGGGACTATATTCACATGCTCTAAGGCACAGCAATTTGAGGAAATAGAAAGAAAAATTTGTGTAAAACACCGTTTGGTTGGCTTTGAAGATCTGGGTGCATAACTCTTAACCAAGGGCAGTGCTATGCCTGGGGGATTTGGGAAAGTGAGGGAGTTTTCATTATTTGGTATTGAGAACCTACAGTCAGGAACTACAAAGATGTATATTGCATGAGACAGGCACACACATGAAGAATTACCCAGCTCAAATGTTCAAAGTGCATACCCGTTAAAAATGATGCAATGGTGAAGGGAAGGAAGAGGTATGGAGAAATAAGGCTAATGAGACCTGGATAGGACTGACATCCCCTGAGAGCCTCCTTTTCTAGGCCATGCAAATGAATGAAAACTTAGAGTGAAGAGAGAATGAGCTATGAGGTCAATCATATGTGAAAAATATATGGTAACTTTCAATCTTCTGTACTGGTTTAGACCTCTGCACTCCCGTGAACATATTACCACCTCTCCACATCCATCTAGAGACAGAAATGTATTTGATACTAGCACAAGCTAACCCCAGTCTTATAAGACTAGAAAACCCCAAATAAGATCATTACAAATGTACTGTTTAAAGAATTAAAATGTATCAATACCCCTACTTAGTTTTTGTCCATGTTTGTCTATATTCCAAAGCAATTTAGCATAGTGGTGGATTCTGGGCTCTAAGGTGAGACAGCCTTGGTTTGTATCCATCCTCACTATTTGTTTCTATAACCCTGACAATTTATTTACTATTCCTTCACCTTAGTTGTTTTCATTTAAAAAATATTTTCTTTCCATGGGGTTAATATGAGAATTAAATATACTAAAACATAGGAAGTGTTTATAACAGTTCCTAGCATAAAGCTGAGAATTCAGTACATTACCCATTGTTACTATTAGTGAGTATTCTAACTGAAGCTACTTCGTAAGAGAATTTGAGAGTATCTGCCAGATTATATTAGAAAAATCAGAATCTGTGGGCAATATATTACCCTAAAAGGAAACAAGAGAAGACCCAACATATAAATCAAGGAGGTAGACATCATCTAATCTCAAAGTGACAGATTGAAATTCGTGTTTTAATTCAGCAATGAAAATAAGGCTGAAGTCAAGGTGTATTCGAATGTCAGTCTTCACTATTGCTACACTTGAACACAGAAACTGGCCATAACCTATTTCTGAAAGTGGCAACCTATCTTACTTCTCAGAGGTCTTTAGACCTTCACTTTTCTCTCATTTTCTCATCCCTGCTTTTTCCATCCACTATCACTTCCTCCCTTCCTTACTCTCTCTCTGTGGTCATAACTTTATTTATAAGCTAGGATCTAGAGGAGGCTGTTTCTTGAAGAAGGAAAAAATAACCATGTAACTACTTTTATTCCCTGAAGCTCAAAAAACTGCAGTGCATTTGCATTAGAAGTTTGATATTTAGTGTTTATGTATGTGGTGGGAGGTACAGAGAGTAGAAGACAAGGGATAGAATTTTGGGGAGGGTCAGATTGGAACGGAATGGGAACATTTTGATTTCAGTGGGTCTGAGACCAATTGTATGATCAGAAGGTCTTAGTTCTATTCTTGCTTCAACTTTTTTGTAAAATTGTGAAGTTGCAATTTCTTGATCTTAACATTTTATTCTCTGTAAAATGGGTGTTAATAATGACCATAATTTTTGGGGGGCCCTTTTGCCAGAGAGTGGTATTGGTATGCCCCTGGAAAATTTAAGGCACTAATCCTTTCTTATGTATCATTCTTCAGTTATTCAGTGATGGTGCACTGAGTGAGACTGACTTACAGTGATGGTCCAGTCACAATCCATATTGCCACAGCTGCTATTTAATTGCCTGGCTGGCATATTAATTCTTATGTAAACCAGATGCCTCTAGGCCTCATTATTCATGGGATATGAAGGAGGTCACACAGCATTTCTACCCATATTCCGATGACTTATTTCTCATATCTGCTGGGACGCAACTCAGTTTCTGACAAAGCACCTGCTCTGATCTAAGGAGCTTTCCTTGGCGTCCACAAGAGGTGTTTCTATGTGCTCAGGAATAAGGTCTCATTTCTTCTCTGCTCTTTCTTGCTGGCTCGGAGGCATACTGCTATGTCTTTTTATTCTGACGCTCTGCCAGTGCCGCCGTCAGCATTCGCCCCTGCTTCATCAGGAGAATGCTGTTTGAGCCGGGATTCTGTGTCCTGGGTGCAGAGACACGGGGTAGCCAAATGCCACTACGTTCAGTCTTCCTTGGAGGCTTGGTGCTCTCTGATCTCAGCCGAAATGCAGGGACAGTAGGAATATGAAAGGCTTCACCAAATGCGTGTCATAGGCCAGTTAGCATCTCCATTTTTCCATCTTTTTGTCTCTCAACTATGCAACTAAACAGTTTCCATTTGAAGGTTTCCTTACTCTTGTGCAAAACATTTATGCTAATGAGAGATTACGGTTCTCTTTGGCTGGTGCCCATCCGAGAGTGTTAAGAATAAAACAGCAGCAGTATCAATGTTAGTGGTGGTAATAGCAATAAGGAAAACAATTGTCATAATAATGGCCAATAGCTGATTGCCAAGCGTGTACTTGGCACTCTCCCAGGCTTTGCATTCATCATCTCATTCAGGTTTGATGACCCATCTTTGAGCCAAGTGCTGTTTCTTACAAGGATCAATAATCTTTCTTTCTCCCCTACATTATTTCTGATGAGCTGATTAGGAAATGTAGCTTGGCCCATCTGTGTTAGAAAGATGTGCACCCAGTGCGTAGCACAATGAGCCGGCTTTAGGCCATTCCCAGGAGCTGACCAGGGCAGGCACAGGCCATGTCCAGCCCTGTGTGTGCAGAGGGAGGAGCTGATGGGGTGAATCAGTCCCTTCTAAATTCACAAGTTAGATAAATCATCTCCTTTCCCAGACTGGAATGAATGGAGGTATGGAGAAAAACTAAAGAGTCTTTTCCATAGGTTTCCCTCCCGGAAGTAGACCGCAAATTTATTTTCTACTGTGGAAACACAGGCAAGTGGAATTTGTGTCCACCACCATAGCTCTCAATAGCCAATATTATGATACTCATTTTTACAGATAAGGAAACAAAGATTTTGAAGCTGAATATAGCCTCTAAGGACACATAGATTGGGAAGTGAAAGTTTGAGACTTTGAACACAAGTCACCCTGACCCCAATGTTCCCTGTAATGCCTCAACATATATTTGATGAAGAGAGCAGGTGAGTGAAGGAATTGCAGCTGACTTCCAGACTTAGAAAAATTGCTTTTTTAAAGAGAAACTATTGCTGGGTTAAACACAGCATAATTCATAAGCATGTAGACTAATTGGCAAGGAGTGAGAAAGAGATGTTATGGAATTCACTTGCATATGCTAGAAGCACTAATACTATTGAAAACATGCCCTGTTGCTGTTATAAATGTGTGATATAGTATTTCCTGACTACAAAATGTGTAGGATACTCCCCGGGAGCATGAAGTATGCATGTGGCCATCTCATTGGCATAGACTGTGGCAAGTCCTCAATATTTTCCTTCAAGCTCATTGCCTCAAGCTGCATAGTGTAACAAGCCAGAGGTGTATGTAAACTGTGTGGAAGCTCTTCTTGGGCACTTTTTTTTGTTTTTAAATCTAGTGTTGTTATAGGTTGCAAAGTTGTGATCACCCTGGAAACAGCATCGGTCCATTCCTGGAAAGAGAAAGTATCTGACAGAGAGGGACAGTTGGCAGCTCATTCCACCACTAATGGATGCTGCATGCACACCTCTCACTCACACATTCACATGCACACTCACACACACACACACACACACACACATGCTTCCCTCTTTCTTCATAGTGACATAGATCAATCATTCTTCAATGCCTCAGGGCTTTGGGGGTATTAGCTAAAGATAGTTTTGCAAAGCTCATTTATAGCAATCTCCAGAGCATGCCTTTTACCCCTAAATTCAGAGTAAGAGGCATCTCTGCTGTCATGAATCCCTAAGGCATCTCAGCATCCATGGAGATACACTTTGGCAACGTTTTTCTCCTCTTCTCTCAGATGGCCCCCCTAAATGATATGAGCAGCATAGATGTGGCATACAAGTTTAGCTAACGGAAAATTGTATCTGAAAGACACTTGGATGCTTTTAAAGCCCCTCTTTACAAACTCCTAAATATCAAGGTTAGGTTGCTTTTATCCATTAAGGAGTCACTACTTTAAATGTCTTTGAAACCACTGTCCCTATTATTTAAAATCACATCAGAAGAAGTTCTGTTGGGGTGATTAAAAAACATAACAAAAATACAGGTACATTGTTACAATGACCTATGCTGAAGGGTTTCTCTGATAAAATCCTTTCTTAGGGCTGCCATAATAAATTACTACAAACTGGATAGTTTAAAAGAATAGAAATAGATACTCTTATAGTTTTGAAAGCAAGATATCTGAAACCAAGGTGTCAGCAGTGTCTTGTTCTCTCTGAAGATGGGAAAATATCTCTGTCTCTCCCAGGCCCTTCGTGGCTCAAGGCTGTCTGTCGCCTTCCAATTTCTGCACCCATTGTCATATGGCCTTTTCTCTGTGTTTCCCTGAATGTCTTTTTTTTTTTTTCTTATTGAAGTATAGTTGATATACAACCTTATATTAGTTTCAAGTATAAAACACAGTGGTTCACCAGTTACCCTCATTATTAAATCCTTACTTCCACTAGTGCATTTACTATCTGTCAATACAGAAAGAGGTTACAGAATCATTGGCTGTTTTATCCATACTGTACTACCATCCATGTGACCAACTTTTGTTATGATTGAGAATTTTTGTACCCCTTTATCCCCCATGTCAGCTCTACCCAGCCAACTCCAACCTCTCCTGCATGGTAACCAACTGTCACTTCTCATTGTCTATAAATCTGCTATTTTGTTCATTTTGTTTTGTTTCATTTTTAAATTCCACAAATAACGAAATCATATGATATTTGTCTTTCTCCACCTGGCTTATTTCACTTAGCATAATACCCTCTAGGTCTATCCATGTTGTTGGAAATGGAAGTATTTCATTCTTTTTTATGCCTGAGTAATATTCCACAGTGTTTATGTACTACTTGTTCTTTCCCTATTCATCTAGTGATGGACACTTAAGGTGCTTCTTTATCTTTGGTATTGTAAATTTTGTGGCAGTAAACATAGAGGTGCACAGAAAATCCCTTTTCAAATTGGGGATTTTTTTTCTTTGGGTAAATTTCTAGAAGTGGAATTACTGGGTCATATGGTATTTCTATTTTTAGTTTTTTGAGGAACCTTCAGACTGTTTTCCATAGTGGCTGCATCAGTTGACTTTCCCACCAGCAGTGTAGGAGGGTTCCCTTTTCTCTGCAGCCTCTCCAACACTTGCTATTTCTTATCTGGCTATTCTGACTGGTGTGAGGTGATATCTCATTGTGGTTTTGGTTCACATTTCCTTGATGATTAGCTTTGTGGAATATCTTTTCATATGTCTGTTGGCCATCTGTGTTTCTTCTTTGTAGAAATATCTGTTTAGGTCCTTTGCCCATTATTTAATCAGATTATACATTTTTGGTGTTGAGGCATATGAGTTCTTTATATATTTTGGATGTTAACTCCTTAATGGATAAATCATTTACAAATATATTCTCCCATTCTGTAGGCTGATTTTCTGTTCTTTGCTGTACAGAAACTTTTTAGTTTGGTGTAGTCCCACTTGTTCATTTTTTATTTTACTTCCCTTGCCCAAGGAGAGGTGTACAGAAAAAAATTTATCATGCATATGTTCAAGAGATTTTTGCCCATGTTTTCTTCTAAGAGTTTTATGGTTTCATGGTCTAGATTTAGGTCTTTAATCCATTTTGTGTTTACTTTTGTGTATGCAGTTAGGCACTAATCCGGTTTCATTCTCCTGCATGTAGCTGTTCAGCTTTACCAACACCAGTTGAAGAGAATTTCTTTTCCCTGTTATATATCCATGGCTCCGTTATCATATGTTAATTGACCATATATGCATGGCTTTATGTCTGGCTCTCTGTTCTGTTCCATTGATCTGTGGGTCTGTTCTTGTACCATATTGTTTTGATTACTGTGTCTTTGTAGTATAGCTTGAAATCAGGGGCCCTAATACCCACAGGTTTGTTCTTTCTCAGGAATGCTTTGGCTATTTGGGGCCTTTCATAGTTCCATATTAATTTTAGGATTATTTGCTCTGGTATTTTGATAAGAATTGCATTGAATCTATACATTACTTTGGGCTGGATGGCCATTTTGACAATATTCATTCTTCCTATCCATGAGCATGGGAAAGATTTCCACTTATTTGTGTCTTCTTTAATCTCTTTCATAAATGTCTTATGGTTTCCAGAGTACAGGTATTTCACCTCCTTGATTAGGTTTATTCCTAGGTATTATTCTTTTTGATGTAGTGTAAATGGAGTTGATTTTCTAATTTCTCTTTCTGCTGGTTCATTGTAGTATATAGTAACACAACAACTTTCTGTGCATTGATTTTATATCCTACAACTTTGCTGAATCCAGTTATTCTAATAGTTTTCAGTAGAGTCTTTAGGGTTTCTATATATAGTGTCAGGTCATCTGCAAATAGTTACAGTTTTACTTCTTCCTTAAAATTTGGATGCCTTTCATCTCCTTATCTTCTCTGATTGCCATGGCTAGGACTTCTGGTGCTATGTTGAATAAAAGTGAGAGTGGACATCCTTGTCTTGTTCCTGATATTAGAGGAAAAGATTTTAGCTTTTCACTATTGAGTATGATGTTAATTGTGGGTTTGTCATATATGGCCTTTATTCTGCTGAGGTATGTACTCTCTATACCTATTTTGTTGAATATTTTTATCATGATTGGATGTTGAAATTTTCAAATGTTCTTTCAGCATCTATTGAGATGACCATATGATTTTTATCCTTTTTTGTTACTGTGGCGTATCATAATGATTGATTTATGAATATTGTACCATTCTTGCATGCCAGGAATAAATCTCACTTGGTATGATAAATGATCCCTTTGATGTATTTTTAATTCAATGTGCTAATACTTTGTTGATAAATTTGTATCTATGTTCATCAAGGATATTGATCTATAATTG
Source organism: Phataginus tricuspis (assembly GCA_029783875.1). NCBI lineage: Eukaryota > Metazoa > Chordata > Mammalia > Pholidota > Manidae > Phataginus > Phataginus tricuspis. The sequence continues at coordinate 72,070,435 of JAQQAC010006904.1, read as the reverse complement.
TCTTTTTTGGTAGTGTCTTTGCCTGGTTTTGGTATTACAGTGATGCTGGCCTCTAATTTGGAAGTATTCAGTCCTCTTCTACTTTTTGGAATACTTTAAGAAGGATGGGTATTATCTTTTCAAATGTTTGGTAGAATTTAGCTGTGAAGCAATCTGGTCCTGACTTTTTGTTTGTTGGGATTTTTTTGATTACCAATGAATTTTGTTACTAGTAATTGTTCAGATTTTCTGTTTCTTCCTGGGTCATCCTTGGAAGGTTGTATTGGTCTAGGAATTTTTCCATTTCTTCTAGGTTGTCCAATTTATTTGCATATAATTTTTCATAGAATTCACTAATAATTCTTTGTATTTCTGTGGTGTCAATTGTAATTATTTCTTTTTTGTTTTTAATTTTGTGTCATCTGTTTTTCTTGGCAAGTCTGGCTAGTGATTTCCCTATTTTTATCTTTTTCAAAGAAGCAGCTCTTGGTTATATTGATTTTTTCTGTTGTTTTATTCTCTATTTTATTTATTTCTGCTCTGATCTTTATTCTATCCATCCTTCTACTAACTTTGTGTTTCATTTGTTCTTTTCTAGTTTCTTTAGTTGTGAGTGTAGCCTGTTTATTTGGGATTGTTCTTGTTTCTTGAGGTAGGCCTGTATTGTTTTGTATTTCCCTCTTAGAACCACTTTTGCAGTGTCTCACATATTTTGTCTTAATTTGTCTCCATGTATTGCTTGATTTCTTTGATTTTTTTCATCTATTGATTATTTAGAAGCATGTTGTTTATACTCCATGTGTTTGTGGGTTTTTTCATTTTGTGTAATTTATTTCTAGTTTTATACCATTGTGATCTGAAAAGATGTTTGACACAGTTTCAGTCTTTGTGAACTGACTGATGTTCTTTTGTTTCCTACTATGTAATCTATTCTGGAGAATGTTCCGTGTGCACTTGAGAAAGATGTGTATCCTGATGCTATTGGATGGACTGTTCGTTCTATCTATATCTGTTAAATCCATCTGATCTACTGTGTTGATTAGTGCCTCTGTATCCTTATTTATTTTCTGTATGGTTGATCTGTCCACTGATGTAAGTGGTGTGTTGAAGTCCCCTCATATGACTGAGTTGCAGTCTGTTTTTTCCTTTAGTTCTATTAGAATTTGTTTTACATATTTATGTGCTCCATTGTTGGGTGCATAAATATGTATAATTGTTATATTCTTGGACTGGTCCCTTTATAATTATGGAATATTCTTCCTTATCTTTGTTTTGAAGTCTATTTTATCTAACACAAGTACTGTTTCTGCCTTTTCTATTATTTACATCAAAATATCTCTTTCTACCCCTTCAATTCCAGTCTGTGTATATTTTTAGGTTTGAAATGAGTCTTTTGTAGTTAGCATATAGATAGGTGTTGTTTCTCTATCCATTCTGACACTGTATGTCTTTTGATTTGTGTATTCAGTCCCTTTACATTTAAGGTAGTTATTGATAGGTATGTACTAATTGCCATTTTATTTATTGATTTCTAGTTGTTTTTGTAGTTCCTCTCTGATCCTTTCTTCCTCTCTTATACTCTTACTACTTGGTGGCCATCTGTAGTGTTGTGATTGGATTTCTTTTTTTTTCACTTTTTGTGTACCTGTTATAGCCTTTAGGTTTGTGGTTACCATAAGGTTCATAGATCGTTTCCTAAACATATAATGGTCTCTGTTTGGTTGCTCAATTTCAAACACAGTCAAAAGTACTTCTTTTTTTTTTCTTCCTTCTCCTCCATACTTTATGTATATTAGATTTACTAATCTATACTTTTTGTGTATCCCTTGACTGATTTTGTGTATAGCTAATTTTACTACTTTTTTTTTTTTTGTTTAACTTCATACTTGCTTTGTAAGTAATTCATCTACTTCCTGGAATGGGATTTATTTTCATTGGTGAAAAATATTTAGGTTTGTGAACATTTCTATCTACAGAAATCCATTTAAAATATCCTGTTTGGATGTTTTAGTGTTGGTAGAGTCTTTTAACTTTTGTTTATCTGGGAAGCTTTTAATCTCTTCTTCAATTCTGAATGGTAACCTTGGTGGGTAGAGGATCTTAGTTGAAAGTCTTTTCATTTCAATGCATTAAATAGGGTATGCCACTCACTTCTGGCCTGTAAAGTTTCTGCTGAGAAATCTGCTGATAGCCTTATGGGGTTGCCCTTATAAGTCATTTTTTGCCTCTCTGTCATGCTTTCAATATCCTCTCTTTATCTGTAATCTTTGTCACTTTAATTATTATATGTTTTGTCTTCCTGGGGTTCCTTTTGTTAGGGGCTCTCTGTGCTTCCAGGATCTGGGTGTCTGTTTCCTTCCCCAGACTGGGAAAGTTTCCATCATTATTTCTTCAAAGAGACTTTCTATTCCTTTTTTCTCTCTTCTCCTTCTGGTTACATTATTATGCAAATATTTTCTCATTTAGAATTGTCACACAGCTTTATTTACATCTTTTCATTTTTAGAAATTATTTTTTCTCTCTGTTCCTCAGCTTCATTGTTTTCCTGTTCTATAATTTCCAACTCATTTATTATGTCCTCTACTTGAAGAAATCTATTATTCACTCCATCTATTGTGTTTTTCATTTCAGTTAAGAGACTGAGTGACTCTTCAAAGAGTCTGAGTGACTCTTCAAATCTTCTTTCACTTTCTTGAAGTCCTCCCTGAGATTAGCAATAATTTTCTGCAAATCAGTGAGCATATTTATGACTGTTACTTTGAAATATTCATCAAGAAGTTTGGTGATCTCTGTTTCCTTTAGCCCTCTTTCTGGTATTGGATCCTATTTTTTTGATTGGAACATATTCCTCTGCCTCATTTTGTCTGGGTTTCTGTGTTTCTTTCGTTGTATTAGATCAATCAGCTATGTCTCCTGGTCTAGGGAGAAATGGCTTTATAAAGAAGACATCCTGTGGTGCCTAGAAGCTAGACTCTTTGCTCACCTGTGCCTGGTTCTGCTTTGTGTTGGAGCTGCAATTGTTGTTGTTGGGCTGTGGGTGGGGCAACCTTTCTGTCTGTCTAGGGGCAGTGGCTGATTGGTCAGCAAATTCTCTTTGTGAGCCCTGCGGCATTGCTTCTATGGGGATTGCTATGGGCATGGCCACCCTCTGCCTGCCTTGTAGTAGTGGCAGCACTGTGGGGCTGATGAAGGAGCTGTTGCACAGGGTAGCGTGATGCTGGGCTGGGCAGCCAGTGAGGAGCAAGGAGCACTTAGAGCTGGCTCCCACAAGCACCTCCCCATTTGAGCTGGGAGGGGTCCAGAATAGCTGGGGAAGACTCCTTCCACCTGGCAGGCAGCAAAGTCTGACTGTTGATGGGCCCAGAGGGCCAGGTGAGTATTCAGGCAGTGCCCACAGAAGTGACGGGGAGCTTAGTTGCCAGTGAAGGGTGATGGTGCTTTTGAGACTGGCTCCCATGAGCCCCTGCCCAGTTGGACTGAGAGAGGGCTGGGGAAGTGTCACCTACCTTCCATTTTTCCTTTGGACAGAATTATGTTCAATACTGCCTCTCTGGCACACTTCCTGCTTCTGGTAAATCTTTCAAACTGCCACCTCTGTGTTGGACCTTAGCAGGACTGAGAGAGAATGCCTTTCCTCCATAAGCAGCGTGAGTCCCATTCTCCCAGGGTGTTCCAACTCTCCCTGGTGTCCGGCCCTGCTAATCACCAGGATCCAATGCAATGTTGACACATGTTCTCAGAGCAGATTTCTAAGGCCAGGTGTGCAGAGCTCCTGAGTGCCTGTACCCTCCCCACTCTGTTCCTCATCTTCCTGCCTGTGGTCTGGAAGTGGGGAAGGGCTTGGATCCAGCTCTATTGCAGGTCTGACACTTTACCCTTCTGTGTTTGGTCTTCTGTTCTTTACCAGGTGTAAGTGGTCTGTTCTGCAGTCTTCAGGTCATTTTCAGAGTTAGTTGTTTTGCTGTAGTTGCTTCCTTAGTGTGTACATGGGAGAAGGTTTCTACCTTGCCTTCCTACTTTGCCATATTTTTTTGCTGGCTCCTTGTGTGTGTCTTTACATAGCCTTCTTATAAAGATGCTAGTCATTGGATTTGAGCTCATCCTATTTCAGCATAACTTCAGTTTAACTAATTACATCTTTAAAGACTATTTTCAAATAAGAACACATTCCCAGGTTCCAGAGGAACATGAACTTTTTTTGTGTGTGGGGTTGAGGGGACACTATTAAACCACACACAAATCCTAAATGCAGTATCAAATAAGGTTTTCTCTTAACTTCTTGACTGCCTCTTCCACTCCCCGCCCCTGTAGTGGTCGTACTCTGCAAAGGAAAGCTGATGAAGTATAGAACTATATAAAGCCCATGGAAGACTTGTCTCTGTGGAATGCCTGTGAGAAGAGCTCAGGTTGAGCACTTGCACAAAAGTGGGTGAGGTAGGTTCATATTTGAAATTCAAAAAGGAGAAAACACCTCTGCAAGGCAGTTCACTGCATTAGTTATGCTATGCATGTGAAACAGAGGTTTAGTGGCTAAAGTCACTTTGCAAGTCTTTCTACTAATAAAAATAGGGTCATAGATGGAACTGCCCTATCATGAATTCCATAATAAGTGTTTTGTAGTTTGGTTTTGTATATTTTCCTCTTAATGGTTTTCTCCTACTTCTGTTTTTTTATAGTTCCAATGGATAGTTAACACTCAACTGCCTTATACTGAAAGTATTTATGTATACCTATTCTTCCCTTTTATCCTACTTAGTAAGTAGGTGACCTTGTGGGATTTACTTATAAATGATGATGGTACTTCTTTTATGGGATGATTTAATTAAATAATAAAAAATACTTATCAGGATGCTTAAAGATTAGCAAGAACTAAAACAACATTGTATTCATAATAACTTCATATCATACCTTTTTGAGAATACATAAACATGTTTACAGTGCTTGATGTTTGGCAGATAGCTAATATAACATGTGAATATGTATTTGCTTTTCTGAGATATTAAAGGAATGATGGAAAGAGAATGTCTATCATTTATAAGACTGGTATAGAGCCTTGGGCTTTATAAGTCATCAATAAATACTTACTAAATGCAAAAATAAAAGTATAGCATTGGAAATGATATGGAAAAGCACAAGGTCATCAGTTATTATGGTGGCTCTCCGACTTGGACATCATCCATGCCGCCATCACCTCCTGCCATGCCTGGCACATATTCAGTGCTCAATAAATCTTTGTAGACTAAGTTGTTTTACTAAAATTTCTTGAGGTTCTTGTTTATTGAAGATTCCCATCTTCCACCTCAGACCTACTGAATCTGAAGTTCTAAAGGAGAGGGGAGGGACAAAGAGAAATGTTTTGTTAAACAAATTTTTTACATTGTGCTCATGAACCCTGAAGTTTGACAGTCACTAATTTAAGGCATCCAAGTCCCTTGGTCAAGTTTATAAAACAAATGATGGTTTCTCATATCCTTAAGATCTCTCACAAAATGGATGTTATTATTTAATGACCCAAAGCACCATTTTTTTTTTCCTAAAAGCAAATCTCAACCTTTCACACTGGAGTATGCTAATGGCTTTCCTTAGTTATGTTCATTTATTCACTCATTCAATAACTATTAGGTAGCTACTATATGACAGATACTCACCTAGGAACAGAATGATGATGAAAACAAGCTTTGTCCTTGTCCGCACGGAGCAATGGCATAGTGGTAGGGGAGGGCACTCATCAGACAAATATTTACCAAGGAAAAATATACAAGCACTGGGATTCATAGACAGGAAAGTTAACCTAATTTGAAGTAGAGATGATCAGGTAAAGCTTTTCAAGAAATATGAAGATAATTCTGACAGCTAATGAGTAGGGGTCAGCCATAGGAAGAAAGGGAGAAATGTGTTCTGGGTAGAGGATTAGCAAATCAAAGTTCCTAGAACAGAAAAGGTTTCAGAATATTGAAGAAACTTAAAGAGGGCCAGTGGCCTTAGGCAAGGTGATCCAGAGAATGGTAGGAGGAGTGTATGGTGAAAACTGGGTGAGCCCCAGGTTGTCAGGAGATTCCAGATCTCATGAAGGACTAAGGGCAAGGCCTCTTCTCCCACACTGACACACTGAAAACATCCCCAGAACTCTGAACCAGCCACTTAACAGTTGAGGTCTAACTATTAGCCCCTAAATGATCTGTTTTAGTGACCCATGTTGTCTTTCTTTTTTAAAAGGGCCCACTAACTCTATATAAAGGAGATTACAGCAGATAAATCATTTGAACCACCAGGACATTTGTTCCATAGTCTACAAATCCTTTGCAAACAAATAACCTCGGTGTTCTTATGCAGTTTTAAATATGTATCAATTTATTAAATGCAAGTTTTAGATAGACATGCTTAGAACATAGACAGGGTTACAGAATTTCTTCATTATCTTGGTAAATAGCATGTATTAGGTATCCATAGTATAATTTCTTCCTTGGAGAGGTTTTTCTTATTAACATTATATGGCATATTACAGTTTCTTAAGTATGTTAATTTTTGGGTATGGTCCAAATGAATAAAATATTCATGTCCGGGGTTAGCACAATCAAAGATGTTCATAACATCCTTCAGTGCTAATTATGGAAGGGTGGAGAAGCAGACTTCTAATTAGCAGAGCCCTGGTTGTGGGTTTGCTGCAGCGCATTCATCACAGGCCAGCGGTCTGGCCCAGATGTTGCTTCATTACAGGCAATTACAGACAAGGTAGGAGTGCCTCTCTTGAAAATTTTCTTTTGTGATGACTTGCGGCTAGTTCTCATTCTAGATTAGGGTAGACACAGCCAAACTTGTACAATCAGGACAGTCTATCTTTGGAGCATGTTCACCCTTTCTTTTTTATTTTATTTTATTGTATTTATTTTTATTTTTTATTTATTTTTGTATTAAGGTATCATTGATATACAATCTTATGCTGAAGGTTTCACATGTGCAACATTGTAGTTATTAGATTCCACCAATTATTAGGTCCCCATCACATACCCTTTTACAGTCACTGTCCATCAGGGTAGTAAGATGCTATAGTGTCACTACTTGTCTTCTCTGTGCTGTCTTCCCTGTGCCCTCCCTACATTATGTGTGCTAATCATAATGCCCCATAATAATCTTATCCCTCCCTTCCCGTCCACCCTCCCCAGTCCCTTTCCCTTTGGTAAATGTTGGTCCATTCTTGGGTTCTGTGAGTCTGCTGCTGTCTTGTTCCTTCAGTTTTTGGTTTCTTATTATACTCCACAGATGAGTGAAATCATTTGATACTTGTGTTTCTCCGCCTGGCTTATTTCACTGAGCATAACACTCTCTAGCTCCATCCATGTTGTTGCAAATGGTAGGATTTGTTTTCTTCTTATGGCTGAATAGTATTCCACTGTGTATATGTACCACCTCTTCTTTGTCCATTCATCTACTGATGGACACTTAGGTTGCTTCCATTTCTTGGCTATTGTAAATAGTGCTGCAATAAACATAGGGGTGCATATGTCTTTTTCAAACTGGACTACTGCATTCTTAGGGTAAATTCCTAGAAATGGGATTCCTGGGTCAAATGGTATTTCTATTTTTAGTTTTTTGAGGAACCTCCATAGTGCTTTCCATAATGGTTGAACTAGTTTACATTTCTAGCAGCAGTGTATGAGAGTTCCCCTTCCTCCACATCCTTGCCAGCATTTGTTGTTGTTTGTGTTTTGGATGTTGGCCATCCTCACTGGTGTGAGGTGATATCTCATTGTGGTTTTAATTTGCATTTCTCTGATGATTAGCGATGTGGAGCATCTTTTCACGTGCCTGTTGGCCATCTGAATTTCTTCTTTGGAGAGTGTCTGTTCAGATCCTCTGCCCATTTTTTAATCATATTATTTGCCTTTGGGTGTTGAGGCACATGATTTCTTTATATATTTTGGATGTCAACCCCTTATCTGTCATTTATGAATATATTCTCCCATACTGTAGGATGTCTTTTTGTTCTACTGATGGTGTCTTTTGCTGTACAGAAGCTTTTTTGTTTGATATAGTCCAACTTGTTCATTTTTGCTTTTGTTTCCCTTACCTGTGGAGATATGTTCATGAAAAAGTTGCTCGTGTTTATATTCACAAGATTTTTGCCTATGTTTTCTTCTAAGAGTTTTATGGTTTCATGACTTACATTCAAGTCTTTGATCCATTTCGAGTTTACTTTTGTCTATGGAGTTAGACCATGATCTAGATTCATTCTCTTACATGAAGCCGTCCAGTTTTGCCAACACCAGCTGCCTAAGAGGCTATTTCCCCATTGTATATCTCTGACTCCTTTATTGTATATTAATTGACCATATATGCTCGGGTTAATATCTGGACTCTTTATTCTGTTCCATTGGTCTACGGGTCTGTTCTTGTGCTAGTACCAATTTATCTTGATTACTGTGGCTTTGTAGTAGACCTTTAAGTTGGGGAGAGTAATCCCCCCTGCTGTATTGTTCCTTCTCTGGATTGCTTTGGCAATTCAGGGTCTTTTGTGGTTCCGTATGAATGTTAGAGTTATTTGTTCCAGTTTGTTGAACAATGATGTTCATATTTTGATAGATATTGCATTGAATCTGTAGATTGCTTTAGGCAGGATGGCCATTTTGATAATATTAATTCTTTCTATCCATTAGCATGGTATGTTTTTACATTTTTGGTATCTTTTTTAATTTCTCTCATGAGTGTCTTATAGTTTTAAGGGTATAGGTCTTTCACTTCCTTGGTTAGGTTTATTTCTAGGTATTTTATTCTTTTTGATGCAACTGTGAATGGAGTTGTTTTCCTGATTTCTCTTTCTGTTAGCTCATCGTTAGTGTATAGGGATGCAACAGATTTCTGTATATTAATTTTGTATCCTGCAACATTGCTGAATTCAGATATTCTAGTAGTTTTGGAGTGGAGTCTTTAGGGTTTTTTATGTACAATATCATGTCATCTGCAAATAGTGACAGTTTGACTTCTTCCTTACCAATCTGAATGTCTTGTATTTCTTTGTTTTGTCTGATTGCTGTGGCTAGGACCTCCAGTACTATGTTGAATAAAAGTGGAGAGAGTGGGCATCCTTGTCTTGTTCCTGATCTTAGGTGAAAAGCTTTCAGCTTCTCGCTGTTAAGTATGATGTTGGCTATGGGTTTGTCATATATGGCCTTTATCATATTGAGGTACATGCCCTTTATACCCATTTTGTTGAGTTTTTATCATGAATAGATGTTGAATTTTGTCGAATGCTTTTTCACCATCTATGGAGATGATCATGTGTTTTTCTCCTCCTTTTTGTTGATGTGGATGATGTTGATGGATTTTCAAGTGTTGTACCATCCTTGCATCCCTGGAATAAATCCTACATGATCATGATGGATGATCCTCTTGATGTATTTTTGAATTCAGTTTGCTAATATTTTGTTGAGTATGTTTACATCTATGTTCATTAGGGATGTTGGTCTGTAATTTTCCTTTTTTGTGGAGTCTTTGCCTGGTTTTGGTATTAGAGTGATGCTGGCTTTATAGACTGAGTTTGGAAGTATTCCCTCCTCTTCTATTTTTTGGAAAACTTTAAGAAGGATGGGTATTATGTATTCTCTATATGTCTGATAAAATTCAACGGTGAATCCATCTGGCCTAGGGGTTGTTTCTTGGGTAGTTTTTTCATTACCAGTTCAGTTTCATTGCTGGTAATTGGTCTGTTTAGATTTTCTGTTTCTTCTTTGGTCAGTCTTGGAACGTTGTATTTTTCTAGAAAGTTTTCCATTTCTTCTAGGTTATTCAGTTTGTTAGAATATAGATTTTCATACTATTCTCTAATAATTCTTTGTATTTGTGTGGTGTCTGTTGTGATTTTTCCTTTCTCATTTCTGATTCTGTTTATGTGTGTAGATTCTCTTCTTCTCTTAATAAGTCTGGCTAGGGGTTTATCTATTTTGTTTATTTTCTCAAAGAACCAGCTCTTGGTTTCATTAATTTTTTCTATTTTTTTCTTCTCAATTTTATTTATTTCTTCTCTAATCTTTATTATGTCCCTCCTTCTGCTGACTTTGGGCCTCATTTGTTCTTCTTTTTCCAGTTTCAATAATTGTGACTTTAGACTATTCATTTGGGATTGTTCTTCCTTCTTTAAATAGGCCTGGATTGCAATATACTTTCCTCTTAGAACTGCTTTTGCTGCATCCCACAGAATTTGTGGTGTTGAATTATTGTTGTCATTTGTCTCCATATATTGCTTGATCTCTGTTTTAATTTGGTCATTGATCCATTGATTATTTAGGAGCATGTTGTTAAGCCTCCATGTGTTTGTGAGGCTTTTTGTTTTCTTTGTACAATTTATTTCTAGTTTTATATCTGTGATCTGATAAGTTGGTTGGTAGAATTTCAATCTTTCGGATTTTGCTGAGGCTCTTATTGTGGCCTAGTATATGATCTATTCTTGAAACTGTTCCATGTGCACTTGAGAAGAATGTGTATCATGCTGCTTTTCAGAGGAGTGTTCTTTAGATGTCTGTTGGGTCCATCTGTTCTAATATGTTGTTCAGTGCCTCTGTCTCCTTACTTAGTTTCTGTGTAGTTGATCTGTCCTTTGTAGTGAGTGGTGTGTTGAAGTCTCCTAAAATGAATGCATTGCATTCTATTTCCCCCTTTAATTCTGTTAGTATTTGTTTCACATATGTAGGTGATCCTGTGTTGGGTGCATAGATATTTATCATAGTTATATCCTCCTGTTGGACTGACACCTTTATTATTATGTAATGTCCTTCTTTGCCTCTTGTTACTTTCTTTGTTTTGAAGTCTTTTTGGCTTGTACAAGTACTGCAACTGCTGCTTTTTTCTCCCTATTAGTTGCATGAAATATTTTTTTCCATCCCTTCACTTTTAGTCTATGTATGTCTTTGGATTTGAAGTGAGTCTCTTGTAGGCAGCATACAGATGGGTCTTGCTTTTTTATCCATTCTGTAAGTCTATGTCTTTTGATTGGTGCATTCAATCCATTTACATTTATGGTGATCATTGATAGATAAATATACTTATTGCCTTTGCAGGTTTTGGATTCATGGTTACCAAAGTTCAAGGGAAGCTTCTTTATTACCTAATAAAGGGGTTCATCTGTTTTTCTAATAGTCTGATATAACTTGCTTATTATGCTATTATAAAGGCTATCTAAAGATTTTATTCCCCTTCTTTTTCTTTCTTCCTCCACTCTTTATATGTTAAGTGTCACTTTCTATACTCTTTGTGTATCCCTTGTCTTATTTTGTGGTTAGCTGATTTAATTTTGCTTTTGGTTAGTATTGGTCTACTTCCTTTTCTGTGCTTTTATTTTCTATGGTGACAGCTATTTAGCCTTAAGCATACTTCCGTCTAGAAGAGTCCCTTTAAAATACACTGTAGAGATGGTTTGTGGGAGGTAAATTCCCTTAACTTTTGCTTATCTGGGAATTATTTAAATCCTCCTTAAAATTTAAATGACAGTCTTTCTGGGTAGAGTATTCTTGCTTCGAGGCCCTTCTATTTATTGCATTGAATGTATCATGCTACTCCCTTCTGGCCTGTAAGGTTTCTGCTGAGAAGTCTGATGATAGCTTGATGTTTTGTCCTTTGTAGGTGATCTTTTTTCTCTCTCTGGTTGCCTTTAATACTCTGCCCTTCTCCTAGATCTTTTGCATTTTATATGTTATATGTCTTGGTGGTGTTTTCCTTGTCTCCCTTGTTTTGGGAGATCAGTGTATTCCATGGCCTGAGAGACTATTTCCTTCCCCAGATTGGGGAAGTTTTCAGCAATTATTTCTTCAAGACACTTTCTATCCTTTTTTCTCTCTCTTCTTCTGTTACCTCTATAATGCAAATATTGTTCTGTTTGAATTGTTCAAACAGTTGTCTTAATATTGTTCCATTCCTAGAGATCCTTTTTTCCCTGTCTACCTCAGCTTCTTTGTATTCATGTTCTCTACTTTCTATTCCGTTTACTGTTTCCTCTACCTCATCTAATCTGCTTTTAAATCCCTCCATTTTTTCTTTCATTTCAGCTGCTGTATTTTTTTAAGGTACCTGTCTCGCTCCTGAATTCTTACCTTAGCTCATGAATATTTTTCTCTAGCTCCATTAGCATGCTTATGACTTTTATTTTTAAGTCTTTTTCAGGAAGATTGTTGATTTCAATTTCAGTGAGCCCTCTTTCTGGTGTTTGAGGGATTTTGGATTGAACAAGGTTTTTCTGCTTTCTCATAATCCTGGAGCAGTGGTCGCCTGTGAGTGGCTTTGTGTCTAACCTAAAGAACGAGCCCTTTCCTGCTTCCCGGGCCACAGTGCCTGCCTCCGCTGTCAGGGCCTGTGAGCCACGCTCAGGGAGTGGCCTCTGGGTTAATCCCCTAAACTGCCATAGGCGGGGCTGCCCTCAGGCTGGCCTGGAGCAGGTGAGCAGCTCGGTGTCAGCCTCGAGGACAAAGCCCTTTCCTGCTTCCTGGGACGCAGTGCCTGCCGCTGCTGTCAGAGCCGTTTAGCCACACTCAGGGAGAAACCTCTGCATTAAGACATGTGGTTGCTGTAGGCAGGAGTGCCTTTCAACTGTTCCGGAGCAATAGAGGCGACAGTGTGTTTGTGCTCAGGTGCCAGCAGGGAGGAAGGAGTGGCAGGCTGCTGATCATGGTGAGCGACCTTGGGGCTGCATTGCCAGCCAGGGGGATGGAGTGCCTGAAGCTCCTGAAAGTTCCCAACCTGCTGGGCCTAGTGTGCCGTGATAATTTTGTCCACCTGTTTCTTCTCCTAAACCCTTCCCCCTTTAGCAGCACTCTCACTGTTGTGAATACTTTCAAACTGCCCATCTTTCTTTTGTCCCAGGGTAGCTGGTTGTGGAACTGTTTGCAGTCTCAGTCTCTTACTTTGGTTTTCACCCCCTCTAATCTCCAGAGCTCCATGCAGTGTGGGTCTGTGCTCCTGCAGTAGATTTCTAGGCTGGGTATTTAGCAATCTTGGGCTTCCACTCCCTCCCTGCTCTGATTCTTTTCCTCCCGCCGATGAGCTGGGGTGGGGGGAGCGCTTGGGTCCCACCGGGTCGCAGTTTTTTTACTTACCCTTTTTCCTGAGGTGTTCTCTTCTCCCAGATGTAGAATGGTTGGTGTAATCTTATTTCTGGTCACTCTTAAGGGATAGTTGTATTTGCTATGTTTTCATGAAATATGTGGTTTTGGGAGTAGATTTCTGCCTCAGTTCTCATGCCACCATCTTTTTTTTTTTTTGCCTTCTGTTCATCCTATCTTCAAGATTTCTCTTGACTATTGTTTTCCATACCCAGGCCCTCATGCTAGTTCTTTCCTATTTTTTCTGACCACAGTTTTGCTATGAACTATATCCCATCAAAACTTAGTTTCAGGTTTTTCTACTTATTTCCTAATGAGTTAGCCACGATATAAATGATAGAGCCTTAGAACCAAAGTCAGACATGCGAACGTAGACACTAGTTTTCAACTCTAGGAACCTGGAGTTTTCTTATTTGTGCATTAGGGTCATGTGAATATCAACATTATACTATTTAGTAATACCTACAAACATGTGAATATATTTTGTAATCTGTAACATTCTGTTTACATATTTTAAATCTTCAGAATTCTGAGCCAGCTATTTGGAATCTAATTGTCTCCTCTAAGTGATTCAGCCCTCTTAACTGATGGTATGTGAATATGGATTAAACCAGTCTTTGCTCATAAATTAATTAATGGATAATTCCCTCACACATATATTAACACTTTCAGTTGTCTTTATTAAAGAGTAACCACAATGCTATTATTTCAGAATCTACAGGCTGGATTAGATGCAAATTCCCTATTCTACTGCACATAAATTTGTAGGGGTTGGGTGTGGTGATCTGCATTTTAACAAAGTATCTAGTGACATTGCCCACTAACATTAGGGACCTGCTACCATTTGAGATTTCCAGGGAAAAAGCATATTCATTGGTTGTTATTTATAGGTTAAGGTGGTTTTTAGCATTAATGTGGTGCTACAGTGGGGACCTCTGAATGTGGATTACCTGGATCTGGGGTTTGTGCTAATTCTCTGATGTGGTTTTAAAGGGTGACCAAAGCAGTGAAATTGAATGCTCTTTCCTTAAGAGTGTATTATGCTTCAAAGATGACAGTAAGGTCTGTGCTAAAATTGTATTATTTATACAGGGTCAAGATAAATTTTGCTATTTTTAGTTTCTTCAGGACATATTTTAGAGGAAAGTAAGTATTCAGAGTTTGATGGGCAGTTCTTGAACACCAGGAACTATCACATGTTGTGTTATTCTTCTGTGTGTTCCATCTTTACCAACATATGTTTTCAGCCTCGGGTCCAGGATGGTTATTTGATCCCAGCCATCAGTGCTTTATTTTATCGAGCAGCATAAAGGCAATAAAATTTATGACCCAGTGACATTTGCTAAAATTGCATACCACCTCCCCTTATATCACATTGCCCAAAACTTACTCATTTGAATATACTTAGCTGCAAGGGAGGCTTGGAAATACAGACTCTGTTTCAAGCAGCCATGTGCTGTGTTGAGAAAGAAGGGAGGATGGATATTGAGGGACAACTACCAACCATAATAGCAGGCTGCCTCTGTTATCACAAAGGAAATATGCCAAAGAAAATCACTGACCTAAAAAGATAATTTTCCATGTCATTTGATTGGGCTTACATGTATATGCATGTTTATATTTCTAGAGGCAAAATGATAAGCACTCACTGCTTTTTTTCCCCCCGGGAAATGTCATTTATGTCACATAAATGATAAGACTACAAATTCATAAGCCATATCTACTTGGTACCACTAATAAGCCCTTTAAAATAACTAATTTTCTTGGGTTATAAATGTAACTGATCTTAAATATTTCTAATTGCTGTAATTTATGCCTTAGTTAATTTCTTTTCAGCCGCAAGAAACAGAGTCACTTAGGATACCCAAAGTAGTAATTGGCTTATTTTGATACTTAACAGAAATTAGTTGGCAGGAATCAAAATTGCTGAATCTCAGTTTCAGCCCTGGAGCTGGGTCCCTGGAGATAGAGATGTGGTTGGAGAGTCAGAAGATGGTTCAAAATTGAAAGCAACTCTATAGATTCCACTATCCTTAATGGCGAAACTCTTCGCTACTGAGCCATTATGTCAGTTTATACTCTCTTCTGACTTTTTTTTGAGGTATAGTTGGTACCCAGTATTACATTAGGTTCAGTTGTAGAACATAATAATTTGACAATTACATACATTATAAAATGCTTACCATGATAACTGTTGTTATCATTATTACCATACAAATTTATCACAATATTATTGACTATATTCCCTATGCTGTATTTTTGATTCCCATGACTTATTTTATATTTTGAAGTTTGTACCTCTTTATTCCCTTCACCCATTTCACCCTTTTCCCTCTCCCCTCCCTCCCTTGGCAACTGTCAGCTGTCTATATTTATGAGTCTATTTCTGTTTTGTTTGTTTATTCATTTACTTTTTGAGATTCCACATATAAGTGAAGTCATATGGTTTTTGTCTTCCTGTCCGACTTATTTCACTTAGCATATTCCCTCTAGGTCCATCCATGTTGCTGCAAATGGCAAGATCCATTCTTTTACACTGAGTAATATTCCAGTGTGTGTGTGTATACATACATTCATCATATCTTGATTTTTGTTTTATAGTATCTGACCCTTTTAGTCTTTGTGGTCTCATAATGTACACTTGTAGTATTTCTCTCTCTGATTCTTTCCTACTGTTGTGCATGCTTTTAAATAAATTAATATTATTTCATCTCCTAGTTACACTGCAGTGAGAGAATCTAGTTGTCTTAGGTAATTATTAGTGTCCTTTTTAGAGAAGTTTTTATTTTTATTTTTTAAATACCATGCCACTTTATCCATTCCTGGCCAGATTATAGATTGGCTATATAGAAGTCATTATAGTGTGAATTACCTTTTAAAGAGAGGCAGCATCTCATATTTTGACCTGTATTTTTCAAACATGGCTAAGAATCAAAACTACATGATAAATCAATCATTAAATATATAACTTTGGAAGTGTAGCCAGGATTGGGAGCTATGATATATATGGTTACTGATATTTAAGGGACCACTGAAGTACATTTTCTTCATCTGGTAAGGACCTTCCTCCTGGGTATTTAGGTTTGGTATGGTCTCTGTGGCTTAGGTTTTCTGTAGTATTGCTTATACTTGTTTCTTGTTTTGTTTCTCACCACTGATGAACCAAAATGATTCGTAATTTCGTGATGTCTTTCCTACTTCACCAACCATCTTCTCATCCATTTGGCCACCTCTACTTACATCAAGACACAGTTCAAGCATATCCAGCCCTTGTTACTTTTCCTTTGCATCATGGTTCAGTGACCCCTTCTGTTTTCCCACAGTGTTCTGTGCCATACTTTACTGCTTGCCACATTCTGCCATCACTGCATATATGCCTCCCTCAGTACACTATGGAAAACTCGAAGGCAGGTCATTTAAATGTTCTTTAAATAGGAATGAATTAGCATGTATACGTTTACTCATAGAACCAAATTATCTGGCCCTGTGGGTATATTGTCGTAGGTGTGAGGCCAGCGACTCACATTTTCAATATGTCTTGACTAGAACTCAAGTACTTAGTATTACCACCCCCATCAAAAACAATCAAAAATTTTGATCCAACTCCCATTTCTTTATCTATTATTCATTTCTTCCTTATCAGTGGCTAGTAAAAAAATCTGAGATATAACAAGAATGGAACACATATTTGCTGATGTGTAAGTATATTTTTCCGAATACCAGACAAATCTGAAAGCAGTGTTTAAAGTACATGT
Source organism: Phataginus tricuspis (assembly GCA_029783875.1). Lineage (NCBI taxonomy): Eukaryota > Metazoa > Chordata > Mammalia > Pholidota > Manidae > Phataginus > Phataginus tricuspis. Next base: position 72,053,616 of record JAQQAC010006904.1, on the reverse strand, counting down.
TATACAATTCTGTAAAAATAAATCTATTTCAATTCACTCTCTACTCCCTTAACCTGATCTCTTTTGATGCTTTTCAGAGAAAATTTGTTGTATTCCTGTGTTGGGTTATAGAATAAGAAGTTTTTTAAAAAATATATCAAGGAGAAAGGGATTGGGAGAATGGATTTGATGTGTTAAATCTTGTGCTGTGATTGGAAAAGTGATCTACTGAGATCAACCTGGCATACCTCATTCCCAGAAGAATGGTTGATAACTTTATTGAAATACTGTTATCTTGGCCAGCAAAGAGGTTTCAGATCTGTAGTCACTGGAACTGCTGGATCTAACTGTGTGGGGTCAGGTAGTGTACAGAAAATTCTAGAAAATTTAAAGGTTTTATATCCAGGGAATCACCCATGATATTTTGTCTGGAACAACGAGGGTGGTACATGACTATAGTGAACTTGGACATCTCCATCCTGATTGTTGTCAAGCACCTACATTCAATAAAAACAAAGTAGAAATTAATTTCCATCTTTCCTCCCAAAATACTGTTTCTCTTTGAATGATGTTAATATCCATCTAGTCTCCCACAATGGAAGTCTCATCTCATTTTCTGGCCTGACTTCTCTGTTACCCACACCCTTTTAAACAGACACCAAATTATGTTGATTCTCATTCAAAAAAGTCTATTTCAAACATTCTTCTCTTAACCTACTGCCACTGATTTAGTTCAGGTGTTCCTCAGTTCCCATCACCAGCCTCCTAACTGAATCCTCTATCACTATTCTCTCTACATTCTATGCTTTCTTGTCTCCACCTACTAGCATAAATACCTCCCTAAAGTATTACAATGATTATATGACCCATCTGCCTTAAAAATATATTATCCTATTGTCCACAATATATTGTCTAGTATTCTACAAAGGTGGGGGTGGGTGGGAAGAAACTTCTGTCAGTCAATGGAGACATTTAGCCCTGGGAGCCTGTTTTCCATTTAGTCACCAAGTCTTTATGTAGTTGAAGAAAAACAACATGATTAGCCTAATGCTACCGTAAAGTAGCTCAGTGGAAGCATATATACCAACTGGGAATTTACAGAAAACGAAGCAATTCTCAATAGAATTGAATATTATAATATTGGATTGCTTATTTTAAGCAAGTATCAATTCATGAAGCTCTGTTTTACTGGTCATTTTCCTGTTCCACAAAAGAATACAGATAAAGGAATAAAGAACCACAGCATTTTGATATTCTAGGGTGATTTAGATTGCTTCCATAAAAAGTTTTATTGTCAGGACTATGGAAAATCCATTCTAGTGTTCTCACTTTGATTAGAGAGATGAAGAGATTAGTTAGTCTGTGGGGAACAGCATGCCCTAGTATGGAAAAGTGTATAATAAATCAAAATAGTGAAAAGTCAAGCTATAGAAATGGTAGAAACTTAAGACTAGAGAAATATTTCCAGCATGTGTTAGGCACAGTAATATATAGTTGACTGAAGGAATTAAACTGATAATCAAATTACAGAGGTATCCCATGCCAGAAACCTTTTTTCCTCAAATCTCTGAGTACAACCTTGAGGTTGCCAGTTTGTCCTGGACATGAATGCCACCTATATTGTCCCATTTCCTCTTTTTTCTCTTAAAACATTTAGTTAATTGCCAAATACTTGGCCACAAAGTTCATTGAAGAGGTTTTTCTTTTTTCTGTGTATGTTTGGTTTTTTAAAGTTAAAAAAGACGAAGGGAAGATGTCATAGTACCAGTCTCTTGAAAGTTAAATGTGATATTAGGAACATTTCTAAAGAAAACTGAATAGGCTTCCAATCTAAGGGAGAACACAGAATACTGGAACACAATCAGGCAACCTGGATTTTGTGAATAGGAACGCGACTTACCATTATAACTTAAAAGTGTTGGAAAACCATATAAAACCATCTACTTTAGGGATTCATTAAGGCTGATTTAAGAATTGGTGCTGGTCTCTGGAAAGATTTATAGGCCAATAGGGACATTATCTTACCTCTTAGATATTTTTTATTTGACTAATTTATTTTAGATATCCTTCCTTCAACTTTTATATTATTATTTAGCTTATTTCATAACTTCCCCATTTTAAAGATTTTTTCATTTTTTTATAACACATGCTGGATTATAAATGTCCCACTAAATAGCATTAGCTGCTTAGGTTTTAAGAGATATGCTTTAGTAATCATTGCATCCTAAATATTCTTGTTATTCTGTTCCTATTTCTTCCTTGACCAGTGAGTTATTTATTCACATATTTCTGAAATTCTGAATATATTTCTAGTTATTTCTTATTATCATAACTATGCTCTGGAGAGGAATCTTTGAAGTCTGTATCATAACAATCATTTAAAAAAATTTTGAGACTTCTTTGGGGCCCGGTAGGTTGGCAAATACCATAAATGTACATGTGTGTTTGCAAAGAATGTTTAGTCTATAGTAATTAGGTGTGACATTCCATAAAGTCCATTAGAGTAAGTTTATCATTTTCTTTAAGTTAGACACATGATTTTGTCTTTTTTACCTACTTGGTGTATCAGTTGAGAAGGATGAGAGAATCTCCTAACTGACAGCAAGGTTGACAACTTCTCTTTTTAGCTCTCTGAACTATATGTGTATAATTAATATGTATTCATGTATATATGTGTGTGCATGATGTATTAGTAGATTCATGCAAGTTTATAATTGCTATATCTTCCTGGAGAGTTCTACACCTACTCTTTTAGCCCTAGTAATGCTTTTTGCCTCAAATCTCTTTTGTTTGATCATACTCTAACTATAAAAGCTTTTGTTTTTATTAAAAACGCATATGCATCTGTTTAATTAAAACACCAATAGATAAATGGCTATATTTCATATTATATGACTAGGGATTTTTCAATCAATCAAATCAAATTATTTAACAAACATTAAGTGTCATGTGAGCCCTTAGTATGTGCAGAATATACACACTTTATCACATCTTCAGAAATTACTCTTTAGACATCATTATTAAATTAAGATAGTGTATAAAATTAACACAGAGGAGATTTTCTTCACAAAATGTGTCCCCCATCCAGGACAATGCATTGAGAAATGGAAAACTTGGTATGTTTTATTTATAAGAATTCTGACAAGATATGTTTTACTATTTAACATCAACTTGTCAATCTTTCCATTAAGAAAAGACTGTCTAATATTTTAACTCTGGTCAACCCCATTATGACATTTTCCCATCTTTTTTCTATTATTAAGTTTATGTGTGTATATTGTATGAGATATTAAGTCAGAAGAGAAAGGTATTAATCTAATACCTATTCATTTTCTTCAGTGAATGGAACAGGATAAAAAATATATATATCTAAATTAAACTGGAATGCTTCATATTATGCTTAAGTGGGTGTTATTTGTCTGAAAAATATTTACTACCTTCTTCTGGAATACTCATAGTTAAGTTGAGTACACATTTGTAGGATTTTCAGTGTTTCAAAGCATAGATAATAGTGTTATTCATGAAAATACCTTGAGAAAGAATGTTTCTCTGATGTCTAGACTACAGCTTTACTCCTAAAGATAACCTTTATAGGTCTTTCATTTCCAATAATGTATGTAAATAGTGCCAATAAAAACAACTGAAGGCTATCAGGGGTAGATAAAGCTTAAGTCCGAGGGCAGAGTCAAGGTCAATGGCACAAAAACCGGATGGACTTTCTATTTCGCTCCAACCATCTCAGGAAGTTTGGTTTATATTTGCCTGGCACCTTTTTCCATCTTTTACTTAATATGTCTGTTTCTTATGTCTTACATATGTCTTTTGTAAACAACACAGTTACATTTTTTTCTAGACTTGCTGCCTGTCTTTTATCTGGATACTGAGTCAATTTACATTTGTGCAATTTTTTAAATGTTTGAATTTATTTCTACCATCAAATTCTGTGTCCTCTATTTGTCCTTTTGTGTGTATATTTTCTTCCTCCATCTCTCCCATTTCTTCTTCCAACTGATTTATTTTGGATTGATTTTCAATTGTTGTCATTCCATGTGTTTCTATCTATGGGGTTTAATTTTATATGATCTATTTCTTTAATGATTACCTTTGGAATTTTAAATTGCATGCATATCCAGTGTGAAGCAATTCAGTATCTTTACTATTCATCCAAACAATGAAAGACCTTATAATATTTTAACTCTGGCCAACCACAGTTATGATATATATAATATATAGTATATATAATATATATATATATATAATTATGGCCACTTATTTTAGTTCTAGTATTATTTTTATAAGTCCACAACACTCATTTAAATTTTACATAGTCATGGCTTGTTTTACTTGCATATACAAGTTTATATGGTTTTTATTTCTTCATTGACATCTTAAATATTCCATATAAAATAATTTTCTTTCCACCTGAGGTTCATTATTACTTAATTAAAAAATATTTATTGAAAGCTTATTATATCCCAAGAAATATAGTTGTTAGGACTACAGAACATAAACAGTATAGATAAAAATCTTTATCCATGATTTAGATTTTTCTTTAGTGATAATCTCTTTGTGGTAAAGCAGGTATTATGTGTCTAAAAGTATTTTATTTTTCTCACCCTTATTGTCAAAAGATATTTTTGCAGGGTCTACATTCCTAGCTTTATTTTGTTTTCCTTTCAACATACTGAAGGCATAATTCCATGTTGGTTTTGATTGTTTTTGAGAAGTCAGCTGTTTATATAATTCTTTTTCCAAGATATCTTTAATCTCTAGAAACTTTTAAGATCTTCTCATTGTTTATGGTAATCTAGTTTCACTGTATCTTTCCTGCATGGAATCTGTTAGACATTCTGTAGATTGTTTTTCATTAGTTTTCATATATGTATTATGTATACACACACACACACAGACACAGATTTTATTTTAAAATGTTCTACTTAGTATCTTTTCAAATACAAATATTCATTTTATGTGTGTAAGTACATTGGATTATTTTAATTTTTAGTTCTTCATATTTCTAAAAGTTGTACTTGAAAGTTTTTCAAATATGCTTCATAACTGTAGACTTACCTTTTACTTCTACTTCTCTCATTTTCTTTTTTTAACCATACTGAACTGAACCTAAGAGTATATGATTTCTAATAATTATGATAGCTAAAGTTTCTGCATGTATAATTTGTCTATTTTTCTGATGGCTTTTATTCATGATGACTTCTTTTTTGGGGTGTTTTGTGAGTTTGATAGTGAGATCCTGTTTCTTGAACTTTATTATGAATTTTAAGGCCTAGTTATAAGTTCCTCCAGAAACCATGTATGTTTGCCTCTGTTATATGCCTCGGGCACACTATGCCAAGACTTCTTTAAATTACATTTGTGGCCTGTGGTTCTGAGATCACACAGATACAGGCACACCTCAGAGACGCTGCAGATTCAGTTCTAGACTGCAGTTAGGTGAGTAGCAGTAAAGTGAGTCCAATGCAGGTTTTGGATTCCTTGTGCATATGAAGGTTATGTTTACACTGGTCTGTTAAGGGTCTGTTAAAGGTGGAATAGCATTATGTCTTTAAACAATGACAAGAAAAAAAACAACGTACATACCTTAATTTAAAAATCAACTGTTGCTAAAAAAAAAAATGTTAACACCTGAACTTTTAGGGGTTCAGAATCTTTTTCCTGGTGGAGGGTCTTGCCCTGACGTTGATAGCTGCTGACTGGTCAGGATGGTGGTTGCTGAGGGCCAGAGTGGCTGTGGCAATTTCTTAAAATAAGGACAAGAAGTTGGCTGATTGATTGACTTTCTTCTTTTCATGAAAAATTTCTCTGTAACGTGTTGTTGTTTGGTAGAAAAACCAACAAACTTTCAAAATCAGTCCATCCTCTCAAATCCTGGTACTGCTTTATCAACTAAGTTTGTGTAATATTTTTATCCTTTGTTGCCTTTTCAGTGCTCTTCAGAACATCTTCACCAAGAGTAGATCTCAAGAAACCACTTTCTTTGCTCGTCCACAGGCACAACTCATCCACTCAAGTTTTATCACAAGATTGTAGCCACTCAGCACCTTCATCAGGCTCCACTTCAATTCTAATTCTCGCTGTTTCCATCACATCTGCAGTGACTTCCTTCACTGAAGTCTTGAACCCCCTCAAAGTCATCCATGAGGGTTGGACTCAACTTCTTCCTCCTGTTCATATTGATGTTTTGACTTCTTTTCATGATTCACAAATGTCCTGAGTGACATCTAGAATGTGAGTCCTTGCCGGAAAGTTTTCATTTACATTTCCAGGCCCATCAGCGGTATCTACGACAGCTATAGCCTTATGGTATGCATTTCTTAAATAATAAGACTTAAAAGTTGAAATGAGTCCTTGATCCATGGACTACAAAATAGATACTGTGCTTTGAGGCATAAAAACCATCAATTTCTTTGTACATCTCCATCAGCTCTTGGATGATCAGGTGTGCAGTCAATGAATGTAATATTTTGAGGGAAACCTTTCTTTTCTAAACAGTAGATCTCAACAATAGGCTTAAAATATTCAGGAAACTATATTGTAAACAGATAGTATCATACAGGTTTTGCTGAACCATTTATAAAGCACAGGCAGAGTAGATTCAGCATAATTCTTAAGGACCCTAGGATTTCAGACTGGTCAATAAGCACAGGCTTCAACTTAAAGTCACCAGCTTCGTTAGTCCCTAACAAGAGGCTCAGTCTGTCCTTTGAAGCTTTGAAGCCAAGCGTTTACTTCTCTTTAGCTGTGAAGGTCATAGATGGCATCTTGTCCAGTAGAAGGCTGTTTTATCTATATTTAAAATATGTTGCTGAGTGAAGCCATGCTCATTAATTATCTTAACTAGATCTTCTGCTAACTTGATGCAACTTCTACATAGCACTTGCTGATTCACCTTGTCCTCATTTGTTATGGAAATGACACCAGAGTTCTTGTTTGCAGAGTCAAAGAATGAATTTAGCAAACACCCAAGGTATGAGAGCCAGGGTAGAGGCTTTTATTTAGAAATAAAGTAAGAGGAAAGAGCTCCTGGCTGATGCCAGGAGGGGACAAGAGAGCCCGGGGTGATGCATTTTCTAGGGGATTTATAGGCAATTGAGGATTTTGGGGGACATGAAAAAAAGGCTTAGGGGGTGGACTTGTACCACTTGTCCTACCCTCAAGGTGGGCTGGGTTGTTGTCTGTTTGCTAGGGCTGTTTACAGTGAAGTCACAGGTTATGCTGAGATACCCTTGCAGAACACTCAAACATTCCAGGCTGAGTTGCTCCTGGCCTTTTGACCTTTAACTGATCTCACTGAAGATGTCTATATTCTTAGTCTGGTATCTTTACCCTAGAGAGTTAGTGTGACCTTGACTTTGCATAATGCTGAACACAGAGCTTCAATAGGGACTTCTTTGCCCATTGTTACATTGCTCTGACTGTAACTATCCTGCCCTGCTTTTTCCGGAGGCCCTCACCCTACTCTGACTACACCCACGGTCCCTGTCTCAGAAATGGCTTCTTTCCCTAAACCAACTTTCCCTGAACTAACTTGTGCTAGCTTCAGACTTTTCATCTACATTCTCACCTCTCTCAATTTTCATAGACTTGAAAAAGTTAGGGCCTTGCTCTGGATTAGGTTTTGGTTTAAGGGATTGTTATAGCTTGTTTGGTCCAGACTACTAAACTTTCTCCGTATCAGCAAAAAGGCTGCTTCACTTTCTTATCATTTGTATGTTCACTGGGGGTAGCCCTTTCAGTTTCCTTCAAGAACTTTTCTTGTGCATTCACAACTTTCCTACCTGAATTTTGCGGGGCCAGACACAGAATGCTGTCAAATGTTGAAATATTTGAGAGGTGACTGGGAACGTGATTGGAGTCCTTTAGGAGAGATCCTGCAGAGCTCTTGAGCCCCTCCTCCCGTGGGAGGACACAGCAGCGAGGCAAGGGCTGGGAGGCAGGAAGAGAGCTCTCGCAGGAATGCCCTCATGCTGACCTCCCAGCCTCCAGAACTGAGTGGAATGAATGTGTTGCTTATAACTACCCAGCTACTCAGGCTGTAGTATTTTGTTACAACAACCCAAACAGACTAAGACATTCCCCTTGAGGTTGTGAATCTGAGAATGACATAAAACGGAGTTGGCAAATTCCTTCTAAATGAAACCCAACTTCTGAATTTTACTTTTTATTTATTGTTCCCTTCTTTCATTTAGCCTTTGCCCTGTTTTACCTTTCTGTCAGCTTATGAATGCATTTTATAGCTATTTCTTATAATTTACCCAGTTGTTGATGCTAATTCCCTTTATTTATTTAAGATACCTATAGACTAAAGGATTTAAAGACATGGGAAATTTTCCCAGTTCACCTGTAAATTTCAGCATCCCTCATTTCTCAAGCCATTGAGTCTGTTTTATGTGCAGACACAGCTCTAGTTAAAGTATCCATCTACGTGTCATATTCCCTACAAATAGAAAGAATATCAAATGAGACATAGAAGAGGGAGAATTTTTCCTTGTAATTAATGAGTAAACAAAACATAGACAAATTTGCACTCCAGAAGAAGTGATTCATCACTTTCAGGTAGCTGAACTATACACAGCACAATTCTCCTCTCTCTCTTAATTACTAAAATGTAGTATGTTGCTGTCAACTGCAAAGCAAAATGTGTTCTATTAAAGGGACCCAGTTGCAAATGCTTCCTCTGTTTACAAGCATCCAACTTTTTAAGTTAAGGTTGTATTTTTTAAATTGTCTGCCCTCATGCTTTCCTTCCTCATCCTTGAATTACCTCTTGTCAACCACACACCTCAGTTAACATCATTACAATTTTCCAATACACAATGGTCTTATCTTACATTGGGAGTAAATGCTTAGGAGCAATAGTTTTGCATGTGTGTGTATAATCTCTGAACACTGAAACACAGAGGATTGTGTGAGATGATTGGTTTTACCTCGTGCTTCACTGTTGGAAGGAAGGAAACCCAGCTGGTTTTAAATAGCAAGACTAAGGGAGAATTGAATTTCATATGGAGAACAGTTAGGAGGTCATAGATCTTTAATCATATCTGCAGAGCATTCATATTTCTGCACAGCATCTGTTTTATCTTTTGAGTTCCTTGTCCATTAGCTTTATTTTTATATCTCCACTGGCACATACTGAGGCCACAGAGACTCTGGGGCTGGGACATCAGAGAACAATTCCAGAGGAAGGTGAACATTGCTATTTACCAATTCTTGAGACAGATGAGGAAACTATGAATAAAGGCCTTGGATGGGTTCAAGTCTAGTGAAAGGAGCTTTGACCACTCTCCAATGAAGCTGGTGGTTTATTCAAGTTGATTTTATCCTATGTTGTTTATACAAAATGCTTATCTTACAGTCAAAGTTGAAGCCTTCCGGAAGGAAGTGAAGGCAGTCAGTCCTTTTCAACTGTTAACTTTCTGCTAGCTTCCTGGACTCCCAGACTTCATCACGTTGGCTTATGAAATTGTGTCTCTGAATATGATTCCTATGAGTTACCCTGTGATTGTACTAAAAGTAAATGTGAACACAGAGCTCTACAGGAAGGATTGGTAACCATGGTGATGGGAGGGTGCTTTTTGCAATAACTCCACTGTACAAAGTAATTTATGCATGAATGTAAAAATCACAGATGTTTTGAACCATATGCAAGCTATATTTAACCACAGTGCAAGTGACAACTTACTTGGGAGTTACTAATCCAAAGGAGGTGAGCCCGAGCCAGACAGTAATAATTCTTTTTTCTCATTGTCTAGTAGAAGCCTCATAGGTGCAGGCCTCCACCACTTTGGTGAGTAAAGTTTGAGTATGTGTGTTAGTGTGAGTTTATCCACATGTGTGTGTGCATAAGACAGTGGGGTATACAGCAGGAAATGTGCAGAAAGGAGCCCACTGAAAGGATAATGAGGAAAGAGAAAGCAAAGGCAATATGAAAAAACCAAAACAAAACAAAGAACCTTCCTGCTAACCCTTCTTTCTTATCTTTACTCCTAAGAGTCTCGGGTTTCAAAGATGGTGAATTTAAGGCATATCACTGATTTTTCAACTTGAATTTAGAATAAAGATTTCTTTGTTAATTTTTATACTGGAAATGATGCTTGGGTTATTGGGAATAGCTCTTAAGCTAGTTATATTTGCAACTCAATGAAATAATTTATCTCCATAGTAATCATTTAAAAAGTTAGAAGTGTATAATATGTAGTTCTAAGAAATGTTTAATACATGTTTGAAATATTTGTATGCAAAATTTCCATTCTTTTTGGTCTGAGTTTCTTACAGGGATAACTTCTAAGTTACCCCAAATCTTGTACTTAGTTACCTGGCATGCACCTTATCAGAGCTGGCACTACAGGTTATGCAGTCAGAAGAAATAAATAATGCTGTAAATTCTGCTCTTCACCTGTAAAAATAAATGCAGCTTTTAGAACAGGTTCCCTCAAGGAGAATCCCTTAGAAATCACAACATTAATGCAATAGTTTATGGAATAGGGCTATTTTCAGTACCACTGGTCTTTTAGACTTCAGAGGCAAAAAAAGGAATGTGAAATGGAAAGAAAACAGTTTGCATTGAACACTTCTCATTCCCTCAGGCACTCAGTGCCCTTGGTTGCTTCGCTTTCTTCATTCCTGTGTCCTTTATGTCTGAGCAGGCTGTTGCATCTGCCTCCCTTAGATTAAAGTCTTCTTGGACTTTGGCCCCTTACCCCACCTCTGTGCTTGCTGCTATTTTGTTTTATTCCTTCCCCATTATCACTGTAATGTAAATTGCCTAGCTGGTAATTAAGTGCATTTCTTCATCTCTTAGGGTGACTCACCTCATGCGGTTGCCCTCCCCTCCTTGGTGCCCTCCCTGATTCAGAAGTACTAATGTGCAATTAAACCTTAATAGGGTGCCTTAATATTAACCCACATTAATGGAAGGGGATTATTCCACAGTTCAAGAGGGCAGTCGCCTTTTGGCACATCCAGTTTGGCTTTGACTATTGGTAGGGTGCTCTCAAATGAGAAAAAGCTGAAAAGATGCTAATAAAGCCTCTGAATGGCATGAGAGATAATAGACTTTGACTATAATACTTAGTTGGCTCCCAGCAGGCCACGCCACATCAAGGCAAAAGACACCACAGCTGGTAAAAAAAAAATAGTAACAACAACAAAAAATTCAAGGCTTTCCAGATGGCCCTGAAATAGCCCATTTCAATATTGTGTATTTGAAGAAATCACCTAGCTTTTCCACACTAAGTTGAGAAATTCTGCCTAATGATACTTATTCCTGAGATTCTATAGCATACAATGGAAATGAAATGTAACTGAAAATATTCAGCCACAAACTAATCTACCTTACTTATCTAACTCCTATTCCTGTCCCTCTTGGGAAATATGACAAGGTGGTGACGGTGCTGTCCATGGAACTGCTAATCTAAATACAGAAGCAATTTGTCTCCGCAACCACCCAGGCTGTTCAATAGATAATTGACATACATGCTCCTCTGGTTTTGACCCCTTCTTCGTGGTCCAGGGGACTGTAAACTCTCTTTGTGGGAGGAGGCTGACTTTGTATCTCTTGTTATCAATTTAACTGTGGACCTTAGCCTGTGCCTGACACACCACAATTGTTAATATCTGTTAGAAGAATGAAATGAAGAAAACAAGGAAAACATAGTAGGACATTAAGACAAATGTCATTTGCATATACTTTTCAAACCCTATAGCACAAATTTCAAAGAGCTGGGAAAATTTCATTCCCTGTAAAACTGCACATATCACATGAGTGTATTTGGACTTATAATCGCCAAAGAAACATACTCTTGAGACAACAGTTTAGAATTTAGAAAATTGGAATAGTAGATTTAACCCATTTTACTATTACTAATTAGAGTACCTCCCTTCCATACTTTTTGTCTTTTCATTGAAAATTGCTTCTGTTCTTTCCTTTATCTCAATTATCACCTTCAGACTAATGATTATGGCTATCTAGCTACATACCTATCTATTAGAAAAGTGTAAATTAGAGAATTGTGTAAAAAAATATTTAAATCACCCATAATTCCACAACTTGGAGCTAATCAATATTTTTATTAATTTGTTTATAATATATGTATATCTTTTCCTAGGTATATGTAAGGGTATGTTGCATATTTTATGCACATAGTTGTATATTTTTAAATTAAAAGTCAATACTTTTGCATAATTAATAATACTTCACAAATATGCATTAGAGTATAGGTAATAAACTCTTTTTTATAGATATACTAATTTATTTTACCATTATTATTTTGTTGGCTATTTTAAATCCCAATTTTTTAACCATTATCAAGGTTATATGATCATTATTCCTGTTGGAGATAATTATTTCCTGGGGACCAGAATTTAAGGTCTGGTCATTAGGGAGGATCTACTCTTGCTGAGCTGAGATTTGTGTGTCACACACTTCAGGGAACCTGCCAGCCACATTTGTAGACATCTGGGTAACCTGTGAGACTGAAAGACATTGTTATTTCTCCGAACAGAAAGCCCTAATTTGTGTGGGGAAGCAAGAATGGCAAAGTGACATGTTAATAAATACACTCTCCTGTGGCCAAAGAGGAAAAAAATGAAAGAGGAGTAAGATGTGTATTTATATTGTAATTCTGCTGGGAATTCAGTCCATTTTTAGAGTTTAAAATTTCTGTTTGCTTTTTCTGCAGAGTAAATTTCTTCAGGAGTAGAGAATTTTGCACAAATAAAATGAATGCTAATCTTCTCATTGTTATATTTCTAGGATATCTAAGATAGCTTTGAATATTGTATTAAAATAAAATATCACACTGTAAAGGAATTTCTCAATCTGACATAGAAAAGACTTCACAGTCTGACCCAAATTTTCCTATCTAGCATCATCTCCTAAAAGTCTGTCCAAATCCCACACTAAATTTCTTAATATTCTTGAAACCTCCTTGCTCATCTCTAGATATATTTATATGTTATTTCCTTACCCTGGGATGTAAGCTTCCTTCTGTCCTTCCTTCTCAACTGATCAATTCGTAAGCTACTGGAGACATGCAGCTAAAACTAGTTACTCCCTCTCCTCTGTCATCAGAGCTACTCGCTCGTACTTGGATTACAATACTTTGGTAGGATTGTGATGTATGAGTTTGACTGTTTTTCTACCCGCCTGATTTGGATCTGGCAGCAACTGTGTCTTGCTGAAATTTATATTATGATAGATGTATGTAAAGCATGGCGCTCAAATGTTTCTTGGATGAATAAATGGATGAATGAAACTCACACTACATATTCCTGATGCTGTGAACACCCTAGCTTTAAACTACTTTTATACATTCCCAACTACTTCATTTCATATCTTGTCACAATGGTTCAATTGAAAGGTGATGCTTCTATCAAACGTACAGCTCCATTACCCAACATAAGCATCACTGATAACAGGAACTTATGTATTTCACATTTCCTGATTTCCTGTCTGTATCTGGCATTCATATTTCCTTGTTTTATCTTCTATTTGATTATGAAAATATATAGACTAATACTAAATATAAATATGTAACCCATCTCCTATATTAGCAATTTTTATAATCCATCATATTTGCTTCACTAATTGTTTTCCTGGAATACTTGAAAGTAAACAATGTGTATCAAAATATTTTACCCCTAAATATTTCCATATTAATCTCTCAAAAATAAAGATATTTTCCTATACAAGCATATTAGTATCCCACTACAAAAATTAACAATAATTTCTCAAAATCATCTAATGCCCTGTCCACATTCAGTTCCTTCTAGGTATCTCCACAATGTATGTTACATTGATTGATTAGTTTGAACTAGGAGCTAAGAAATGTCTACATGTTGCATTTAGTTATGTCCTGTCTTTATTAATCTAGAACAGTCTTCCTTTATTTTTCCTTTTATTGTTGACAAAGTCTGTATGATTATTTATTTTTGTGTCATCTAATTTGTTCCTCTATCCCCTTAATGTCCTATAAATTGGAAATTAAATGTACTGCATTATTACATTCAAGTTAAACATGGGGTAAGATTTTTTTCAACCCTATTAAGGAAATATATATTGCTTTATTTTATTCTTCTAAATAATGCATAGTCAGTAGATCCTTATATCTCATATAATATTGTAAACATGGATTCATAATATCTCATAGTGTGATTATTCTGGTGTACTTGGAGATACTGTAGAGTGCTCCAAAGTAAAGGATAAGACAATATAGGGGAATGTGAGACTGGAAATATAGTCCAGACCTTAGCTCTATAAGGTACTGGCTCCAAGGAATCCCATTAAGGAGGACAATGCCCATGGTTCAAGGCAGTCTGAATCCAAATCTAGAAGGCTCAAGGAACTCCTGAGGATCACATAGATAAACAAGAGGTCCAGATAATTCTATTACTATTCTGCCTTGTCTATTTGGGTTAAAAAACATTGGGTTTAGAAGATTTGACTGAAGCCATAAAGGTTAATGCCATGATACTGAATACAATTTCTGACTGGTACAGTGGGCAAAATATTCATATTAGTACATACATACTTGATGACTTTTAAATCATTTTTTAAACAAATAGATATATACTCAGTTTGATATTCCCCAACACTCAAAAACAATGTTTTAATGAATATTGGACAATAGTAAGAACACACCAAGCAGAAATATGTTTACACTTTGATTGAAGTTCTGGTTATTTATTTAGGCTCAGATCCTAGTCCTGGATCCTGATGAACACCTGCTACTGGTTGGACATTTTCACTGATCCCGTATGTTTGTGGCATGAGTTTTGTAGAAGGAGTCTAGACTGTCATTTTCATACTTCTACACTTTGGAACCTCACACAGTAAAAAGATTATGGGTATTTAGTTCCCTGGATTCAAGTTGTAGATTGCAGCCTGATGAGATAGTCGTGTAGCATTGTGTTGGTATAGCTATGTAGAAACAAACCTATGAAAATGTAAAATTTTTGATATCCTTAAGCCCAATTGTGAAAGAGTTCAATTTTTCTAAAATAATGATTTGATGTTTTTTTAACTACTTGGCATTTTTAAAAAGAATGTACCCTATTTGTGTGTGTGTACACACAAATTGTGTATGTATATTTATAGACATATATATACACAAATATATTTTAAGAAATGTATATGTATGTATAATATACACACATTCACTGCATTCCTTTTTAAAAATCAGATCTACATACTTTTCACATAATATAGTACAATATATCTATTCTACTAAAAATGCCAAAAAATTGGTAAAGTACTTAAATGGGTATTCACTGTGCAGTGTGGGTCTAAGCCCAAGAGATTTTATTTTGATCCAAATAGACTTCAATCAAATGTTTAATATGTGTCCCTCACAAAATATGGTTGGCCCAGGGAAAAGACTCAAAGTATTTGTTAAATGGATAATGAGTAAGCATAAGCAGAACTACAAAAAGGAAAAGGTATTTTTTCTCTAGATCTTTAAATATGAAACAGAATAAGCTTTCATACTTAAATAGCTAAATGTGTTTAGTGATTAAACTAATTTGAGATATGGACCATTAAGTTACAGTTAATTTTTCAGGGAATGAGAAATTTACTTAGAGTGATTTATGATCCTTCTTGGAATACAGTAGAATTATAACATATGACACTATGACTTCATTTTTAGTCACTTCTTGCCAACAAAGTGCACATATCTCTCACTCCAATCTTTTTGACTGCCTATCCTATTCCCAAACCCTACACTAGCCCAAATTCACCCCAGGACTGGATGTCAGCTGTACAGTGGTTGTCAGAAATGGAGTTAGGCTCAAAGATGGGTAAGAATATCTTTTTCCCCAACTTCACAGTAATTATTTTTAACTTGGAAGTTTAATAATTTGGGTAATTTTAAAAGCCCTACTTGTAAAAAATTAACCCTGTCAAAAAGACACATCAACCATTCCTGTTTTTGAAACAGCCTGCAGAATTATTAAGACTAATTCAGAAAGCATGTACCAATGGCACGTGACAAGGAGTATGTTATGAAATCTCACTAACCTTCCATTTTTTTTCATACGTCCAAGGGCAAAATTATACTCAAATATTCATTGTCTCAGATGCTTGTGTTGAGGATCAAGTAACATTTATAGCAAGAGGTCAGTCAGTACGTGTCACCCTTTTCGCTCATTGCTGTTTGCTGCCTCCCTTTGTACAAACCAAATACACAGCAGTTCCAGGCACATGTCACACAACATGGGTGTCACTTCCAGCATATAAAACTTGCCTGACACTTACCATATTTTTAAAAAGAACCAGACGAGAGTTTCTCTGTGTCTTTAGACATTGGAATCTTGCTTCTTAAATAAGTGAAATCCGAATCCCAATACTTGAAGATTTTGGAAAGTTTTACTTTTGGGCCTAAATCGAGCTTCCTGTGGGTCCAAGAGGGAATTTCCAAAATAGCACGGTGGCTGAATCAGATACAATAAATTGTTCTGGACATTTTATCAGCAGCTGTTCCCAAGAGTGATTGTTAATATGACATGATCCCTGCCCAGATTTCAGGGCTTGAAAGATGGTGGTGGAGGGTAAGATAAAAATGTCAAAGAGCTTGAGAAACTTTAGAGAAACCATATGTATAATAAGTGGAAATAGGTATTATTTCTAATTTTCAGATTTTATTTTTTAGCCAGAAGTATTCATTTCCCAGGAAAGAAATTTCCGTCAGGGTCAAGAACAAGCACAAACATTTTAGTAAATGGGTAGTAAAGCTGACATTCTTTTTCCTATCTAATGGAATCTAATGAAGGATGGACAGCAGCATAGTGGCCCAAATAAAATCTGTTCTTATTTGTTATAACTTGAATAATGGGGAGTGATCCAGGAAGTCTTATTTAAAAATGACACCAGAGATGGTTTTTTTTTTTACAATTTATTTTATTTTAGTATCATTAACCTACAATTACATGAGCAATATTGTGATAATTAAACTACCCCCTTCATCAGGTCCCTCCCACCAACCCTATTACAGTCACTGTCCATCAGCGTAGTGAGATGAGAATCACTACTTGTCTTCTCTGAGCTGTACAGTCGCCCCCGTGCCCCCCCACCCTATGTCTGCCAATCGTAATGCCCCTTTACCCTCTTATCCTTCCCTTCCCGCCCTTCTTCCCCAGTCCCTTTCCCTTTGGTAACTATTAGTCCGTTCTTGGGTTCTGTGAGTCTGCTGCTGTTTTGTTCCTTCAGTTTTTTTTTTTCTTTGTTCTTATACTCCACATATGAGTGAGATCATTTGGTACTTGTCTTTTGCGGCCTGGCTTATTTCACTGAGCATAATATCCTCCAGCTCCATCCATGTTGTTGCAAATGGTAGGATTTGTTTTTTTCTTATGGCTGCGTAATATTCCATTGTGTATATGTACCACATCTTCTTAATCCATTCATCTACTGATGGGCGCTTAGGTTGCTTCCATTTCTTGGCTATTGTAAATAGTGCTGCAATAAACATAGGAGTGCATCTGTCTTTTTGAAACTGGGCTGCTGCATTCTTGGGGTAAATTCCTAGGAGTGGGATTCCTGGGTCATATGGTATTTCTATTTTGAGTTTTTTGAGGAACCTCCATACTGCTTTCCACAATGGTTGAACTAATTTGCATTCCCACCAGCAATGTAGGAGGGTTCCCCTCTCTCCACATCCTCGCCAACATTTGTTGTTCTTTGTGTTTTGGATGTTGGCCATCCTCACTGGTGTGAGGTGATATCTCATTGTGGTTTTAATCTGCATTTCTCTGATGATTAGCGATGTGGAACATTTTTTCATGTGCCTGTTGGCCATCTGAATTTCTTCTTTAGAGAAGTGTCTATTCATGTCCTGTGCCCATTTCTTAATTGGGTTATTTGCTTTTTGTTTGTTAAGGTGCTTGAGTTCTTTGTATATTTTGGATGTCAACCCCTTATCAGATACATCATTTATGAATATATTTTCCCATACTGAAGGATGTCTTTTTGTTCTACTGATGGTGTCCTTTGCTGTACAGAAGCTTTTCAACTTGATATAGTCCCATTTGTTCATTTTTGCTTTTGTTTCCCTTGCCCGGGGGGATATGTTCATGAAGAAGTCACTCATGTTTATGTCCAAGAGATTTTTGCCTATGTTTTTTTCTAAGAGTTTTATGGTTTCATGATTTACATTCAGGTCTTTGATCCACCTTGAGTTTACCTTTGTGTATGGGGTTAGACAGTAGTCCAGTTTCATTCTCTTACATGTAGCTGTCCAGTTTTTCCAACACCAGCTGCTGAAGAGGCTGTCCTCCCCCCATTGTATATCCAGGGCTCCTTTATCAAATATTAATTGACTTTATGTGTTTGGGTTAATGTTTGGATTTTCTATTCTGTTCCACTGGTCTGTGGGTCTGTTTTTGTGCCAGTACCAAATTGTCTTGATTACTGTGGCTTTGTAGTAGAGCTTGAAGTCAGGGAGCGTAATTCCCCCTGTTTGATTCCTCCTTCTCAGGATCGTTTTGGCTATTTGGGGTCTTTTCTGGTTCCATATGAATTTTAGAATTATTTGTTCCAGTTCATTGAAGAAAGCTGTTGGTAGTTTGATGGGGATTGCATTGAATCTGTAGATTGCTTTAGGTAGTATAGCCATTTTGACAATATTTATTCTTTCTAGCCAAGAGCATGGGATGCATTTCCATTTGTTAGTGTCTTCCTTAATTTCTCCTAGGAGTGTCTTGTAGTTTTCAGAGTACAGATCTTTCACTTCCTTTGTTAGGTTTATTCCTAGGTATTTTATTCTTTTAGGTGCAATTGTGAATGGAATTGTTTTTCTGATTTCTCTTTCTGTTAGCTCATCATTAGTGTATAGGAAAGCAACAGATTTCTGTGTGTTAATTTTATATCCTGCAACTTTGCTGAATTCGGATATTAGTTCTAGTAGTTTTGGAGTGGAGTCTTTAGGGTTTTTTATATACAGTATCATGTAATGTGCAAATAGTGACAATTTGACTTCTTCTTTACCAATCTGGATGCCTTGTATGTCTTTGTTTTGTCTGATTGCCGTGGCTAGGACCTCCAGTACTATGTTGAATAACAGTGGAGAGAGTGGGCACCCCTGTCTTGTTCCCGATCTTAGATGAAAAGCTTTCAGCTTACCAGAGATGTTTTTAAACGAGTTTAAATAAATGTACCCTATCTAAATGCATGTAATAAATCTATAGATATGCTTTTCCTTCTTAGTGTCTTATATTTGGGAATGACTTAGTGTGAGGAAAAAAAAATCCAATAATTTGTTGAGTGATTCAAAACATGATTTCTCTACATTTACATCTCTGTTGAGAGATGAAGTGCTCCGCAGATCTCAGCCTAGTCAGTCTCCTCGCACCTCGTCCTTTTCCCTTTGCAAACCCCCTTCCATGGTATTTACAGAGTAGACCACCCAAAACACAAAGGTGATCATGTCACCCTCCTGCTTTAAACTTTCCCTGAGTGTTCATTTTTTCTAGGAAGAAATCTGGTTTCTCTGTACTTGTCTCCTACCCCTCCATGATTAAGACATCGCCCTCTAACCTCATCTTCCACCTCTCCCTCCTGGGATCCACCGTGTGTCTATTACACCCAAGACTAATGCGTTTGTAGATCCAGCGTGGATTCGACACCCATCCTGTTATCTTCATCTCAAACTCCCCATCCCTTATCTCCAACCTATTTTTTGAAAATCTTGATAAATTGACTCCAGTCTCAGTTGTTACCTCTAACATTTTCCCACACCCACTCACTCCCATTACCAGGTTGGGCTGAATGTTCTTCTCCTATGCTTCTTGAAGGAACACTCTGCATAAAACTCTAAAACTGACACATTCTATTTCAATTACTCTTGTTCCCCCAGTGAATTTGCCTCTCATCATAATGCAAACTCTGTAAGGAGAAGAGTTCGTAATGATTCATTTAGCACCTAGATTTGCGTAGCATATGACTGGTGCTCAACTAATATTTCTTAAACAAAAATGACCTGAAGTTCTGTAGGAGGGTATGTTTTACATTTAAGTGACTTCTTTGGAGAAAAATGCATGTAGGAATAGAGAATAAGAAGTCGTTTTTAAAAAGTAGTCAACTTTCTCTGATAGAGGAGTAAAAACTAAGAATTAACAGGTCTGCCTACATATGGTTTCTTACAATAAATATTTAGAACACAGAAAAAAAAAATTGTTTCCAGCAATAGATGATAGAAGAGGATGGCTTCCAAAGCCCACAAGAGCTTTATGACCCACCAGCCAATTGTAAAATAGTCTTTAAGAGTCCCTTCCTCGGGGCTCTCTTGTCCCCTCCTGGCGTGAGCCAGGAGCTCTGTCCTCTCACTTTGTCTTTCAATAAAAGCTTCTGCCTTAAAAAAAAAAAAGAAAAGAAAAGAGTCCCTTCCTCCTTCCCGTTCTTTGACCCCCACACATACTGGGCGCTCTCTGTCCTTGGGTAGAGAGGATTCTTCCATATGTCTCGCTGGCACAGCCATTCGTGATTGTTGACCGACTAACAGGTGGTAATGATTTGTCTCAACATCATGTACTCAGAGCCTCAACTGAAAATCGCACCCCAAAGCGTCGTTTAGAATCTTGGGCTCTTGCAGTTCAAAGGAAACACCGGTACCTGACTTACTTGGGTTGGTGAAGCCACAGGTATTCTGCCTTTTGATCTCTTGTCCCGCAGTGAGGATTTGTTAGGAGAAGTTGGATATCCAGGCATTTAATGGGATTTTTTTCCGAACAGGTGTTCTAGTAATGTCTTACGTACGTGAGAAGGACAGCGCAGAGGGAGACCTGAGGGAAGGGAGGCATTTAGAAAGAGCTGAACAGCAAACAGATTGGACTTTGATTGTTCAGGACAGTGACAGTAGGAATAACGGATGAATCTTGTTCTGTTTGGTTAGCGATTTATTAGAGTGTAAGACTGTGAAGCTGGTTCTGGCTCCCAACTAAGGAAACTGGAGAAGAAACGTGTCTGATTGCCGCTTTCCTATCTGCTAGGATTGAAGGCGGAGATCTGAGTGCCCTGAGAAATTTCTACCAGAAATAGATGAAATAGATGAAATACTAACTCAATATGAGGTTTTGGCTCATCACAGTGAAAGTAATTTCCCAAGCACTTTGCAAAATGACTTGGCACATTTTGGCTGCAAATTAAGGGAAATGAATTGCTATTGGTTCAGAAATCTGGTTCACATAAGAATCTGAGAGTCCTGCTGGGATAATTTTCTTCCTGGGCTGATAACCCTTTGAAAGAGGTCTCATGAATCATTAAGGAAATGCCGCCCTGATGGCCTGGGTGACTGGCGCTCCATATGGCAGGGAGGCCTTTGGATGTTCTTTGTGGCTAGTATTGCCAAGGTTCAGGGGTCAGATGTAAGTCACGTTCCTGAGAGTAGATGCCTCAGTCATATCTCCGAAGAGCCAATACCCAGTGTTTAAAAGAAAGCAGCCCAAAGAAGGGCTTTATGGCCCAGCACATACATGCAGATGCAAATGCACACATACATACCATTGTCTGCAGTGGCTACTGTCCTTCATTGCACATGTACAGAATCTGAAATTGAATTGTTAAGCAGCCTATAATGCAGAGCTAAGGTTTATATGTGCCTGTTTCAAAACCCAGAGTTTTTCCACTACATATAGCTGCGGTTCTCAAATGTTGCGTGGCTATCTGTATCACAATCATCAGGAAATCATCATTAAAAATGTTGCTTATTCACAATTCTGCCTTGTTCAAGATTCTAATTCAGTAGGTCTTAGAGGAGGGCCCTGGGATTGGTATTTTTGAAACATGTCCCAGGAAGTATGGATTTGCATCCAAGTTTGTATACACTGATAACATATCACATATAAAGGCGAGCATATTATGGGACTGGAGACATGAAAAGCCATGATTCTATTACTGCAACTGTCAATTAACTATGTGCTGTGCAAATTAGAGCCTTGGTTTCTAGACGAAAGCCTTGGCATGCAGGGCACCCCTCCTATAAAGGTGCCACCCCTGGGTCTTTGGATTACACAAGAAGCACCATAGTGAGGTGGAAAAAACAGACTCATTAGTAACACCCACATAAACTCTAACTCTGATTCTTGCAAAATGTTAAGTAAAAGAACTTACACAGATTTTTCAATCTCCATTGACCTCATCCTTAAAATGGTTATAGTCTATTCTATTTTTCGGGGGCTGCCATGACAATGTAGCATAGTCAGGGTGTTTAAACAGCAGAAATTATTTTTTCACACTTCTGGGGGCTATCAGGATTGGTTTCTCCTGAGGCCACTCTCCTTGGCTTGCAGGTGGCTGTCCTCCTCCAGTGTCTTCACAGGTCTTCCCTCTGTGTATCTGTGTCCTGCTCTCCTTTCTTATAAAGTCCCCAGTCATAGAGAATTAGGGCACACCCCAATGACCTCATGCTGAACACCTCTTTAAAGACCCCGTCTCCAAATACAGTCATATTCTGCGGTAATAGGGGTCAGGACTTCAACATAGGAATTTTGGAGTAACACTATTCAGACCATAACTTCTGTATTTAACTTCAGTGGTTATTTTAAAGAACTAATTAAATAGCATGCATTAACATGGCTTGTAAGCTAAAGGCATTATGTAGAAATTAAATTTTATTTAAAAATTTAAACTTCTCAGGATTATTAAGGTTATTTCAAATTATACTAGTAGAGCACAAATATCAAATCAATGTCTTTGCTTTATGTTAAATTTTATCCCCTTTTATTAAAACAGATTATCTTTCTGTATATTCTTTTGTCTAGAAACAAGATTGGTTAGCAACCAAAGATAACTGGATGGAGTGGACTAGCAGGAATAAGTAATGTGATAAATTGATGTGACAGCCCAAGTTAGGATTTATGTAAACGCACACATATCTTTTCATATCAATAACCAAGCCAAACATTTCTAGCGTCTATTTTGAAAACAGGCAGAAAATGATAGCCAGGCAGGAAAAAAAAAAGTTTCATTGAGTGCTTATTTTATACCAGGTATTATCATAAGAATTTAACATACGTTCATTATCTCCAAGACTCCCACCCCAAACTCTATGGGTACTAATTTTGCCATTTTAAAATGAGAAAAAAAAAAGTCATTCAGAGAAATTAAATATTTGCCAAGGTCACATAGTAAGTGAAAGAGCTTGAATTTAAATTTAGTTTTGCCTGATTCCTAAGCCTAATTTCTATCAACTAAGGACATCATACTTTACCAGGTGTCCCATGATGCAGCTGTGTTGGTTATTATTCATTGTTCTGTCTGAAATTAGCTCCAGTGAGAACACTGGCTCTCCAGTGTTGCAGGTAATGCAATTGTGAGGTAGCAGTTTTCTCCAGTTACATTCCAGAAATTGAATACACAGGACCAGAGTCTGTGATGAAAACTCAGGGTTCAGACCCCACTGTTCTAAAAATGATTATATGAAGGGCTTATAAAATGCTATTTCACATTTATGCGTTCTTCAGAACAGCAAAATAATGTACTAGAACATAAATGCCGTACACATACATACATGTCATTCTATTTTTTCAATAATATCGAAAAAAAACACTGAAAATGTTTGAGGGAACCAAGTTAGTTATCCACCTGTCTTAGATGTCAGTCATGTCCAAAGATTTGAATCTGAACTCAGGAAATTTTTATTTGGGGATTTAATTTCACCACATAACTTCCCCTCGTGTCTAGGTAGAAGAAACTAAGGTAAAGAAGACAAGCTCTATTTTGTCTCAGGCATATTTTTCGGAGGATTTCTTAAAAGCAGAGCCTAATTTATTGTTTTGAACCATCTGAAGTGAAAACAAGCAATAAATTTTGTTCTGTGTTCTTCTCCCTCCAGCAACTGGCTTATATCATAAAGCTTTATTTCACCTGAATTTTCTTACTGCATTTAACGATCAGTCAGAATCTCAGGTGTATTCTTTTCTCTTTTACATATATCTTCTTTTGTCCGCTGCTTTTTTTTTAAAGAATGTAGTTCTAATGCAGCTTCTTCCTCTTTTTAAATTTGCCTTAAGATTCTTAAACTGAATTTAATTCTGGTGAATGATAGGTAAATTTCTGGGTGTTTAATATGTGGCAGACAAGCAACAGAAAGGTAGCTCTCTGCATCTGGGCTTATCTGCAGAGTAATGAACCTCTCATGCAGCCCGGTGGGATTTTAGAGGGTCAGGCCTTATGAACGTCCCAGCTCCATCCCTCGAGCCGTTTGCTTACTTACTAAAAGGGCATGTACTTGACTAGACCTCTTATTTTCAAGGTGAGTGTGCCCGCATGCGATTTATATAATGCCTTATGGGATTTTGAAAGAAATCCCTTTATAAACATGTTGTTTGCATGATTCTCTCATTCCAAAACTAATGTCGAAGTGATTACAACTTGTTAACTAAAATTCATGTCCATCAGAAGCCAGACAACCCATTGGTAAAAGATAGCACTTGTATAGCCAAAGTGAAATTTCTCTGCTGTTGTGAGGGTGAGGAAGGGAAAGAAAGGCATGACATAAATTGAATTATAACATTGAAAAATTATTCCTCAAGAAATACCAAAAAAACAAAGAGTCAATTTACTTTCCTCTTTTTCTTTATTCATGAGGTCTGTGAACCAAGATTGTTTCCAAAGGTATTAAAGTAATTAAACGGGAGGCCATTAGATTGAGGCAGCCCTAGTGGCTTGGTAAACTACATAAGCAGACAGAAACCTGAACCAGAGTCAGTTCTCGTATATGCACTTACGTCTGAGGAAAAGAATTTTAAAAACAGCCAATCACAAATAGCCAGCTAGGCTTTCCCAAGTAAGGCAAATGCTGAAACTATAACCAAATAATTGGTTTCCTTCTGCGACTGTTCCATGACAGCCTGTCCCCCAGCTCCCGTTCATGGAGCACTCGAACCACTTTTGGGTTAATGCTGCCAAATTAGAATCCATGTTTGCTCAAATCAATTCCTGAAAAATTTAATGTCCCTCTGTTAAGAGAAGCTTGATTTGGATGGGAACTTAGAAATGCCTACTTAGTATAGTACCTACTTGGTTTTACCATGCTACTAGACAACAGCCAGAGGCATGTGTCTTGAGTCCTAGGAAGGCAAGCAGACTTGATTGGAGTACTCAGAATAAGAGAATTTAGGGTGAAGTTGAGGATTGGCTACATAGAGACACAAATGACATTTGGCATCAGAATCCTCAAAGATGTGTTACACCATTTTGTGTCTCTATCTGAAACTCCCAGAATAAATGTTTTGGGTTCAAGAACTTGATGATAAATATTTTGAAAAGAAACCTAACTAAAGTTAAAGAAATGAACTACTTGACCCCTAGATACTCCTCCCTACTCTCCTAGTTCTATGAGAAAACATCACTGCTGTGCTCAAAATGCCGTAGGATTGAGGTCATGCTAGATGAGCTGAGAAGAATGTCTATACCTGCTGTGGACACATGAAGCTTCAGTGAGAGGGAGGCCCATGTAAGTCCAGCCCTTTTGAGACAGTGGGAATGAGGAAAAGCCCAGTATTGGCCCAGAAAAAGGAGCAATACCTTGGGGACAGTGAGAGAAACAAAGGATCTTCTTTTTGTTTTTTATTATCTGTGAGCTACCCAGCAGCAATGTCAAAACTTGGTGGATGGGACTCAGAGAGGTACAAGGAAAGCATCCATTTTCCTACTTGTGATAGGATGCACAGTGGCCCCCAAAGATTTCCAGGTCCTAAACCCTGGAACCTATAAGTGTTACCTTGTATTGCAAAAGGGATTTTACATATGATCGTGAGAGGGAGACTGTACTGCAGGAAAAAAAAGGTCTAGTGATGGAAGCAGAGAGAAGCAGAGTCAGAGTGAAATAACGCTGTATCACCAGCCATGATGGTGACGGAAGTGGCCATAAGCCAATGCATTTTAGGAATAGAAGCCTAGAAAAAGCAAGGAAAAGGATTCTTAGAGCCTTCCATGGAGCACGGCTTGCCAGCACCTTGACTTTACCTCAGAGACACTCATTCCAAACTTCTTCCTGACCTCTAGAATTACAAGAGAACGAATATATGTTGTCTTAGGTTACTAAGTTTATAGTAACTTGTTATAGTGGAAACAGAAAACTGATATATCACCCATAAATAGGCAGTCACCCCCTTAGTGATTTTGAGTGATTCTGCAATACAGACCAATCCTGACCCCAGGTATGGAGTGGCTCATGTCAGTTATCTTCAGAGGGAGAGAGAGATTGATTTCCAGACTTTTAGGTGCTCAGATTCTTCATCAAAGTCAATTTGTGCTGAACCTATTTATATGCTTGGCATTCAGTTTGTTGTCTTTTTCTTTCATTTCTTTTGCTTTTATTCCCTTATTATTTTTTTTTACATTCATAAGTCAAGAGAATGTTTCTTTGCTGTATATGAAGCACAGAGCTTGAGAAAATCCCGCTCTCTTTTAGAAAAGAGGCGATCCGTGAGCAAGCAAATTTAAAGTGCATGAGAGACCAATCATGGGAACTTGTGAGATACTGAACTTGCAAGGAGTGGACTGCCTCCGGGACCTTCCCCATTGGGGCTGGCACTCTGATATGAATGAAGGACCCTTGGTCCATATATTCATCATTTTAAATAAAAGTTAAACTTAGCTTAACTGTATTTCCTGGTCTTTCATAGAAACTGATGATATAAGAAGTATGGAGAAAAATATATACATGTATATGTGTGTATGGACCTTAATACACCATGAACAGCATCGATTATTACTTGAGTTTTTAATCAAAGGTATATTCCATAAGATTTTTTTCTGATTACAATTATAGTATCTCCCCTGCAGAAACTCAGATTGTATATGGACCAGACATAGGAATTATAATCAGTTGGCATTAAAACGAAATTATGCCCATAGAACTGCATTCAAGGATCACTAGATCAAGGATCATTTTCCCTAATGACACTAAACATTTAGTCAGTCATTTCAGTTACAGACTCGAGAATTCAAAGTAGAATTCAGAGATAAAATTTAAATGATGTTGACTATGTATCATAGCTACGCATCGTAATGTACAGTTTTTACCGATGGAATCGCCAGTATGAAATCAATCTTCCTTTTCAGTAGCCCACTCATGAACATAATTTGGATTATTGTAGAATTAGCCTTTCTGTTACAAAGAATTAGTAACGGGAACCATCTGGATAGTGTGAAGAAAATGTTATGTAAGGTGCTCAGATTTAGTACACTGGTTTGTATGGGCAAATCATGTGAAGATTCACGCTTTTCTATTAGTTCTAATGTGCTTGGAATCAAAGGTGGCTATAGACACTTAAGCATTTGCAGAAAGGAGGGTTTAGAAAGTTGCTATGTATTTTCTCTTCTAGAAGAAGATGAAGTTGATGGAGTGGGTTAGGGTCTGGATTTGACACATTTTCCAATTGTAACACCAACGAAAATGGAAATAGTGGACAAGGTGTAGCCAAGATGCCTCTTTTCCAAACATGATCTAGTAACCTAAAGAAACACTCTGCTGTGGTGAAATTGCCATACTCAGAAATTAATATCTACTGTGCCTGGTGGATGAGTGAGAATATCAACTCATTTAATGCTGTGTGCCTAGCATTGTGGAACCTCCATGAAGGAGGTGAATAAGTATTTAAATTTATCTTTTTATGGTGTTTGTCATTAGGAATAAATAAAAGTCATGCATGTGGAGTAGAAAATAATGATGCAGAACAAAAAAACCTGTACATGAGTTAGCTTACTTCCTTTATGGTTTCATGAACGACCCCCTAACACCCTCTCTGTACTTCAGCAATATGAGTCTTATTTCTTTTGCTCATATCCCCTTTGCTTTTTCTATTATATGATCTTTGTGTGTGATTTTCCTCTGATTGAATACAGATGGTCCCCAACTAAGGACGGTTTGACTTAGGATTTTTCAACTTTGTGATGATGCAAAAGTCATATGGATTCAGTAGAGACCATACTTTGAATGTTGAGTTTTTTGCAGGTTGGTGATATGTGGAACTGTCAACTCTTGTGATGCTGGGCAGTCCTGGGAAGCCACAGCTCCCAGTCACAAGGGCTAACAACCGATGCACTTAGCACCATTCTGCACCCAAACAGCCATTCTCTTTTTCATACTCAGTACAGTTTTCAACAAATTACATGAAACATTTGACACTTTATTATAAAGTAGACTTTGGGTTTAGATGATTGCCCAACTGTGGGTGCATGACTTTTCTGAGCCTGTTTAAGTTAGGTTAGGCTAAGTTATTGGGCTGGGTGAGTAAGTTGTTTTAAATGCATTTTTGACTTAGGATAGTTTGAACCTACGGGGGATGGGAAGTCTGAAAGTGAAAGTTCAGTGCCTGCCTCGCTAATGGGCTTTGAGATGACCCAGGCGCTGGAAGGCAGATGCCTGGACAGGGCACAATTTTGGTGTTGCAGGCCTTCAGAAAGACACAGGTGAGAAGATTCTCACAGTGGTAGGCAGCGTGTGAACTTACAGCATTTGAACTTCCCAACACATAACATTTAGACACACAGGCTTGGGAGTCTGAAAACCTGAGTTCGAATTTCAGCTGCACCAATTACTAGTAAGCCTTAGATGCTTTATTTTTCTTCTCCAATATTTGGTTTCTTTATCTCTGAAATGGATATAATGATGACCTGCTTCATGAGTTGTTATATGGCAATATTTTCTAAGTTTCAATCATTTGCATTTTTATGAGTGTTGAGTATCTGTGTTTCACCCATGTGCATGATGATTTTTTAATTTTGTATTCTCTTCTCTCTTTGGAGAAAGAAGTCTCCAGAATTAGCATAGCTATAAAATCATGGTTTTGTTACACGAGATATAGTTTTTCTTGTATATATTAAATATACACTTAGCTGTTTGAAATGTTCATAATATTTCTGCAAACCACCCATAATTATCTCATGTGCCAACAACCACATAGAAAAGGAACATTAGAACAAGGAGTTTAGGAAGGTAGGGAACCCAGAGAAGACACCCAAGTCCAGTTGCTGTCCCCCCAGAGTCGAGTGCTTTACGAGACATTACCCTTCTCTGAGCGCAGGTCACATGTGAAACACTGAGACAAGACACCACAGATGTTGGGTACTTTCCTTACATATAATATTCAAAGAAAATATCAGATATTATCATTTTTTAATTCTTGAAAGGAAGGGCGTGTTCATCATGCTCTATTTTAGTCGTGGTCGTGTTTCCACCAAAGTCGTTAACTACTGTCACTACCGCCACTAGCTAATCTGTACCAAAGAATTAAGGATTTTGTCTACATCATAACCATTAGATAGGTACTGGTGTTGCCACTAATTTAAGTAGGGAGAGTTAAGCTCAGAGAGGTTAACATGACTTGTACTGATTAATTACTCTTAGGATGGGTGGCCACCAAGTTAATTTTCTCTTCTGCGGCTTTTCTTTGATGGGCCTGAAGCCGCAGTTCTTAAAGTCTCTGTGTGGTGGGGGCAGAAGGAGCGCGGCTCAGAGAGCCAAATGCGTTTTGGAAATTCTGGGTTAAACGTGGAGAATGCATTAACTTTAATTCAGGACCTCCAAGACATATTAATACATTAACTCGATTCACCTATTTATGGGCTCATTCTTGCAGAGCTGCTTTTCAGTTTAGCAATTTCCAAAATATATTTGAGGGAAATGCCCACCTGATGACTTCTGCTTTGCATTATCTAATCATCAAGTATGTTATCCTGATAGCGTGACTCTCCCAGAAGAATATGTGGAAAGCTGTGCTTTGGGGTTTGCTTGGCTGAATTGTTGAGAACCCAGCAGCAGCAGCTTAGCTCTCATGGATGCAGCATTCAGACAAGACCAGGGCACTTTTCAATGTTGATGTATCACATAGTTTAGAAATGTGAACTAACTTAATTCAAAATGTACAACATCCCCATCCCGAACCCATCTTTCAGGACTCAAGGTTGAAGGATGAAGAATTAAAGTCACATCAGAAACAATACTAAAAGACTGTGATTCAAGATGTGGAAGAATATTTTATATAAACCTAAGATCTGAGTGCAGCTGGTCAGAACCACCGAACAGCACAACAGTCAGGCAGCTTGTGCCCTACACAATGGCAGTTCTCTAAAACGGCCAACAGGGTCCCCAACCCAAGAGTCCTAACCCTAGACTACAGTCTGGACTTTGGAGGAAGGCAGGCCCTTTTGTAATCCACCTATCCCCAAAGAGACTTCTTTTTATAATTTTCACAAAGCCACAGTATGAGCTACCAGTGGATATGGAATAAAGCATTTAAAACCTAGAGGGTAAGCAGTATGAGATCACACGTGGTGGCTAGGACATCATTCAAAATGTTCAGTGTGCTTTTATGTGCCTTTTGGTACATGCTACAGGACTGGGTGAGCTTAGTTTAAATTGCTAGAAGAGAAGTGTGCAGTAGCATTTAGCACCAACTGAATATACCACATACTGTTGGGAGCTATTAATTTTCCAGATATACTTTCAGAAACAAAGCTCTGTTTTGCAGAGTAACAGGGTAAATGGTCTAAATGTATAGCAATCCCTGAAAATGCATTTGAATCATCTCGCTATATGGAAGCCAGCTTGGTTTTGGTATTATTTCTAGCTATTTAAATACTTGAATGTAGGTAATGTAGGTCCTACAGTTTGATGTATGTTAATTGGGATACTTTTTCAAGTACTGCTTCAGTAGTGCTTTTGTAACATGTTATGAGTTCAAGAGGTTTGGGGATGTATTCTGACATGTTCTTTCTTTTGAAACTGTGTCTTACCTATAGGGTGAACCAATGAAATTGCCAATATTTAGCCATGTTTAACCTAAGCAAAATGACTGTTTCACATGGTTCAATCTAACGGAAAGCATTTGAAAGGACATATGTAATGTGTCTGTCTTCAATTACAACCATCCACCTGACAAAACGCCAACAACCATATTACTTTGGAAGGACAAAAACCTGTCATTAGTGTAAATGAGCCATGTGGTACCTAACTATCTCTGAGAAGGTCCCCTTGATGTAGACACAAATTTGGAAGAATTAACGATATGAACAGTGTCTCGATTCACTATTAACATAGATTATGATCACTTTTAGGATAATGTGTATTAAAATTATGCAGATGGGGAATTCTAAAGTTTGTATCTGACAAAGCAGCACAGTGATCTGTACACTCACATTTTTCAACTTGGTTTCACAGAGTACATTTTAAGGGACATAATTCAGACCCACATTCCTTCTTGTAATGGCTCTGGGAAGGATAAGGTACATTTATTTTCTGCCTCCTTCTTCTTGTTCCCAAATTATTAGTCAGAAAGATAATTATAAGGTGAAGATGAACAACCTAATCTTCATTTCCGAACCTCTCCCCCTTTCTCTTTCTCTCTCTGTCTCTCTCTGCATTATTCATATTTCTTGGATGAATTCAGTCAACACAGAACAAATGCTGACTATGTGTCACTTGCTGCATCTGTCACCCAGCTTCACGTGGGTTCTCTTAAGTGGGCACCTTTCCCCTGCCCCGTAATGAAGGGATATTGCGGTTGAGAGGTACTAGCCTTCACATCCCATATGCCCTCTCTGCATTCATGTCTAACCTGCAAAGAATAAAATAAATGAGAGCCAACAGGGAAAAGAAGGTCAAGCTTGCAAAAATCTAAGAACTTGAAAGAGATAAATTTACTATTGTTCTTTTGAGAGCAACACTCTTTCTCTTTCTTATTCAGTTCATGTCATCTAAATCTTCAAAGTTCTGTGCTTTTCTGAGATTGAGTGAGTTGGAAGAGTGGGAGCATATTGAATCCCTGGTAGATGGTGTAGTTCTGATTTTATTTTTTTAATGTAGAACACCCTACCTGTCTCTGAATTCCAGGAAGGAAGATAAATATTTTCTACTTCATTGTCTGAGATCTTTGATCAATTGGAGTGAGGTCTGGCTCTCATTTATGGAATGGAGTTATTTTCAAAATGCATTGTGATAGAATAAAGGAATTCATGCAGAAACAGTAAGAGCAAATGGTGTCCCTTCTTCAATCTCAGATGGGTTTTCTATATCACTTCTGAGAAATCCCTCCATAACTTAGGTAGGAGGTAGTAGGGAATAACTAATAGGTTTGGAATTCAAGAGAAATGTAACTATAGTTTTGGTTCTGCCATCAGGGAAGATGGTCTGAAAATTCATACAGGATGATGAAGGTATATACGTCACAGACAGTGATCAATGGATAGTAAATGCCGTTGCCAAATGACCCCATAATACAGAAGCCTCTTATGTTCTTGGGCAAACCTCGTCATTTCTCTAAGCTTCACTTTCCCCACATAAACAATTGAAACCAGTGGTTCAAAAACATATAAGGTCAATAAAAACTTTGCATTGCACTTAAAATCTCACATGAATCTCTTAATATCCTTTCCATTAATTATGGAAATATCCTTTCCATTAATTAAGTATATACTTCAAGGTAATTCAAATCAAACTTTTTTAATCTTCCTCTGGTGTGACAGTGTTTTCATTGTGAAGGTGAGAGAGTCGTGTGCATGTTGGATGTTTGCATGCATGGTGACATCAGTGTCTAGTATGAGCTATAAACTCAGTATTTTAAATTTGGGACAGATGATTAAGAATTTAGCATTAAATTTTTTGACCATTATCCTATACTGTCCCTTCTCAAATTCTTTAGTTGTGTTGCCTAGTAGTTCAGTTGCTAATCTTTATAACATGAAAAAAAGTGCCATATTCAGAAAACTTTAGAATTTTATATTAAACAAAGTTAAAGAGGATTATTTACTATAGACATTTTAGAGCCTTTTAAAAGTTAAAGTACAGTGTGAAATCCTAAGAGGGGGTATATCTGCAGTTATTTCGCAAGCTGTTTTTGACTACAGAGTACTGTTTTTCTTCTAGGATATCTTATGTAATTAGTATTCTGAAAAATATACTTGCAATATTTGGCCTAATCATGCTCAAGGAAGATTATTTTTAAGACATCACCATTTCTTAACTTACCGCAGTCTCAACAATCTAATCTCCCTGAAATAGAAGAAAGCGGAATCAGGAAGATGTCTATTTTGTTAATTTTCAGCTGGATAAGTAAAAGGTAGGAGGACTCATCCTAGCAGGAATTCACA
Source organism: Phataginus tricuspis (assembly GCA_029783875.1). Classification (NCBI taxonomy): domain Eukaryota; kingdom Metazoa; phylum Chordata; class Mammalia; order Pholidota; family Manidae; genus Phataginus; species Phataginus tricuspis. The sequence goes on along the minus strand of JAQQAC010006904.1, from coordinate 72,020,531 downwards.
GTGAGAAAATCATGCCCATGTTTGTTTAATCACTTTTTCTTCAGGGGGAAAAACCTCTCTATGCAGGGTTTCTGATTGTCTGCAAGTGCAGAATGACTAGAATGAATTTAATTTTTTATTGGCAGGGTGAACAGTCTGTGTTTTAAGGAACACCAACTTCTGCATCATTTTAAATATTAATGACCAACTGCAATTCCTCTCTTTAATATGCTTTGTTTTGGTGTTCAGCCAAGCCAAGAAGATGAAAACCCCTTGGGGCCTCATATAAAAGATAATTTGCTCTGCAATTTTGGTGGTAAACATAGTAATAAATTAGAGGGTGTAATGAATATATATGGAAGCACCCAGAATCCTCTTTCTACTCACTGTGTTCCTTGGAACAATTAGTTTGTCACCCCTACAAATTCTCTAGAAAGGTATGTACAGACTGGCCATCCGAGTGACTTTAAGCTCATGCACATTTCTTCATTAACTGTTTTCATTTAAATATTTAGTTTAAATGGTTCATTTTACAAACGCCTTTTGGAAACACCTAGCTTTTCTAGAATCCACTAGGTAGCTCTTTTTAGTTTTTAATTTGAAGTACAAAATCCTCTGTGACTCTGCTTCTGCTGTTTCCCAGGCAGGGACTCTAAATGAGGTCAGAGCCATCTGCAGGGGCCGTGTCATGTAGGAACTCCTAAGACATGATAAAGAATTTAGAATTAGAAAAAATTGAAGTGGCAACGCCATTGGTTGGTTGAAGGAGGGAAGTGGTTATGTCTGATTTGATTCTTAAAGCATCATTCTAGCTCCTGTATGGAAAACGGGCTGCAGGGAAAAAAGAGAAAACTACGAGACCAGGTAAGAGGAAATCGTAGTAACTCCCCAGTACTGATAGTTGAAATTGGACCTCACTAGACTCTGACCACCATAATGGCACATTTCTGTTTTATTAATTTCTGCATATCCAGTAACTAGAGTATCTTAGAGAACTGGAGCAGAATAAATTGATTTTTAATTTCTTTCAAAATATACAGTAAAAGTTGCATGTAGACAAAGATAATTCTCCCCTATCCCTACTACCTACTTCCATTTCACTTTCCTGAGTCAGAGATTAGTTAGGGCCACACACCATTTTAAGTCTAAGAATTCTGTAATGAAGAAAACAGCCAACTTCCTTCTTGGACTTCAAGCTTTAGTGATAGAAAGAAAGAGACAGAATCCAGAACAACTCTCAATTCAGGTCTCCTCCATAAAAACTGAGCTCCTTTCACTAAAATCTTCACCACATCTGTTGCCCATTGGTCTCTGTTTTGTTGGAGAAATTCTGTTTTTGAGTTGAGGAAGTGCAAATCATCTGAGTTTAAGTCAATGGTAATGCTTAGGTTAAGTTTCTGCACAACTTTCAATGCAACAGGGATCAGAAATGGCAGTTAGTTGTATTTAAATTATCTTCCACTGACTGCTTATTCTTTTTTTTTTAAATTTTTTATTAAGGTATTATTGATATACACTCTTATGAAGGTTTCACATGAAAAAAACAATGTGGTGACTACATTCACCCATATTATCAAGTCCCCATCCATATGCCAATGCCGTCACAGTCCATCAGTGTAGTAAGATACCACAGATTCACTGTTTGCCTTCTCTGTGCTGCACTGTTTTCCCCGTGATCCCCCCCACACCATGTATACTAAACAAAATACCCCTCAGTCCCCTTCTCCCTCCCTCCCTCCCCGCCTGCCCTCCCACACCCCTCCCCTTTGGTAACCACTAGTTCCTTCTTGGAGTCTGTGAGTCTGATGCTATTTTGTTACCTCAATTTTGCTGCGTTGTTATACTCCACAGATGAGGGAAATCGTTTGGCACTTGTCTTTCTCCGCCTGGCTTATTTCACTGAGCATAATATCCTCCAGCTCCATCCATGTTGTTGCAAATGGTAGGATTTGTTTTCTTCTTATGGCTGAATAGTATTCCATTGTGTGTATGTACCACATCTTCTTTATCCATTCATCTACTGATGGACACTTAGGTTGCTTCCATATTTGGCTATTGTAAATAGTGCTGCGATAAACATAGGGGTGCATCTGTCTTTCTGAATATGAGAAGTTATATTCTTTGGGTAATGACTGCTTATTCTTGATTGTCAAACATGTATTTTAATTTGCAATTGAACACATTCAAATAATCACTAATTCATTTTGGATCACATAGCCAGTATTTATTGAACAATTTTTATTCAGTGTTTAGTGGGGAACCATAGAAATTTAAAATACACTTGTAGCCTTTAACTGAGGTGACATAATAAAACCCTCAAAAAAATTGTGTTTGTAGTTGTACTACAGACTTCCTTGAATAAACATGATGGTCATTATGCTCGTTTTGTGTATTTGTTTTGGTCAAAACACATCAATGAGCACTATAGCAATTGCAAAGAAAGGATCCTCATCGGTGAGAGGAGGGGTCAAGATAGGCAGGCTTCACAGGAAGGCTGAGAGTGAACTGGCCCTGGAGGAATCATCAGAATCCAGAAAGGCCGAAAATAGGTCGTTGTACTCTCTAGGCAGAGGAGACGCTTGAGAGCGCTAAGGCTGGGTGGGAGAATGGGAAGCAAGGTTATCAAAGCTGAAACCAAAGGCATTTGAGGCTCGTAGAAGGCCCTAGAAACAGGATCGTCAATTAAATGGGCTAAAAATTCAAAAATCACCTGTGTGCTCCGACTGGTGGAAAGGTCTATATTTTGTTTCAATAAGATGCAATCAGATAATAAGACACGTTATGAACGTGATAAACATTGTGATCCTAAGAAGCCCATGGGTTTTTAACCCATTTAAGATTATTATTCAAGTAGCTTGAATCAGAGATGTCTTTCACAGCTAATTTGAAAGGAAACTACAATAATAAATCAATACGACTAGGAGTGAATATGGAACGGAAGTACCAGCACCTCAACATTTATCATCTACTTGGTTTTTCGATAAGTGTTGACTCTTACTTCCCTTAGGTACAATATTATAAATTGGGAACATTCGTTCATACTGTAAAAATACCAACATCCATCATAATACGTGAAAAATAGCTATGCAATTTTGTTAACATTTATTATGTAAATAAAAATAACAGTATTCAGTCTCCGTTGTAAATAATCCCTTTGGAAGGGTTTTTCTTTTCTGAGCTGAACTAGCAAAGCTTTTTAAAATATAAGACTAAGCATGTTTGTTGAATACTCTTCATTGCCTGATTAACCTAGGTATAGGAAGATACTGTTCATTATTGTGAGTATATTGGGATTATATACAAAATTTATGTCACTTCTCTTGAAATTTTTATTCAGCATTTGTGTATGGCCCAGAAAATATTGGAACAGTAAGGAAGATGAAAATTTCAGTGTCTGCTTTTTCTTTTTCTCTTTACTAATCTCTTGTTTTTCCATCCAGTAAGAATTTAATTACAATTTACTTCTCCCTTATCAGGTGACTTTTTGCAGAGATATTTGTCTTATTAGGCATATGTGCACTTGAATTTAGTTCACCAATAGTGTGATCGGTTAAACTGTGGTGTCCAAAAGATACACCTATGTTCTAACCCCTGGTATCTGTGAACATGACTTTATTAAGAAAAAGGATCTTTACAGATACAAATAAGTGAAGGATATGATGAGATAATCCTGGATTAATTGGGTGGGCCCCAAATCCAATGACGGGCGTCATAAAAAGAGGAAAAATACACTGAAGACAGACACAGAGACTGGAGTCACGCTGCTACACGCCAGGGAGTGGCCACAGCCGGCGGCATCTAGTTGGGGCGCGGAGGGCCCCCTCGCAGTGCCCTCAGGGGGCGTGACGCTGCTGATTCTTTAAGTTGGACTTCTGGTCTCCAGAAATGGGGGAGAATACATTTCTGTTGCTTTAAACCATCAGATCTGTGGTAATTCGTTATGGCAGCCTAGGCAAATAACACAAATGGAGGGGGCTTCTTACTTACAATGAAATAAGTGATAAATAAGTTTCTGAGCCAAGACTAAGTGGGGATCATTTGTAATTAGTCCCAGGAAGAATTTAGAAAGCCTTTGGGCCGGAGCAGAGGACCAGAATGGAGTGAGTACTGGAGGAACAGCTTAGAATATCTATGTTTGGTATACTTAGTGCCTCCATATGGCTAATGACCTAATTGCATAATACACCTCGTTTGAACTAAAATACTCTATGAAAATAATAACAGTATATAGATGTGTAATAAACACTATTAATACTTAAAGTGTCACTTACAGAGCCCAGGGTCAGTAATACCAGAAGTTACTGTGCTAGTATTAATACTGTCCTTGTAACAATGGTGGTAAAATTGGTTATGGAAACAGCGATAATGGATATCATTCACTGAGACTCAAGAGTAGCTGTTTAGTCTTAATAGTCTGTTTTCCTCTCTGAAAAAGGAGAGGATACAAAGCTTCAGTGTCTCTCCTATTCAACAATTTTTGGGGGATGTGACTCTTGGGAAAACTAGGAACTGGTGTGCATGAAAAAGTTCAACCAAGGTGACTTTTCCAAGTACAAGATAATAAAAATATAACATCCAATCGATTCTGAAATATCAACAACCAGTTATCAATGTGTCTTTTATTCTGGGAAGTTTCAAATCAAAACTTGAATCACCTGTCAAAGCTGCAAAGGAGGACATTTCTGTGAAGTAAATCCTTCCCACCCCCACCACTGGAACAATATTGTAATTGGTGCTTCTATTCTTATTCTCATGATTGGAATCAAATATATGTACATCCAGTGGTCTACCGCTAAGACATAATTATAAGTTTTCACAATTTAAAAATTTGAAAATGACGTTCAAAATTCTCTGGGTATAAATGTTCTATGCACAGCAGTTATATACAAATGTACTTGGCTATGTACATGCAGTCTTAATAGCATGCGTGTGACATTATAAGAAATTGAATGTGTGATTTTGAGGATAAGCAGGGTATTATGATCCCTATACATTCATTTGGTTCCTTGAAGTTTAAATGTATTCACATCCTTTTTATGTTGACTTCACTGCTCACCACACATATTAAGAGCAGCCAATACTGATCAGCAAAATATGTCAAAGAACAAAATGGTGCATAGTTGGTCTCTGCATGAGAAAGAAGAAATTCCAGTTACATTACTTGTTTGGGTAATGGCTCACATTCCGACTCTGAAGATGAAAGACGTTGTTGCTGTTTTAAACACAGCATGATAAATCTGTCTTTAATCTCTTGGTTTTCTTTTTGCTAAATTTCTTCTCCATAGCACGTAGTCTGTAGTAAAGATGGTAGTGATGGTAAAATAGTAAAGTCATAATGTGAATAAGATTAATAATTTCCATTTTCTGGGTTAAGCAGTTGACAAGTGCTGTATTACTAAGTACTCTCAATAAGTCTACGAACTGGATATTAGTCTGATAAGGCCATTTGTTTAAGGTTCCACAGCTTGGATCTAAGGATTGAAATTTCTTTTTATTATTTAAAATAAAAATTTATTCATTTATTAATGACATCGCTATTATAATCATTTCATTATTGAAGCCCATATTTTCAGAAAATGACTCTGAAATAGACTCATACATGGAAAGTACTTTGGTTTTTAAGAAAGACAACAAATCAATACAATGGGAAAAGAAAATCTTTTCACCAAATTGTGCTGAACCAACTGAATGTTTAAAAGGGGAAAAAATAATCTCAATCACTACCTCACTTCATATATAGATACTAATTTTAAATGGATCATAGACCTAAACATGAAAGTTAAAACCAAGACAACCAAAGAGAGAACTTTTTATAACCTTCAGAAAGGCAAAGCTTTGTAGATAGGACATAAAAAGCACAATCATAAAAGGAAAAAGTGATAAATTTGCTTTATCAAAATAAAAATTTTCTGCTTATCAAAAGGCAGCAGTGTGAAATGAATAGGCAAGTATTTTCAATACATATTATTCTGTAAAAGGTTAGGTCCAGAATGTATTTTTAAAAATTCATGCAGGTCAGTAATAAAAGTACAACCTAATTTTCAAATTATGCAAAAATTTGAATAAACATTTTATGAAAGAAGATATAAAAATAGCCATTAAGCTCATGAAAATGTGTTCTGCCTCAGTCATTAGAGAAATAGTAATTAAAAACACTGAAATACCATTCTCCAGTCACTAGAAGAAGTAAAATAAAAAAATCCCTGGCAATATCAAGAACATCAATATTCTGGCAAGAACATGCAAAACTTGTAACAATGATAAATTGCAAGTGGAAATGAAAAATAAACACCAACTTTGGTAACCCTTACGCAGTGTCATACAGCCACCTGAGTAGTTCTTGGTGTGATCTGTGGGCCCTGAGTCCATACTGTATGATTTTATTATGTGAAGTCTAATACGAGGCAAAACTAATGTATGATCATAGGACTAGACATTCGTTGCCTCTGCATTAAGGGAGGTTGGATTTCCAAAGGGCAAGAGGGACCTCTCTGTTTTTTTTTTTAAATAAAATAAAAAGGGCTATCAGAATATGTATATATTATAGGTTTTCATCAATTCTGTCTGTTGTACCTCCTCATAAAGTAGGTAACTGAGAATTGCTGTTATTTTCAACATAAGATGCTTTAAGGAAAGTGCTTAAAAAATGAAAATGCCATTAATTTAGGCTAAAAAGAATGAAAGGCATAATCCTTGACCTCATGGAATTTATATTGTTCTGGGAGAAAAATAGTCACTATATAGATTAAATATCTACAATTGGGGGAAGGATTAGGAAGGAAGCACTTAGTTTCTGGTAGAGTACAGAACCTCAGAGAACGGGTGTAAGAAAAGATGTCCTTTTATCCTTCTTAACTCAAATGGGTTTTTGATGACCAGATATGATCCATTGTGTGCTTGATAGTCTGCCTCTCATTCACGAGCTATTTTTCACACTCAAAAGCCTTTACTGCATATTTTAAACTCTATTCCAAAGAACAGGGTCACTCTGAGTTCACCAAAGAGAGCTGTCAATCTCTTTCTCCGGTATTTGTGCTAATTCTTTAGTAACACCTCCACCTAATATGCCACTTTCGCGTTCACACCTAGCCTGTTGCCTCCATCCTCGCAGCCACACCAGCACCTTCACGGACAGAAGAGCTGCTGTGCTTACCTCCTGTACCATTTTTTTTCTCTTTTTACCTGGTTAGTTATTTCTTCTCCCAGAAAGTGCTCCTTCTAAGACGTGCAATGAAAACAGAGTGATTAATGGCGAGGTAGACGTAATTACAGCTTCAGAGTTCTGGCTTGCTTTTATTTCTTCTGGAATCACTAGCCATAATGAGTTCATGCACCAAATTCAGACACACAAATTCCCAGAATTAAAAAGGAGTGTAGATTCCATACAATAATGTTAGCCAGTGTTTATTGAGTGCATACTATACCCGATATACTCTCCTTAAAAACGTCTATAAATTTTCTCTTATATCTCCCAAACCATGCTACCAACTTCGTTTTTACTGACATCTTCATTTTCTAAAGGAAGAAACTGAGACCTGCAGGTTTGAAGCAAGCTTTTTCAGGCTTCATTACTAATAATGGGGACAGGAAGATGTGGTCCTGGGCCTCAGAGTTTGTTTGGATAAAGTTTCTGAAGATGAAAATGGTATAGCCCACAGCTTCCTTATCTAAGTTTACTGTCTCTTTTGCAAACTGATTGATTGTATTAAGAGGTTTAAACATTGTCCCCTAACCAAGATTAGTACCACACTGAAACCAGAACCCGAATCTGACTTTCTGCCAAGATCTTCTTCCTTGTGACTAAGATCTTGGAGATGCAGCATAGGCCTTAGGCCTCATATATTCTCTTGTGAATAATTTCCCCAGTTTGTGCAAAATGCCATAACAAGGACAACTGAATATATAGGCTTTAGCCTGTGAATTCCTCTAATCACAAGATTTAATCAAGAGTAAGGCTATTTCTTCATGTAGAATCTTTGTAAAAGCAAAAATTTACAAAAATCAGAATCCCTGTTTAGCCTTTAATTTTTTATTTGTGTAGTGTTGGGAAAACCAGTCAATCCTTTTGTCCTCAATTTTCCCTTTCTGTAAAAAAACTACTTCATAAAATTATTCTGAGAATTAATAGAATGATATGACCCATAAAAGGTCTTAGTTACATTTAAATTACCTTTCCCTCTTAAACTTCTCCTTTCTATTTAACCAATATTTAGGGAGTGTTTCATTAAGTTCTGGAGCCATTCTCTTCTATATTTATTCTTCCATCAGAATTTTTTTAATCTTAAACTTTAGCCTTTCCTCAGTTAAAAGCCATTTGCTTGAACTTCACTGAGACTAGAGACCAGCAGGTTATCTTTTGGGGAATATTACTCAATAAATAGTAAATACCCTGCATTGTTAGACATCTTTGGAGGCTGCCTGTGAAATTCTGAGTTATATATTTTGTACTCAAGAGGAGAGCTGGGCATGCTCTGATGAAAGCACTTAAACGGTTATTCCTCCAGGTGCGAAGTACACGTATGTATCTCAAACTGTTAGGGGCATGTGCTGTTTAAAAAAACATCTTGCTTGTGGTTTATTTGCTATGGTGGGAGAGAACAATGATTTCACTGGGGTTTGGGTCGTGGCAGCATTTTACAGTCTGAATCGCTACTCTCTTTGGTACTGACCCAGGCAAAAGCAGCTGAAGAACGACTTCGTGTTAGGCAGAGGAACCTGCTCTTTACTGTTTAGTCGCCAAAAGGTTCTGGTACATGGAGGCCAGAAACTGCAAAATAATTTTTGCATGTTGTTTGGCCTCTTTGCTAGTTTAGTCAGTCATAGGCTGTATTTATCAAGAGTTATATAAGATGGATGTAGTCAGGGATATAGCTGATACATGCAGTACTTATCCGAAGGAAGGAATTTATTAAATGGTCTGGGAATGCTTCTAATCTCATGGTTTATTCAAGAACGTGGCTATTTGTTTTCGTAGACTCCTTATGAAAGTAGACCTAAAAAAGCCCAAGAATCTGTTTTCTGATAATATTTTATCTGTTTGGGGTTGAGTGAGATCAATGAAGAGGAAACCAGTAAAGTGATTTCTGTTCATTTCCTTTGTTTGATAACTTTGTGAATCAAATATTTACATAATATAGATAGGTACTTTTGCCATTTTAAAGCATTGCACCTTATTTTAAACATGCTTGTCTACCAGAAGTTTGCTACTAGCCATATTTATGCAACATCTGTCATGTGTCACACACTCCTCGAATCACTTTATTTGTACATTATTTGATTTTATTCTAGAAACAAGCTTTGGGGGGGTGGGTGTTTCTGTCTCAGTTTTACAGAAGAAGAACCTGAGCTCCAGCAGTCTGATGTTAAGCAATGTTCCTGAGGTCATTAGCTGTTTTTTAGGACAGTTGGAATTCAGATACCGATTTCTATAACTACACAGACTTTATTTATTTTTCCTCTTTTGTATTCAGAGCACTCAGTACAATGCCAAGTGCTTAGATGGTATTCAGTTAAGTTTTGTCTTCAAGATTTAGTTTTCTATGAGATTTGCTTCTGATATTCTACATGCTTCCTTTCAAATTACATACATTCACATTCTTTCTCCTTTTTGTGTCTTAGTTTCCTTGTTCTATTCAAAACCTCTCCTATACAACATGGCTGTTGCATTGAATTATTTTAAAGATTACATGAAATGATGTTTGTTGAGGCAAAGGCTTTCTCAGACAGCCCTAGAGCTCTGAAGCCCTGTGCCAGCCACGGCAAGGCCACCAGGAAAGGAAATAGCATAATTCCTCTCTCCCTACATGAAAGGACTTTGGCCTTTCTTCCTACTTTTAATGGTATCCTTTTTCAGTTTTGTTATTTATATTCTTATCAGGAAGAGTGAATGAAATCTGAAGGATAGAGGACCAATTCCAAAATTCCCAAAGAGTACCAAACACTCACACTTGCACAGTGATTCTTTGCCAAAAATAATTTGTTTCTTTCTATTATATTTAGCATTTTGGTGGTAGCTCCTTGTTTTTTTTTCTCTTCATGAATATCCTTGAGAAGGCTGAGTCTGGGAGAAAAGATTTTGCATACACACTTATTTGAAACAATTTATGCGTCCTTAAAACCTGTGCGAGAAATTAATACTTTTATTTTAGTAAGTTGATACATATTTTAATTACCCTAGAAGACCATCTTATTTAAAAGAATAAAATCTGCAACTGGTAATGAATCATCTTTTAGAGTAAATCTTTTGAAACTGATTAATTTTTAATTATTTCTATTCTGAGCTTTATGTTTTGGGTCTGCTTCAGGAAAGGCAACATCTAAACTAATTCATACAGTCACGTTTGCAGGAGGTGGAAAGGGCTCAGCAACAAAATATGTGGATGCTGGACAGGACAGTATAGCCGCTCAGGTGTAAGAATTAGACTCAATTCACTCCATTAATAAGCGGATCTAAATTTCTTCTTGGTGTGCCTGACCATCCATTTCTCCTATTAGAGTTAAATACTGTGTGAGATGGCATATATGAATGCCATGTTCCTTCTCCTCCATGGCTCAGGATTCAGTGAGGGAGACATACTCATGAAACTTAAATAAAATACAAAATACCAAAAAGAAGTTTAGAGAAGAGAAATTTCAATGGAGCAACAAAAGAGAGGGACTGCAATCCATGAAGGGGTTCTTCTGTTGATTAAACAATCAAAAATTTAAGACTCATTATGAAATAAAGGCTGTTGTTAAGTAACGGTTCTATGGATAAAGTGGGGAGTACACCGTAGCGCCCAGTGTGTGCTTATTGAATGCATCAGTGAATAAGTACAGAATTGTTGCCCTTATGAATCTTGCATCTGTGAGGGAATCACACATTAAATAAAAAGAAATGCATTCAACAATTTCAGTCAAAGGTAACTGTTATGAAGAAAAATAAAGCTCAGAAATTAGAGAATGAATATAGGGGTGGGGGGTGTGCAGCATTTTGATATCTCAATAGTTTCATGGAGTCTGATGCTTTCAACTTGGACTTGAAAGGTAAAATTTTGGCAGGTAGAAACGAAGGTTGAATTTCTCTCTCCTGAGTGCTGCTATATACCCTCTACAGTTTTGCTCTGGGACTTTTAGTTTATTGTTCTACGTTTACCAATGAGAGGGATTCCATTACGGCAGAGACCATTTCTGATTTATCTTTATATTCCAAGCTCTGTGCTTAATGTGTATTAGGTTCTAGCAAATGTTTGTGGAATCAATCAGTTCATATATAAGTAATGGGGCAAAATAAACAGAGGTACTTAGATGGCCGAGGGTGCCTTTGGGGAGTTTGAATGCCCTGATGAGGCTGGACAGTAGGGTTTGGAGGTGATATTGGGTGGTTGATTATACTACTGAAGAGAAGGTAGATCGAGGCCGGAGAGAAGACTAATGGGACTGTTGAAAGTTAGGCTGAAGGGTCTGGATTTGAGTGGGGAGTCATCAGGTAAGATCCTTGAAGGAGGACCGATTTAGTTTTATCATTGGAGTGAACAAGTACCAGAGAACCGAACACCTGTTAGGCACTGACTTAAGTGTTTAGTGGGTCATCAATTTTATAGGATTTTCCCAATGTTTGCAAATGGAGAGTAAAGGAAAAGCAAAAGTCTCACGAAGCTCAGACTTTCAAGCTGAAAGAAGTGGAAAATGATGACGCATTAACTGGGATGGAGAAAACAGGCAGAGGCCAAGGATTGGCAGGGAAGAAGCTGTAAAAGCTCCCTGACATTTGGAGTTCAAAATTTGAACCCTCTGTACAAAGCCAGAAAACTACAAACGTCCTAACTCAGGGCATTGTTGCTGCACTAATGGAACGCGCAAAGCAGGAGCTGGAGAACTGGCCGAGGTTCCTAGAGGCTTCCTTTCCATTTTTAATCGTACCCCTCCCCACCCCATAAGGTGACCTCAGGGTCCCCCCGCTAGGCTGTGCCTTTATTCCGTAAGTGGTTTGCTACTGAGCTCAGAAAGGGCAAATTTCAGATGAGGGGAGTAACAGGGGAAGCTGGGATCAAGTATCAGGTGTTTTAGAAAATAACTCTGAGAACATTATAGCTGAAATATATAGAGAAGTGCGAGTGTCCGACTCATAATAACGAACTTTTTTCCAGAAATACTGTCCCTGTTATTATGGAGAATTGACAAATGAAACCAACATGTCTAATTAGCATTTGCACCAACTGCGTGGTGACCAACCAAAGAGAAGCAAATTAAGGTTGATCTGTAAGAAACACATTAGGTTGCAGAATACATGTGAATAGTTGCCTTTTATTTTCTCATGCTGTGAGTGGCTTTAATATGTTTGTAGAAGTACAGTCAAATTAAAGGGTTTTTACCTGACTTGCTTGAATGCTACTAGTAGATGAGATAAAGTTGTTAAAAACAGCCAGGGATTATCCAGGCATCTACAGAGAAGGGGCCTTTTGAATATGTCCAGACTCCTGAATTTTGACTAAAATATCTGTCACCACTGGTCATATACTACAGCATGTTTCATAAAGGGGTGTCCAGTATTGAAACTTAAGCCACATGAATTCACCTGGATAATTCTTGGAGTATATGATCATTTAAAGCAGAATTCCGATATCATTCTTAAAGTTTTGTTATTGATATTTTAATTATTTAAATATTTAATTATTTCACTGATTTTTTAATTCATTCAAGAATAAAGCAATTTAAGACTGACTATACTGTACATTTCAGGGAGAAAAAGATTTAGGCCTCTTCAGCAGTCTGCTCAAAATGTTTTTTTTTGACCAGTACTTTAAGATGCAATGGTAATCATGCCTGGAATCATCAGTTACAAAGTATTTAGAGAAAATGTTTTTCTTCTAAAAGAATCATTCTCATTTGCTTAGCTTGGCCTTTTTCTATAAAATGGTCTATCTTAATTTCAAATTCTTAGTAATAGTTTGCCCTTTAAAATAGTTCGATTTCCCTTTCAGAAACAGAGTAAGACCACTAAATTGGTTTATTAAGCAAACCTAGTTTTACCTCCATTTTTGTTTCTGATTTCAGAAATTTTACAAGAGGGAGATCTGGCTTTGTTGAAGTCAAATATAGTTTCATAAATTGTCCTTGTGGAAATAGTGGTCATTCTCAGGGCTCGAATTGAAGTTCATTTCCCTTCTTTTCATAGTCCTATTGCCAGCGTTCCTCCATCATGATATTCCATTGCACCTCCCCAAAAAAAGGGGGAAAAAAAGACACAAATCTAGTTACTTTATAAGAAAACTCATTTTCTCCATTTTATGTCTGCTTTATATTTGAACAAAAGGGTGGAGAATCTTAAGAGTTTTCATTATTTGGAGTTTATCCAGATAATGGAACAACCTTTAAGAATACTCTTTATATCATTATTTGTAGTGATATACTGGCATTCTAATTTATCTCTAGAATAAGACAGTCCAAGACTGGGCGTTCTGTATAAGTAAGTGCTCTGTGCATGACTGGGCCTCTTGCCCCACCTGACCCTGTGTGGCAGTTGACCCTTTAGTCGATCTGCAGTGGAGAGGCTAAGACCTGAACTCACTCATGTCTCATAGCCACCCTGATTCATTTCCTATAATTCATGGGCAACACTGAGGCTCTCAGGAGTTGCATCATACAACTGCTAAGAAGCAGAGATGCTGCCTTACGTATTATAAGAATCAACATTTCCTCTTTTATTGGGCTTAACAAATTGGAGGGTCATTACTAGATATGTATGTACAGCAATGGGCAAACCCCAAGTGGCTAACAGAACTCGGGATTAAAGAACAAACCACCAGACCTTGGAATAACTGATGAAAGTTAAAAGTATTGTTTTTTTTTGGTTTTTTTGTTGATTTTTTTAACAATTTATTTTGGTATCTTTAACCTACAGTAACATGAGCAATATTATGTTGATTAAACTCCCCCCTTCATCAGGTCCTCCCCACCAACCCTATTACAGTCACTGTCCATCAGCGTAGTGAGATGAGAATCACTACTTGTCTTCTCTGGGTTGTACAGCCCTCCCCGTGCCCCCCC